>JAODUP010000006.1:935000-1160000 GCA_025642065.1 Paralvinella palmiformis | reverse complement strand
TTCTAACATCATTACGTGTATGCATGAAATATATTATAATAGTGGGGGGGGGGGGTGCTCGCATTTGGGCTTTCTGGGTTTCTAGAAGATGTATGTTGATTATATTTATATTTTTTATTAAATAAGTTGTTTTTGTTAAACACCAATCACGTTGTTGTTCATGTTTATGTTATACTGAGCCGGGGCCGCTTACGTGGCCTAACTAGTAGCGTTGTTGGCCACAGAGCTGCAGTACCCGAGTTCGAACTTCGACCGAGCTATGTCCAGAAGGATGTTTAATTTTTCACTTCGCCTCATCAACGTTGGGCGTCAGTCGGCCCATTTAGTCTATCTTGGGCACAAAAGTACCAATAGAATAACAATAACAATAACAACATTTTCTGTTATACTGGGTATCTATTTGTTAACATTTTAACAACATCGCTCTTCAAGAAAACTTGTCGTTAAAACAAAACAAAATTTGATAAAAACATCAACAACAGCAAACACAGCAATAGCATCGACTACAACAACACCTACAACAATGACAATAGCAGCAACAACAACAACAACAACAACAACACGCTATACGGAATCATCTAATTAATATTGGTAGTGTTGAGGTATGGAACGATAGACATAATATTACATATATAAACACACTCGCGCGCACATTCACGCACGCACGCACACACGCACACACGCGCACACACGCACACATTATATGTGTTATCTACTTAATACAAGTTCTTTCATGACAATAACAACTTCCAGCAATTGACGGTTACATCAGGAAATCAAATTTGGTAAGAACCAGCATCGACCAATAATATCGCTCGTAATAATGGGGGGGGGGGGGACCGATTGATATGAAGGTACCGTCTCCAAAATGGCAATAATAAAACCATTTGTATGGCGACCAGAACTTCATCAATCTTCGCTAAGATTTTATGGCGAATAAAACCTTCATCTAACAGATGATTTGTTGCGCACTCAGGCGAGCTAATGAACGAGAGAGGAGGGAAAAAATACATTCCCGGTAACAATTCCCTCATTATATATAATATTAAGCTTTCTCCGATGGCGAGCCTGAAATGAAAATCTCCATTATATCACACGTGATATTGTCAGTTAGTAACGAATATATTGAATCCCAAGGACATGACTAAAATGAATAGAGTGACTATTGTGCCAAGTCACGGGGAACTTTTTCGGGTCATATTATACGAATGGTGGATATTTAAGATTGACGGATATCATTCTTGACAGATTGATGACGCTATACCTTTGTTCAGATAGAATAAATGCGCTTTCCAACCCTCTGAGGTGAAGATGTGATGTCTCTGAGACAATCTATCATTTATATTTTAATCTCACATACGCCTGTCATTTAAAAAAAACGTTGGCTCCAAATATTACGTATGCATTTTTAAAATCCCAATTAAGACAACCCCGCGGCGGAACTGGTAACGAGGTTGGCCACAAACCTCAAACACCCGGTTTCATTTTAGCAATCGATTTCTAGAAGTGGGTGAGTTGTAAAAATAATTTTGAATTTTTTTCATAATAATGATATTACAACAATAACAACAATTACTACTACTACAACTATTACAACTATTATTATTATTATTATTATTATTATTATTATTATTATTATTATTATTATTATTATTATTACATCTAGGACATGTGGCCTAGAGACGACTTACTGATGAATTAGGATGATCAATCAGATAGAATATTTTGACTAATATTTATCAACTAATAAATGAAACATATTTTACTTCTTATATATCAATATATAATTCCCTTCTTCGACATGTTCACATACGAATATCAAGAGAGAACATACAAACTAGCGAATACACACATACACACACACACACACACACACACACACACACACACACACACACACACACACACATATATATATATATATATATATATATATATACACACACACCGCCATCCCCGTGTAGATTATCTCCAGGTTTGTCTATTTGCCACAGAGATGCACATTTTCAAAAGACTAATTTAGATATTTATTGGTTCGCTGGCCAGATTATGTCTAAACCTCGATTTGTATTCGGAGAAAGGCTGAAAAGGAAAATGTCAGACTTCCTCTTAAGATTTCTTATTATGGTACAGACACCTTATTAAAAGAACAGGGAGAGTTGGTCGGCAACAGAATACTCTGAATTATGCTCTAAATGGTATACCCACTGGGAGGTTGAGTTTGATATATAATTATACGGGTCCACCGCCAAATCTGGAACGACACAGAGAAGATGACTGAGATATATTTCCACATTATTTATCGTCATGCTGTACTTGTACGTTGCCTTTTCCACATTCTGGTGGTTCATTTTCATGAACATCCCTATCCGGGGAACATTGCTAAAATGTTAATTTGAATAACGCAAGGCAAACCAATATTAATTATTTCTAGCCAAACCAAATTGGCAATCTTTCCTTCAATAATGGAGTAATATAGCCCCACCTTCCATATGATAAAGCACTCGAAAATTTATTTACGTACTATCAATAAATTTCAAACAATACAATAATTTTATTACACGGTTACATACTAGAGAATGCATTGCTATACAACGCCCTACTGTATGACCGTTTTAGGCAAAAGCAATCTTAGTCGGTGTAGGCGCAAACTATCGTATTTCACTGGAATTGCGACCATTTGTCTCCGTGTCTGTGTATTTGTAGATGTGTCTGAATGCAAATATATCGTTGGTTGCTAATTCCGAGGGATATATCTGTGAAATCAGCTACTGAAAAACGGCAGAATCAGCCGCTAGTGCTGTATAGCAATTCCCAGAGCGGGAAGCTTCAGTAATTCCTGGACATAGCATTCGTGTGATCCGGAACGGGCAATCCAGTTGCCAAGGTCATATACGCTGATTAAACAAGACATCCCATAATCAGAAGTATTTACCTTTTAGTCAGGAACTATTATAACACATTTGTAATGATAGTCAACTGTAATGATAGTCAACTGTAATGATAGTCAACTGTAATGATAGTCAACCGTTAAACAAGACATTCTAATGTAAATCTTTAGTCGTAGCTACGCCCGTCGTATAATGCAAAGTGTGTAAGCTCTGATAAAAGTCACCCCATTACCGGGAAGTTTGAATTGTAGAAACTTTGGCCTTTGTAGCAGAGCCTTTGAATAGTAATGACGTTCTGGTTACGTCATTTATCAACAACGTGTTGAATATTTCCAGCGGATCTAATCGATAGAGAAAATCTTAGATATTTTTGTGTGAATAGAAAAGCTGAGTAAATTACAAATTGATTACGTGTTAAGTTCAGCGTTGTCGTTGTATGCCTTTCACGAACAGATGATGATAAATGAATATTGGGGAAAACCAGCCACTTGTCTGGATCAAAAGGTTCCTGCTTTCCGAACCAACATCGATTTGGAGAAGCTATGGTGTATTCGTCATCAATAGTATTTTCAGCTGAAATATAGAAGATGATCTTAAATGATTTACGGATAATATCTCCCACAGACAATATCGACCTGACCTTCACGTAAATAAATAACCGAATCCCGTGTTATCCGTGTTTGTAGAATGTTTTATTAGTTCCCCCCCCAGGTGTGACTAACACTGAGCCAAAACAATGTACTCACACTTGTAACAACACTTGCTATAACACTTCTTGGTCTATAATACTTCTTGGCCTATAACACTTGTTATAACAATTAATATAACACTTGTTATAACACTTGTTATAACACTTGTTATAACACTTGATATCACACTTGATATCACACTTGATATCACACTTGATATCACACTTGATATCACACTTGATATCACACTTGATATCACACTTGATATAACACTTGTCTTTTCTGATTTTTTTGAATATGTCAGGTAGATAGGGCACATAGATATAGATCTATTGATATATAATCGATATAAGCCTAGATCTAGGTAAAAAATATTTTGTTTATTTTATACAGTATTTGTAAATAATGTAAATACATAGAACAGATAAATACATAAATACGTTAAAATATCAGGATAGCAAAAAAAACATTTCTATTGTGGTTCTGAAGTCTACTTTTTCTATTGTGGTATTATTGTATTTTCTATACCCGCATGTTATCAGATTATTGTCGGTAAACGAACATAATCCACTCAGGACATAATCCCCGCATGAGATAATCCCCTCACATGAAGAATAAAAAGCAAATGTTAAAACAAATATTTCAACATACAATTTAATTCATAATTGTTTAGCCATTTCTTACAAGTCTAAGTGTAAAACATATCAAAAGTTATTTCCATCGAATAAAATGATGAACTTCCCTCAGAACCTCAGGAATTGTTTTCATATCCTGGTTCTTGTTTGAACAAAGCTTGTGTAGTATAACCTGCTTGGTGACTGTGTCCCATCTTGAATGATCTTTTGCAGTTGGCTGGCGGGTCGCCACGACACTCACGGAACAAGGGAGTTGTAACCAGGGCTTGATCTTTGCGCATACTGTCAATGGCTCTCCGTATAGTACAATGCGCGTGATCAACTAGCTTCTTGAAGGCATTGTTCCACTGTTCACATATATTGTTGATTCTAGAGCCTTCAGCCACGGTGATATCGTGGACGTTCCAGATTGAAGGTTCATAGGTAAGTAGCATCCGGCGTACACGAATAGGTGAGTCTATATCATTTTCGCAGATCAAGAATTGATCCCCATCGCTGGTCTTGGTCCACTCATCTTCTAAGACCAGATCTGTTTCTAAGTTAAAGTCTGATAGTTCCAGCGGAGTGATAACTTTCCCACCTCCTCACAGTCTTATACATATAACTAAATCTCGTAAAAGTATTCTCACTATTTGTGTACTACTAGAAGGTGACATCCATATGAATATACGCTTGGCTACCAGCAACGTCAGTTCCGTCCATCATAAATCAGCCAGTATTACAGACTTGGTAATATATAAGAAATTGGATATTCTCACCCTCACTGAGACTTGGCTTAGCCCTCGTGACACAACCTCTTGTAGTTCTGGTATCTGCCCTCTTGACTTTTCCACCAACCACGTCACTCTGGACGTGGAGGTGGTGTTGAGTTTCTGGTATCCAATCAATTTCAGGTAAAGTCCCATTCAGTCCAGATCTATTCTAGTTTAGAGGCTGTCAACATTGAAATTTATGACTGTTCATTTACTGGTTACTTTCTAGGTCTCTATTGCCCTCCTGTAATAACTTCATCCTTCCTTGTTAACTTTCATGATTTACTAGAAACCATATTTACTACCCATCCTGAACTTTTCATGCTTGGTGATTTCAACCTTCATTTCGATACACAGTCTACTGCTACATCCACATTTAATGACATCTTAGCAAGTTTTGACTTAAAACAACAAGTTTCTTTCTCCACACACATATTCGTGGTCACTGGCTTGATCTCCTCATAACCCGGTCTATACCTAACTATATCCACACACTAACTGCCACAGGTGGGTTATCGGATCATTTCACTTTCATAGCAGAAATAAAATTTAAGCCTAAACCAGTGGACTCTTAAATGTAATACTCTTTATCGGTATGCTCATGACATTGACATTCTTGTATTTAATTATGACATAGTAAAATCTGAACTTATCACCAACCCTAATGCCGAATTATCACAATTCTGTGAACAATATCACACTACACTTCAAACTTTGCTTGATGAACAGGCACCTGTCAGAACAAAATCCATACAAATTGAACCATCTGCACCATGGACATCCCCTGAAATTTTCAATGCCAACGTGCGTCAGTCGATATTTAGAACGCATATGGAGGAAATCACACACACAACTTAACAGATCTAGTTATATTAAACATTATAATTTCTGCAATAGACTTATGAATAAACCTAAATCTGACTTTTATAGGAACATATGATCTCCAATAATCCTCGTCAACTCTGGAACTGTATAAATAGGACACTCTATACAAAGACTTATTTTTCTCTACCCGCTCTATTAGGGTCTATACAACATTTTTCTTTGTTATTTTGGTAGCTCCAGCATATCTATGGACTAAATCAGGCGGGTGACACTTTTTCACCCTTGGGGGAAAATGTTATGGCCAAAATTCAAAATGGCCGCTATTGCGATACAAAATTTCCGATAACTTCACTTCTAGACCACGCAAAAGGCTGATTTTGTGGCAAACCCTACGTCTTGATGGTCCAGGAAAGAAACTATTATATGTATCATTGTCAACGATATTACTGATACGTTTTCATTGTAGGACCAGCAGAAATGAGTTTTGAAGCATCTGTTATATACAAATACTTTGCATGTTGGTGGCAGCTAACATATGTTATTTATTTGCACGAATTGTATCTGTATCAGTGAAGTTATGTTCAAATGGATGAAAGACTCTCCATAAAGTGTGTGAAGAAAGAAGACACGAAATAACGTATTGAACCAGCAGCTACCACTTATCGCTATCATGGACCTAAAAAGCCTATGATGATTGTACAGCATTCAACAAAATGTGTATTACCATTAACAATATTGGCAAGTCAACAGGTGACAGTTGCTCGAGCAAGGGATGTTGACTTCACGTTCTTCCAGATGATAGTCGGTGATCATAATACCCCAGAAACAGTCTATCACTTGAACAAAGTCAGTCTCTACAAGCTGCTACGAAAGTAGTGTATACTCCATTGATCGATATGACACCATCTATGATGGAAGTCACGCGATTGACGAATGACACTGGACAGCCATTCACAATCTTCACAGCAGACCAACAACTATATAACGAGTCATCGTGGACATCACATGGATATACACTGATCTCTTCACTCGGTTTATACCACGTCTGGGAGGCGTGCATTTAATCATGAGTTTTTTTGGGATATGTAGGTACTCTGATGGCCAACACTGGAAGAAATGATGAAATCTGCATTTGGAGGAATGGCCCAGATTTTCACAGGAAAGAAGTTTCCTGAAGACTGCAGAGCACTGCGAATGGTCACGGAGGAGTTGTTGCGTGACATACTCGAACGGGTTGATTGTCACACTGATTAGATGGTATTGCTAGAAGAGAGAGCATCAAGAAGTCGAACTGTAAAGTTGTGGGTGGACAACTTAGTCATACCAACATTTATCATTATGCTTTTTGTAAGAGCTGAACGTGAGGCAGGCTGACCACTCAACTTGAGGTCCGTGAAACAGATGATTCCATACTTCTTTGCTGCTGGATATATAAACTATGTAAGATAGAAGTATATCATATATATGGAGATACATTCATATAAACTTGTAGTCATAGTGTGTTAATTCATCTGGTAGGAATAGTATTATCATCAATATAGTCGAAGGTGTAAGTTAATTCATTTCAGAAGTGTATTGTTGGGCAGCCTTATGCGAGTTAAAATAAACGGCAATTCAATATATTATTTCAACCTCAACAGTTTGCAATACAATGCCTCCTCAATGAACATGAACATACAACAAAGTGTACATGTATTTCACAACACCTATAGTTTATTGTTGATTATGGTGATTATGGACGAGTGATTGTTTGATTCGGGCTCATTTTCAGGTAGCAATTTGGCGCTCAGCTCTCCAGCAAGATCCGCCTAACCTCAATCCTCGTCATTCTGGATGGTCATTGGATGAAGCATCGCAATCACTTGACTCCGTCGCACACTTCCTGCTGATGTACTACCTGCACCCCCGGACGTGTTACAGTTAATAAAGTGTGGATGTGCATCAGAACACCCATGTTCAACAGCTCGTTGTGGTTGTCATGCCGCTCGTTTGTCATGGTCCATCTTCTGTGCCTCCCATGGTGAGCACCATTGTAAGAACACAGGTAACTCTGAATATATTGAATACGACTGCGATGGTGATGGAGATACAGATAATGTGAATCTTAAAAAAGAATTAAAACATCTCATCTAAGGATATTCTAAAACTTCAATGTGTTCAGAACTGCTTAGCTAGGGTTGTCACACGGTCTTCTCGGTTTTTCCCATTCTTCCCCACTTCTGAAATCATTCACTCGCTCCTGTTCAATCTCGCATCATTTTCAAACTCTGCACTATTGCTTATCAAACTCCTTCTTCTGGAGAACCTTCGTATCTAATTCCCATGCTTTCTCTAGCACCCAGCCCAGAGAGCTCCATTCATCTGGTTTTCACTTGTTGTCTGTTCCCAGGTGTAAAACTCATGCTGGGACTCGTGCTTTTTCAGTTGCTGTTCTTACTCTTTGGAATGTACTCCCTGAACATGTTACGTCATCAAATAGCATCGTTTCTTTCCATCACCATTTGAATACTCAACTTTTCAGACATGGTTATCATTCCTAAGTTTCCACTCCATCTGATCATTTATTGATGAACTTTGCATTGTACCTGCACTATGAGTTTGCCCAACTCCTGTACTATATATATCACACTTGATATAACACATGTTATAACATTAGTTATACAACTTATTATAACACTTGATATAACACTTGTTATAACACTTGTTATGACACTTGTTATAACACTTGTTATACAACTTATTATAACACTTGATATAAAACTTGATATAACACTTGATATAACACTTGATATAACACTTTATATAACACTTTATATAACACTTTATATAACACTTATTATAACACTTATTATAACACTTATTATAACACTTATTATAACACTTATTATAACACTTGATATAACACATGTTATAACACTTGTTATAACACTTGTTCTAACACTTGTTCTAACACTTGATATAACACTTGTTATAACACTTGATATAACACCATTTTGTTACTCATTGATTATCGTAAACGATTTCATTTTATACTTTGACGTCATTGTACTCATTTACCCATTACCAGTTAATTGAATTTCATCGATGAGTAGCCCAGACATATGCATATGTCTACCTATATGTGTATCTATATGTGGAGGTGCAGAACATTTTATATTTAGATTGATGTATGTAGTTTTATCTCCAAGGATGCGTAGAGATGTTGATGTTCTGAGCCAGTGCCACTATATATATATATATCCTAAAACACACACACATATATATATTCATACACCCCCCACATAAACACACACAACACACATATATATATATATATATATATATATATATATATATATATATATATATTTATGCAAATGTAGCTCTATAATTTAACAGATTCCACTATATAATGGATAGTTATATGTTTGGGTATTAGCCGATAAGAAGACTATTATCTAGAAGTGAGCCATACCATAACACATTAGTGGATAATAGAATAAGTTGTCTCCCAAATGGTTGTCCTCTGTCACATCTCCTGCTAACTCACTCACTCACTCGTTTACTCACTCACCCACTCACTCACACATAAGTGTTCGACCATGAAGAAGAGGGGGGGGGGGGTTATAACTCAGGCAATATTATTTGGAGAAATATTGTACAGATAACGCTTGAATAATAAAAAAGACACCTTTTACAGAATCCAGACAAATATCTAATTTTATAACTGCTGAGGTAATATCCCGACAGGGATCTCGTTCGTTCTGGTCAAAAACAAATCCCAATCCCATTATACGTTCCTTCCTCTTTTATCGGTCGGTGATAATCACGGACGATAAAACAGACAAAATCAATACAAATAAAATATTTATATCTCAAGTGATACCCGAAAGAGCCGCCATGATACGATAAATCGATGACGGTTACGATAATTTGATGGGCGAACTGACCTATTTTATGACCACAAGTTTTATGATCGTTTGTTGGCTTCAGTTATTTTAGATATCTTCTGCTGAACATCATCAATATTATCTGATCATGTTAATATAATATGTTATATTAATATCATTCTTAGACGGCGTTTTTTTCCCTAATGCGTTGGGCGATTCAGTGAGTCAGTCAGTGGTTTCGACACAAAAACCATGTTTGAGGTCAAACCGTGATGGCGCAGGTAGTTAGAGCGTAGGATTCATAATCGAAGGGTTGCGGGTTCGAGGCTCCGGAGCTCCAATGCTGTCATTTGCCGACTGGTTCACTCAGCCAGAAATGAGAACCCGACAGGACGTGATGGCTATGTGTCTCAGTATTGATATGCGCCTATAATGACAGCATTGGACGTATACTCCTTCCAGAGTTGAGGTGTGTGCTGGATTGAAACAAGTCTGAATAAGGGATACTAATAATAATATAAAATGTCTTACATTCTTGGGTTTGGTTAAGTAAGGTGTGTGTGTGTGTGTATGCGTGCCTCCCTCTGTGTGTGTGTGTTGACTGTGACACGTATCCGCAACTAGATAACTACTTGTTCTTTGGGTGTTTATTTATAAGGTGGAGAGTAAAACTCTCAATATAAGCTCCTATATAATAACCATAAATACAACAATAAATATAGGATTTAAAATTATTATCACATATATGCATAGAATTAAAGATAAATAAATATACAAATACTGCGTACTTCTAGTCTACTTATTAATTAGCCCAAGTCATAACAAATGTAATGAAACAGCATTATGATTACCTTATATACCAATGATATTAAATAAGTTATCCATGGAGATAACTCCTACTCATTGCATGTTTTAGAAAAACATTGTCCTATTTCTTTATCAAATCAAAGTTAAACACACACACACACACACACACACACACACACACACACACACACACACACACACACACACACACACACAATATATATATATATATATACTTACTAATAGTACAATAATATCTTATATCATCAACCTATATATACAAACCTATGAAAGCGTCTACCTCAGCATAGCAGACCTATCAATCATGGCTACGAATAAAAATTAAACGATTCTATGACATAAGCTCACGAGACAAACGTTCACAAGACAAAAAGCTCACGAGATAAAAGTTCATAACGGTTATTGTAGCAGTTATTGTAGCTCCTCTTCTTCCTGTAAATGTAGCCATCCAGACAAATCTCGTCTCCTCCCTTGTTGGTTCTGATGATCTCCATGGGTTAATATGAGCAGCAAGTTGTAGCAATGTCTTTGAATGAATTATATATGCTGGAAGATTAGTCCTTTTATAGGAAAGATCACATCTGCTTTTGTCTTTGGAGCTTTTGTCAGCGCCCCATGAGATCTGCTCATTGGATTTACTCACAAGATTATTCATATTATCCCTTGATATATTCTACTTATGCTACATAATTGAGGATAATCTCCCTTTGATTGAAAAGGAAGCCATCAGAAGTCACTAGAGCAAAGGGATCACTAATTGCAATGTCTATGAATGAATGAATGATATATGATGGAAGGTTAGTCCTTTTATAGGAAAGATGACATCTGCTTGATCTCCTCTAATTATAATACATAACACACACGTATGCAAATATATTTGACATGGAAAAATTAATTTGATAATTTGATGGAAAACTTATTTTAGTTGTGAGCTTTTGTCTCTTTTTTCATTAAAGGTGTGAGCTTTTGTCTTGTGAGCTTTTGTCTTGTGAGCTTTTGTCTGCACACCACATTAAATAAACCTCACTCTTGGAGCCCAAAGGGTCACGTGAACTGAGCAATGACAAACGCAATGAACAACTTGGGATGATACTGTAACCAAAATATAAATATTGTTCAGTGGATATCAAAATAGACATGAATATAGTAGCTCCAAAATAGTATACTTATTATTACTAATCAAACAAGAAAACATGGAGGTAGCCACAAACGATTGTGTGTACACAATACCACCAGGTAATTATAATAAAACAATGAACCAACGAATATGAGGAAAAATAATGTAAACTTAATTGAACAAATGGCACACTTGAGTAATTGATTGATAGACTTCTATATTATGGTAATATACTTACATTAATAAACGTATTCAAAAGTCCTACTATAAAATTTTATTCTGTAAATGTTGCACTAAATCACGTTAGCTGTTTCCCTAATGGAGTCTTGGCTCAAACTGATTTAAAGTTCCTTCTCTAACATGTCGTTGTCAAGTGTAACTTAAGTAGCGTGTGCACAACACAAAACAACTGGTTGTCTATGCTATTGCTACCAACCATAGTGTGGTGTAAATACACGAGTAAATGCTGAGCAAATTTACAACATAGATGTACTATAATCAGGTCCAGGCCGATTCGTACTTTTACCTGATGTCCTGTGCATTCACCCGACACCCAGTGAAAGAACAGGACATTGGACTAGTTACGCATGCGCAGTACATATTTGCGTTTAATGGATAAAATAAAAAACTGGACCTGATAGGCAATGTGTTAACTTTATAATTTTTTATTCTACTAATCATTTACCAATCGTCGTAGTTTTGAAGGGGTATTTGTATGAAATGATGTCTTATTATTATCAAACCAAATCGTTTTGTTTCATGCACGTGCATCACATTCTTTAACTTTTAAGGGGTCGTATAATAAATACAATTTTAGTTAAGCTCTTTATACTAATAGAGATTATTGCAAGATTTTATTTCAGATACTAACCAAAACAGGGCCGGAAAAAGTTCTATCCAACTTTTTAGCAGCGTATTTACAAGAGAAACGGATATCGATATACCTAAAATAATTGGAAACCAAGGTTTGATGATTGATCTGTTGATTTATTACCTTTAAATCTTGTATATTTGTCCTGGCAAATGGTAATTTTGTCCTTAGCACTAGAATAAATAATCTCCCTGACAACATATGGTCTCCTAGGTATTCATGTTAAATGATGTTTGCAGATGACACAAAGATGTTTCGAGAAATTAGATCAGTAGAAGATAAACAGATTTCATTGGTAGTAAGTGATGTGTTTGGTAAGAAGCACATTTTTCCAATCTGTGCTAATGATTAAGATTTTTGTTTAATTATGTAATTTTTCATAATAATAATCATTAAGGAATTTTGATAGCATTTCATTTGTAGCAATAATTATTTCGTTTTTCCCCTCATTGGATTTTTTATTTGACATTTCATATGATAAAATGTATTGTTTTGCTATAATAAATTTTGAACCATATCACTTGTTTTATTTATGTTCTTCATGGCTCAATCACATACATGGAATGGAGACATACTGTAGACATATTTTGTAGCCAGTAAGTGCCTAAATCATAAATTGGTATAAAATGTTCAATGACTTATTAACTAATCAACTTGCAAATATATAAGATACATAAGGTTTTGCCTTGAATACTCCACAATAATCTGTCAACATAGCATTATGTTAGTGTACAGATATGCCATGTGCACACCAGTATCGATAAACAAGCATAACACGTGTCGGAGACAAAATGTTTAATATATTGAAATATATGATAAACATAATAATCATTACAATAAATGTAATCTATAAACATTTAGCTATAATAAATCAGTTGATTATTTACCTTCACTCCTTATTTAGATCAAATAAGCAAAATTAAAATCTTAACAACAATTTGCAAAAATTTCTGAAGAGTTGCAAGAAATGACCCGAACCAGCAACATCTAACAAATTACACCACCAGATATTCATTCTAGAAAAGACCAGGTATCAGCTGTCACATATTTATTTACTACATTTTCTAACTAAATAACAAGAAATTATAATATTTCTAACCCATTTAAAGCATCTTGCTGTCAACAAACCCAAATGTTTTGTTTTAAGTGCTCCTATGTCTTGTCATCATCAGATTCATTTGAAGTACCCAAGTCTTCCATATATATTGATTCATTTTCAAGATGGTCATTTAATTCCATGAGAAACTAAAGATAATCTTGCTTCAGTACGCCTTTTTGGTGTATGAATTTTTGTTCATAAGCTTCAGTGAATACCGCTCGTTCATCAACAGCCGAAATACATTCAATTTGGTGTGTTATCATTGCCTTGATTTCTGTGATTGTGCGACTTGTCTGCATGCACGTATCATGTATATGTATGTATGTATGTAACACTGCCAATAAACTTTAAATTAAGAAATTAATCTAGATAGCAAACATTCAACGCCTAGATTAGATTCATAGTTTTTTGTACACCAAGAACTTATTTAGTTAAACTCATTTGTCATTTACAAAAATTTACAATCACACTGAACAAGCTGGAGAGTGTTGGTTAATACCCAGATACCTAGGGAATTAACAAAGAATGCCAATTAATTCTCAGTGAAAAATTAGTGTCCGGTAAAAGGACAGGAAATATTTTGAAACGGTCCCTAAATAAATTTCTAGCATTTACCAAGTTCTAATTCAACCAAATATACATGTATAACTGGCGATAATGGATAATATACACATATAGTGTATTCAGTGAACTTCAGTATACTTAATTTCACCAGAAAATCAAAAGTGTCCTTTTCAATCAGCTCTCATCGATCTCGCGCAGGCACGTTGCGACCTAATTTAGTTTTAGTAAGAAGCTTTGTCATTGGACATACTATCCGACTACCAACCAATCACGTTAATAGATTTAGTAATTGTAGCCTTACAACTTTATAATACCCTGCACATTCTTTGTCGAATAGGTAGATTTGTCATGTATTTTTACCAGAGATTTGGAAATGTCGGGTGAATTAACAGGACGTCAGGTAAAAGTACGAATCGGCCTGGACCTGATAATTGGAAATCATAATGTAACTATATATGACTGACTATGAACTAAATTAAGACATTAAATAATTGAATATATTATTATATGAACCATCTATATGAATCAAATTAAATAAATGCTAAATACATACTATTTACTTGTTCTGTTATATATGTGTGTGCGTCTTCTCTCTCTCTCTCTCTCTCTCTCTCTCTCTCTCTTAATCGTAATTAGGCTACATTGTAAAGTTAATCGTAATCAGCGATTACTTTCAGGATTACACGAGGTGTTTGATTATTTATCATTTTATATCATACCAGAGATATGGTTTCGTATGCAAGGCAAAAGATAACAATAGAACTGATTTACTCATTGACGGATTACTGTCATATTTATACGCATGATAATTTCACACTTTACTGATTCTATGAACATGAAAGGAAAACGTGTTGAGACACTGCTTTAGATGTTGCCGCTATTATAAGTCATATAAACAGGCATTTCAGATTAACTCCGGTGGCCTAGCGGTTAAGCACTCGCCACTTGGTGCCAAGTGTCACAGGTTCGATCCCAGTAAAAGGTCGAAACTTTTCCAGAGATTAATTTCTCAGCTCACAACATCGTGGGTGGCTGACCTCTTTAAATGGCGCTGCCGTCTCCACTGAATTATTAAAAATAAAGGGGGACGTAAACACTCTGGCAGTGACCACCCTCAGGGTACTTCGGCACCATCTTTCCGTACTGCTCCCCTTTGAGTGGTGGGGGAGGTGTTCCTCAACCACTCCAACATAGAGGATGTGCCGAATAAGCGACAGCCTGAGGACGCTCAAAGTCACACAGGCAGCTATCGTGCATGGCTTCTTTGTGCCACCGCCATTTTAACTACGGCTCCAAGCGATCCTGATTTATATTAACTCACACTTTATAAACTGTCAACGCCAATCAAACTTCCAGCGAACAGGGAGTGCTTAATTCTCATCACTAAATGACACCCACTTTATTTGTTTATAATTAAAACTTGTTTTCCAGTGAATGCTAGACGTAATAATGGTTCTACCTTTAACCGATACCTTCCCAAATTAAAATAAATGCAAATGAAATACAAATGCTAATAGTTTCAGTAAGCCTAAAGCAACTGATTCTCTTCTTTGTAATCGTCAGAATCATTATTTTGTTTTTCAGAATACGTAATTGATCATGAAGACATCATTTTATTTTCATAAATGTGCATCAAAACAAGAAACTTTTAATCCTCCCAGGTACAATATTTTGGGTAATTTTGACAGAGAATTGCTATATCATTATATCGACATCAGCAAAAACGATTATAAGACCGTTAACAACTACACAGTGAACATAGATTAGACGATTAAATTGGAGTTGATGTTAATACGCTGTAAGTTGAAACATGACCTTAATGTGTGGAAATATAATTAATATGTTAATGAGATGAATGTGACCTTCTATCATAAGGACAGTTAGCAGTACAGGGAGAATAAGTGAAGCTACTATAAATATCATCTATTTGGTTTAATTATGGACATATTAATGCATACAGTTCTATCTTACCAGGACACAGAATGTATATTAATAATAATGATCTGTACTAATACCTCGGTCTGTGGGATGTTCATCCTTCAATAATAGCCTTCGGCCTCATACTACCATTTCATTAAGGGGGGTGGGGGTGATGTGGATTCAGACAAAACAATGCAATAACTTAAATCACTCATGTATTAAGGAGAACTGTATCGTTGTCTGTCAGAGATTTTTTAACCCTTTGCGAAGCTCAAATTAAATATATATATATACATTTATTCACTATTTTACACAATACCTCAAATATTTGCCATAACTTGAACATTAAGATATCTAACTTAGACTGTCAGAAGTAATGATAACATGAGGATCTTCTCAATTAGAGAGGAGTTACATGATGAGTCACATGATGACTCATCATTTTGTTTGATAAAATCTTATAATGATCATTTGGGTTTTCGTCATTAATGAATGTGTGTATGGCGGGGATGTGACGTATGTGATGACTCACTAATAACTTCATTGTGCTTCCGTATCCCAGCTGGGAAGATAACGCCTTGTACTCTTAGGTATCTGAATTCGAATCAAAGCGTTGATTGTGTGTATGTATGGAAGTACTCAATCACTCACTCACTTACTCAACTACGCAATCAATCAATCAATCAATCAATCAATCAATCAATCAATTATTCATTTAATCCTGAGTATTTTCAAATGGCGTTTTCGTATTGAAAAATTCTTACGACGATAACATTCATGTGTGATGCAATTAGTATTTATTTATTTATATTCACTATCAAGTCGACAAATACACATAACACAAAACATAATGTTTTAAACTGTTTCAATAATAATACCAACTCGTGATGATATTAGAAAACAAAAGGAAATAGAAATACGATTAATGTATTTTAGTCCCTCCCCCAGAAATGACGTCATTCAAGTTGACTGGACCTTAATATGATAAACCAAATGTTTCCTATTTTTAATAGTCAGTTGATTATTTACGGCAAAATGTCAAATTTGACATTTTAATAAATCTTTATTAAAGTTTACTAATTATTAGTACAAAACCTACATGTCTATAGACATGTTTTGGTTCTCTATTATTTCATTGTTTAGTTCAATCCCGACTCTACAAAGTGGGGTAACATTTACCTACTCCGCAACGGGAAGAATTAAATAATTTGTTTATTTTTAATAAATATCATAATTTATAAAGCTATAGTTGTACCACATACAATACTATTTTCGTGATATTCTTCACTTTTTGTAGATTATATTATTTATTTAGCCTCGACATTGATTACACCTGAGACATATATAGCTGAGGGGTGACTCATTAGGGAAATACCCTATAAATACAAGTTTCAGTCGGATTTTAACCCACAACCTAGATGTTTGCTGTGCACTACTCTAACAGCTGGGCTAACGGAGCGGGCTTTTTCCTGTAGACATGAAACTCTTAAAATCAATGTATCAATATAAAATATATCTCATCATAATCCCATTTTATTACAGTTTATTGACCAATTTTATACAAAGACACGTGATCATTTTAAATCTGTGTCATTTTATTTTGTTCAAGTTGACTGTTAATAGCCATAAATATTGTTATTTAAAATAATTCATGTATTACTTAATATAGTAATCATTATTACGTACAGATCTATTTTACCAGAATGCTAATTAATAATAATCTGTACTAGTACATAAGTCTGTGGGATGTTCATCCTTCAGTAATTGCCTTCGGTCTGATAATATCAATTCAGTAGGGAGTAGTCCTTCGGACTGGTTTCCATGAGGAGGGGGGGGTGATGCGGATCAAACTAAACAATGCATTAGCATAAATAACTTGATGAGTAAATGTTTATAAATGGCTTTACCGTGCTCTCTGAGCCATCTGATAAAAACATCCCTTTTGCCAATCGTGAGATCACCGAGATCACAATATGTTGCATATATTGATAAACAATTGTTTTTACAGTTCTCAACTCTATTTTTTTCGGCAAATATTAACTGTCAACTTTACATTTGATTATTGCATTCATAACTAGCTTCAAATTAACCATCCTTAATTTTAATATGTAATATTTAGCACCATAGTGTATGAGCGAAAAGTTGTGACTCAGACAGCCATTGGAAAAATGAATGATCATTAACTATATTGGAAGGTCTGAATAAAATAATTTTAAACAAGAGACTTATATTGAAACTTAAATATTTAAGCTAATCATATTTTCCCAATGTTTGAATTCATGTTGTTCTTTGGCAGATATTTTTAGTTTATTGACATAAGATCTGACTTGCAGCCCGACAGTCATTACTTGCCAGCTTCAGCCATCTCGAATGATGAAAGTTGACTTTCCCATACAAATAATCTTATCTATTAGCAACAAAAGGATGTCACCGTTATATTTAATAAAAAAATAAACTGCTACAAGAACTTTTAGATCGATTTAATTATGTGAATCCCCCAACACGTAATTTTACAAACAGTTACACTTCTTGATCCATACCTCCTTCATTGTGTGCACGGCTGAACTGACCCGCGAACTACAATAGATGTGGACTGCGCATGCGTGGCAGAAAACGGAACTGAACTTGGTACGTTTTAAAGTACTTATACTTAAGTATATTGTCCACGTACTTGACCTAGTAGTTACACGCATGCGTTCTGACAATCCAATTTATATATTTGAATAAACTCCTTAAATAAACTAAGTACCCGTTGATATAAACGATCATACTGAGTCTATCCATCTTTGAAAAAAATGAATTTGTTGTCATCATTATGCTCATAATATACAACAACATGAATATTGCGTAAGCTAATGTGACAAAAATGGAAGCTCAAACATTTATTATTTCTCAAAATAAATATTTGTTTAATGTGTAAAAGTTTTAGATGAAAAAAATTGGTAACTTTTCCAGAAGTTATCAATGTCTCCTCTAAATATTTGAGGCTAACTTCGTAATTCTAATATATAATAAAGCACATAGGCCAGTAAACCATCATACTAAATCGAATTATAGAAATAGATACGCTATTATTAAATATTGAAATGAACATTATTCACTTCTAAATTAAAAAAGTAAAATTTCGAAATATTTCTTTGGAAGAATGTGTAATTGCGCTTTAATTCATTACTGGTCATAACGTTACCTTTACGTTCTGGTTTATGGAACATTACATGGTTCGTATGATGTTCGGGCATGCGCAACAAACTATTGAAGAGTACAGGGTGTTTTATTTTTCATATTTCTGCCCTTAAAATACACGAAATAACCACATACATATATCGTCACCGCCACAAACAACTAATATTTTACTTTTTAGTAAAAAATTCACATAATCTATTATTATTATTTTTATTATTATTATTATTATTAAAATTACTTACTTACTTCTAAAATATTTTAGTGTTCATTTTATAAACCATAAGTTATTTTCAGCTTTTATGTAGAATTGAAATCGCTCTTTAAAATTTAGTACTTATGTGATAAGATTTTCCAGAAGACTAAGAGCTAGTTATGTACGTATATTTTGTCACACAAAATAATATATTTTATTTAGTTATTTAGTTATTTTCGTTTCAACCCCACCCCCCATCCCCCACTCCAGATTGGGAAAATACTCATAAACAAATATGAATATGGTACAATTAATAAGAACAATCGTTTATATTGAGAATAAATAATTGTAAACAAATACTAAAATGCTCTGATCAAAAGAACCGACATTAAATATTCGTCAGACCAAGGTTTAATAAAATTATCACAGTAGATAAATACACTAATTGAGTGTACAACTCCATCATTGCACATATTATGGCGCGGGATATATTTAGTGAAAGCACAGTCTACTTGTGATTAGCCTAACTGTATGAGCCGATGTGGTATTGTACCTGAGATAGTCTTACCACAGGACATAAAACAGCAAAATACCCAAACGACACTTTAATGAATATTCTTAACACGTATTATTATATACTGTTATAAACCTGGTAAAGTAGAGGGAAAAATACTGACAAAATTAACGTATGAAAATGAGTTGTATAAATGAGTACCAACTCGTAATCCTTGATTTACACCATCTAATTAATATAATAAGTGTGTTAAATAAAAACGGGGATAATAAACTACATTGTCTTGTACATTTAGAGACATTAACCGTAAGATTATTGTGTACACACGACCAGTCCATTTAATAACTTCAGTTATGTTACAATACCATTTATACAAAAAAAAAACCGCCATAATACATCTGGGAAGAAATTGTAATTTATAGAATAAACCATCGTGTCATATGGAATCAAAACTGCAGATGAACATTGGAGTCTTAGAATATTTATAATGACATAAGAGATCGTTTAGAAGATCATTACGGAATAAAGTACCACAACCCTTTCTAAAACCAAATTTGTTATTGTTTAAAGTCACATCAGGCATGGTAATGGATTGAAATAATTTGGAATATCTGGATCTTAATATAATGGGACGATACTATTCCAGTCTGTTAGGGTCGAAAGTAGCTTTCTTCTGGATTTGTATTATGACTTCAGTGTTAAAGCAAGTGGGGACACAGTTGTATGTCCCTATATATGTACATATAGAGGCGAGGCAGCTGCACAGGTTTGAGGAGTTCCCGTTGATGAAGTATTCTGACGACAGCCCGTCCAGACCAGAAGGGCTGCTCCGGTTAAGGTTCTTAACGCACTTCTCTAATTTGTCAGAATATATGTCAAAGTTCATGTTTTGGCCGTATATGGTATTGTATTGCCGGGATACCGTATCTTTTATGCACCGTTGCGTCGGACATCGGTAGGTTAGCACGGCTCAGAATGCATCATAACGGAACGATAAAAGTCTGATAACGACTTCACGTCCATATAAAGGTTATATGGACGAGGGCTGCGTTTCCTCTACTTTACGGTTTTCCGGAATCTCAGATTGTTGTTTTGTTGCTGCCCTTCGTTAAGGACATGCAACTAATCTTTGTTTACCTTGTCTACTCGTTTCCTATAAAACTGATGGAACATTTTCTTCATTTCCAGCACTTATATAAACCTCCCTAGTACGAGTCCGGTTGTTATTAACCTATATATGCCACCAGAAATGGAGCCTCACAGATTGCTCAGCTCGATCTGAACATCAGTATTTGTTGGTAGAATGTTGTTTTGTCTGTAAGCAGCCAGCTAGTTTAGCAGCTTCTAACATTGCTTCGTTAATGTTACAAATATAGCCATCAATGTATCTTTGTATACTCTCTGTTCCTGATATATTCAGTGGGTCCAGTTCCTCCAGCTTATGATATAATATGTCTTTATATTTAATATTGTTATAACCTTTTGTCCACTTTACTATTAGATAGGACTGCTGTGATTGCGGCTGAGTAGATGTCGTCTTCATACAGAACACGTGAACCCTAGAGACCATGCTGATAGAAAAATGGTTACTCACATTACCATCATCTAGTGGCTGGATAACACAAGATTGTACATTCTCTATATCATAACTTGTGGACAGAGAATAGTTTAACCACGTGTATGTACCACTTTTGATACATAAATAAGTATAACTAGTCGTTTGAGGATATATTAAGTCAAGACAAACTATAGCTTGTTGGAAGAGATCAAATCGTACATAATACTACTGCCTTGGTTATATCCAGACTTAATATACCACTTCGCGTTTCTTAATACACGGAGAAGTTTCACATTGAGGTTCCCTATATGTAATATTTACCTTAATATAACAATAGTATGTATATGAATGCTGTTATATTAGTAATACAAACACGCATGTGGTCAATTCAATTCCAGAATTTGAATTGATGGTCAATTCCAATTCCGCAATTGAAAATGATTATTTTAAAAATGGAATTGGAATTGAAAAATTTTGAATTGAAATTGAAGTTTCCTACAAAAAATTAATCCATAAATTAATTTATCATTTAATTTTTTAATTCAGAAATATTTCTTCCACGAAAATCCCACTTGGAATATAAACTATCCCGGAGTAGGTATTCCAATAAGTAGGTACTCGGAGTAGGTAAAATTGGAATTGACCAAATGGAATGGATTGTCACTGAATTCAAATTCGACTTCCTGATTTCAAAATTGCATTATTCTTAACAATAATAGGTGACTTTAAAACAGATTCTAATTTTTGTTAATATTCTGTCTTATATAATTTAGATCACTAGTTTAGCACATTATGACTAGTCCTAGTCTGTCAGATGTCCGCGGAACAGTCTAAACGTCACCAAATCTCGTCCGTGCCGAGACTTGACGCGTTACTTAAAGTTGAGTTGATTAAGTTGTATTTATGTGTTTGTGTGCCGGTGGCGGGTTTTTATTGTACAATGAAGTATTTATTAGCGAAGTGTTCGAGCGCCATCGCCAGACATCGATGATATGGCTAAAAATCAGAGCGACGATGGCATCCAGATTGCTCCAAGATGTCTGGGGATCGTCTTCAAAGAGCGAAAACCGAAGAAACACGAATCCGTTGGAGTTGTTGACAAGGAGCAAGTTCAAGTTGGTGCTAACGACATCATATCTAAACGTATGTGTGGCGAGGAGCTATTTCGCGAATTTATTGCCGAGAATGAGTGCTGCTACTGGAATCCCCATCTCCAGGAGAGCATCAAGCATTTAAGATTTGAAGGATACTTTCATCCTCATACCATACTGGTGACAGGAAGGGATATCTACTTGGACACGGTGAAGTGTGCCTGGGCTCAGAGAACTATACGATCACCAAAAGGATTCACTGTACATCGTGTTGGTACGTATGAGATAAGATCAGATAATGTATCAGTCAGTCACTCAGTCTGTCTGTGTGTATCAGTCAGTGTATGACATAACTCACAAGAATGACAAAGCTAGACTTAAGAGAGTTAAGTCAGTTAAGACTACATAAAATGATAAATTATTATAATTAATTGAGCTAGACTATACTCTATAGATAAGATATAATCATATAGTGTAGCTATAGTGATAATAGTCTATATTATAGACTATAGATATAGATCTCTAAAAGTTTACTATATATCTAGAAGTAGAGCCATTCCATAGTTAGGCCTAACTGTGAGACTTAGGTCTTAGACTTAGTCTTACTCTTAGGCTTACGTACGTCTACCGTAAGTCTTAAGAACGTTTGAGAGTGTGTGTTTATGGTTCGATCATATTTGTAATTTAATGTTTAAAATTTTAAAAGTTAATTATTTTTTGTCTTGGTACGATCATAACCATGGGTGTGGAATATGTTGTCACAATGAATTACTGTTGGATCCGATTTTAACTTATTTGCTAATTTAATTTTGTACTATATATTGTATAGCTCATTTAGTTCCTAATAACAAACATTTTTGGGATGAGAGTTCCAACCATTTAGATCTCTACAGTCCTATGACTGAAAAAAACCCATAAACCATGTTAGTTGTAGTGATGATATCCCCCTTCTACTAATTACTCTACACTATCAATGGATCTTCACAGTTCACACAGACACTGATGAATGGGGTGGGGTTGTTATAACCTGAGACACTTTGTCACTTATGTTAAATCAGAGATCTCTTTGTTTGACTTCTGTATGACCAGTTATACACAAAATATGTCTCTGTAGTTTCAGTCATCATTTGATAACTGCCTTACTTCATTTCACATCTGTGGGTTAATTTGTTTAAACAATAGACAAAAGCCAACCAGTTGTTTGATTGTTCTGATGTTTTGGTAAAGACAAGATGATATCAGAACTTAGCTTCTGGGATTGGGAATACAAGTTCTACATATATTCCTGTAAGTTCAATTGGCATTCAATATTCTAAACCCTGCACTTTGCAGGATATGAATAATGCACACAAATATCTGTTATCATTAATTAGATAAATATCTCGCAAGTAGAACAACTGATGAATAATTTAAAAAAACTGTAAAGCTCCCACAGACTAGACACTTTGTAATCAATTATAAATAATTTTATGTTAAAAACTATACTGTTATATTAAGTATGTAATTATTCAGTACATGTATATGTTATAACTAATATAAGTATAACAAATGGCTTTAGTAATGTGACAATGCAGTTCATTCATGGCACATAACAACTTTATTTGATATTAAATAATTTTAGTAATGGGGTTATACATGTATAATGAACTTTATTATAAACTCAGTCAAATTTCACATACAAAAATTACTGTGTGTGCATGCGAGTCCATGCTTTCCCTGTAATTAAAACAATCCTTCACCCTTGCTACAACATAGATTGTTAGTATTGTCCTGGGTCTGCTCTGCAGTAGCTAAACATTTTCCACGTTCTGTGTTAGCAAACATGAATCAACCAAATGCAGCCTACAATTGTAGAATGTATTCACATACTATATGCCCTGCTGGCTGCTACACCTAGTAATAAGTAATGTAATCCAATCTATTTGAGCATCGTTTCATCCCTTAAAGCATTCTGTTTACTGTATTATTTAATTATTAACAGGATAATTGTCATTTGTGGTGATATTTGTTTAGCAATGCCCAAGTCTATAAAATATTGTATTGTTGAAAATAATCTATGATTAATAATGGGATTGAATTTACTTTAAAAGGCTATCTTCCCAACTTTTATTTAGGGAAGCAGATATATTTATTGTGGCAATAACTTCAACCATGTGCATCATCTTTCAATGTGGATGTATAACTAGTATCTTTAGACCTATAATATAAGGTTGTCTGATATGGCAATAAATTTAACATGTTATTTGGGAGCTCTCTACTACTGTTACTATTATATGCTGAAGAAAATATATCAGAATATGTTGAATTAACTAAAAGATTTGCCTAAATCAAGAAATATTTCAGTAATACTAATATATTTCAGATTTCAGTATTGTCTTAATTCTTTGCCATGTATTCTAATTTCTATACTACGTGCTAGTCAACATTCGCCTGTCTCTTAATTAATATCAGTTGGATGTTCCTTCCATATTTGTCATTTTTAATTAGTAAGAGCTGATAAATACGTCCCAAATACATTTTACAAGACACTGTTTCATTTATAACTGTCTATAGACTGATAGATACTGTAAAGACAAACCAGAAAGTGTTGGAGAAATAACTCCCAGAATACATTTACTGGTCCGCACCAATAGCTACTTTATATAATGAATTAAGATATATATGTGAGCAATTCATAAACTATTACTTACAGTACTTGTTGGCACCGTAATTATATGTTGATATGATCAGATATTTTCTTTGAAAGGTGATACTGGTAAATTTTGCTTGGATGATTATTATTTAAAAAATTCTTAAATAAACGTTTGCAAAAGAATTCCCAAAACTGTAAGATATGTCACTTGAGTAAGAGTTGTCTTGATCAACCTGAAAAACATGCTAGTGTTTATGGAATATTTAATAGTAACACATTGTTCTTTGAATATTAATATTTAGTTTGATAACTTCCATCTTTAACTTTAAGAGTGTTGCATATCTCATTATTTTATAGCTATTATTATAAAAACATGTGAATCAATTAACTGGTCTTTTGATTGTAATACTATTGTGAACCTGATATCGAAGTCTTCAATGAGTAATGTATTATCATATTTGATATCAATCATCTGTACAGCTAGCTGTATTATAAATATAGCCATTAAATAGGGTTTAAATTAGATGCCATTCTATAGGCCTATGGGTTATTTCTGACTGATAACATCATCTACATTCCAAACATCAACCAAACTTGGTTTCTCTCCATTGTGAGGCTCTCATAGTTTAGAGTGAACCAGTGTAATCTTTTGTATAACATCAGCTGTGGTTATGAGAAGTTTTATAACTAGAGTTTCTTACATTACCCTCCATCTATGAAAAGGTGTTTTAGAAACATTATCAAATTATTACTTGTTTTATTACCTTTAAATTATGTCAAAGTATTTATTGAAGATGTAGCTGCATTCTACAATACAGTTTGGATTATGAAATGTTGGTGTTTATGGCCAAATTTGTGCCCCACAGTAAGCTAAGTGAGCTGAGAAAACTCCAAATGAGCTGAAGTGAAAGATGAAACACCCTTCTGACATAAAACCAGCCAGGGTTTGAACCCAGGTGCTACAGACCTGTGGCCAATGACGCTACCAGTTAGGCCCTGGAGGCATCCCAGCATGGTTTATGGAGAAAATACTTGTTGTTGTATATAACCTTTAAAGTTTATCTTTTGAAAACCTGATAGATCAGAGTGTTTTATCATATTATTTAGCATCTGTATTTTTGTTACAATAACAAAATTGTCTCATCCGGGTAACAGTTTAGTCGATGATGATATAATTTTCTTTAAGTGTTCCACAGAAGGACATCTGACAGTTTAATGTTTGTATAACCAATTTGTGATATATAAAGAGTTTCTTTTGAACTAATACTTTAATCCTACAGTAACCTTTGTCTAATTGGTGCTGAACAATGAATGTAATTAAAAATTAAGTACCAATTGATGATCAAAGGAGGGATTAATTGTATCAGTTTATATCTTCACAAGCTACTTTATAACAAATATGGTAATGTTATAATTAGTATTGTTAATTGGTTTGTATTGATGAGGGTAGGTTATACAAAACTGGTTAGGTGGTCTTTGAAGAACTCTACACACTAGCACAGTATTACACACACTCAGAGAGAGAGAGGGGAGGAATTGAAACATTTGATTAAGTTGTTTGGTTAGCTATCATAATCATACACTTAAATAAAATATAATGTCTGATTTTTTGATATAAAGATTGGGAGAATATGGTTTGATTTAAATCATTAGATTTAAATGTTTTAAAAATATTTAGTGATTTTTAGCCAATATCTGTAAAGAAATGTGTAATACTAAATAGAAAAAAACTTTCAAACTACTTCATGTGAATTAGGAAAATTCTAACTTGTTATACTATAATTTTATTTTTAATGTGAGTCCATTATAGTACTTATACTCTTGTAACATATCACCACAAAATGAATGCTGCATATTAAATGAATATTTGTATTATACATTTCAGGTGAAGTTTGTAATATTTCTATGATGCCCATAGCTCAGAGTCAGTTTACACCACTACCCGAAGCTCTTTGTATAACTATCTCTGATTTGACAAAGAACAATGAAGATGCCTCATTTGATGCTATTATGGAAGAGTTAAAGAACAGATACAAAGGTCTTCAACAGCCTACAGAACAGATTACATATCAAACACTTGGTAGTCTGATCAAAGAGAGAAAAATATACCATACAGGTATGTAGAAAGGTGTTTTATATATATATATACTCACAGTCATTGATACATGTCCACAGGCATACAATGACATGTGTATATACATCTATGTATTCATGTCCAAAGTACAATATTAACATCAAAAGAACACATGAAACCCTAAGCTTTATTCTAAACAATTGTTACCCAGGAAATGAAGAAATGTCCTCATTGTCTAAAAAATAACTGTCACTGGATGTCTCTATTCCTACAGAACCCTCCCCCATTGTAAATATCCTGGGTTATTCCAAATTTTGGTTTATTACTGAATGCTATATAGATTACATTTGTTATCATGTCAGTTGTCGCACACACATATATATATATAGATATAAACACATGATGTGTTTAACTAGTTATGTGACATGTCATACTGGTTCATATTTGGACCTCGGTTGGAGATAATTTTCAACTCTCATAGAGTAAGATCTAACTAAAAACCTTTGGGTGGTGGTGTATATGATTAATTTATTGTTTTTGATAGATCATATCTAATATCATTAACAATAACAATGAATAAAATGAACATCTGTTTTCCATATGATTAGTCTCAATGTATTTATGCAGCTGTCATTAGTTCAAGTCGTCTTAGAACCAACAGGGACATCATTTGGCATTCAGTGATTTGGTTATTATATTAGCTGATTTAGGCAGGAAAATATTTAATGATATATCTTCACAAAGCATTGCTGTCAAGATGTACCCACAATTCTGACATATGGCACTTTGTTAGTGTTAGCATAATAGATGTCTTTCACCTGATAATCTGATCAAGTTTGTCATGTCAGATCTTAATGTGTCAACAACAATACTAAACGTGTGTGGGGGGTGGTCTGACAAAGGTTTAGTTTAAGATTGCTTGTATATACACCTTCTAGTGTGTGAAGTACGTATGTAGATCTGCCTGAGCATTTTATTAAAGATGCTTAAGACTGGCTCTTTGCTGTGAATCTTCAGACAGCTTTTAACATGTTACTAATATTGTGTGTGTATGTGGCTCATGGTTTATACTGCCAAATAAATGGGGAATGTTTCAGTTGTAATCAAACTAATAATGAACACCATAATTAGGTTACCTAACTTGTGGCGTATACAGCGTGGCCTTGTGAGGCAGCCTGTAGATTTTTGTATTAATCTACTGCCAATATAAAAGTACAGATGGCATAAATGTAAAGACGTTTGAGGTTTACTTCGTGTGTTAGTAACAAATTAGATTTTTCAGTTTTCCCAAAACTTTCTCTGTATTATTTGGTTTTTATATAAAACCACACAACGTGTTGACCTAATAATTCTTAATGTTTTCTAATAACTTCTAAAGTTCACTGAAGCTTTACTGTTTATAAAAAGTATATTTGAACTATATAAACAATATTTCCCTCTATTGTTGTTGAGGTTTTTTTCTCTGTGTGTCCGAGGAGAAACATTTGATGAAACACCAGGAGACATCTTGTCTACTGTTTTGTCGTCAGTTTGTTAGTAAATGTAGACATCATTCAGGTAAAGTATACATTACTTTATGTTGGCAACATTCGGCCATTTTTAACTTTATTTGATCTTACAGCAGATGTCACTTGTTTTACATTCACCAGTCAAAGGTTATTGTTTTACTTGTTCATCTGGTTGAGGCTTGCTCTTGCAAATGATGGACATCGTGTGTGTGTGTGTGTGTGTGTGTGTGTGTGTGATAGACGCAATAGATTACATATTATTTATAACATAAAATTCATCCTAGTATGTAAGTCTGTTCCTTACGATTATATACTATACACTTTCTACTGTCAGAGAGCGATTTCCTGTTTACATATTTCTGCACTAACGTCTTCACACGTTCCTGACATTTTAGTAGCTCCCATAGCACAAATCGACCATTTATAACCTAGTTTCAATCACATCTTCTCACCAGAAGTATTTCAGAATATCTTGTGTTTATGGCCTTAGACAGCTGTAGACTGGCCATAAACTGTTAATGTTATACGACGTCAGTCTTTATAACATTTGTGGCTGGTGTCAGTAACTAATAGACAATATTAGATATTGATGATGGCTGGATATATGAACCAGATGGTTCCCTAGATTGTTAAAGGGATCACTTCTGGAACAGCCCCTGATCCGGCAATGAGAGATGAACATTTAGAACTTAAACAATAGTTGTCCTGAATCAAACAAAACCAAAAGCTATGAAGGAGGTTTAAATACAAAAGTCCATTAACTTTGGGGTAACTTATAGTTTGGTATTTTTATATATTTATCTTCTAATTGACAGCTGTCAGTTTACAGAGATTTTAAATTCATTAAATAAATTAGAGTAAGTTAAGACCGCATTTTGTTTCTTCTTTTGCCGTTTTCAGTCCCGCCATCAAATCAATATACTCATCAAGTTAAACTAAAAGCCATATGAAATCCATGGGAGTTACATAATATAGTTAAATGTAAATGCGTTGATCTTAACAATAAACATTGCTATTAATATATAGAAATTATCAATCTGACACCTAGTGGATAGGTTTAGCCAAGTTAATACCCACAGTTTAGTTTTTCAATAATTCATGGCACTGGTAGAGAGTCTTTACTGTATAAGAGTCTACCTCCAGGTGTGCGTTTGAACCTCGGTGTTACCTGCATTATGTGGAATGTTTCATCTGATTATATCATTTCAAGAGGACGTGAGATTCATACATATGTCTGCGGCATCAATACTAAATAATTAATCAATCATTCATTAAAATACTTTAATTATTTATTACCCAGTAGCTATTCCCATTCCGTTATATTATTAAAATAGTGATAATAAATTGTGCTTAAATATGTGGTCTTGACTTGAGTGGAAAACTCGAAGATAACGCAATGATACCAAATAGTGCTACTGATGTTTACATCAGATAGACTTTATTTACCGTATCTGCTAGGATGAGTTACAGAAGATAGGAGCGAGTGTCTGATGCTGACATTTATATAACAGGTGACTGGCAGATAGAAGTGGATCTTTTGGGTGAAACAGCAGGCTGTAAATAACTTATTGGAACATTTTTTTGGGTCCTGGGAATAATGAGTTAACTGATAATAGAATACCCACACAGCATCAAGAGTACAATGTCTAAACGAATTTATCATCGTTAGTTTTTGATTTTTATTTCCCTCAATGTTGTTTCGTCTTTCACGACTGAATTTTTTTAATTCGGATTCAATCTGATTGAATCTATTGATATTATTAATAAAATATGGCGTTGTTTTCTTATTACATTGTTTTTTCGTTATTTTTCCATTTTTTCTACTCTGAATTACAAAACATAATTAATCTATTAAGTAATTTAGTCTGCGTATTGAAACAATTCCGGACTAGTGATGATATCTGTGGAAGGGTAGATTTCGTTTACATCGGTCTAAGTGGGCTGTTTAGAAATAATTATAAATAGACCTGGCTGTTGGGGCGAATTTCTGTTGTTCGTGAACCGTAAGTTGTTACAGGGTAAGGGGTGTATGTGATTATATATACTGTATTTCTTATTGTTGTGTGACAATGTATGGGTGTGGCTTGTGTGACGGTTGAATATACTGAAAAGTCATTTCCGGTTATATCAAGAGATCATCTGACAACATTTGAAGAAGAAAAGAAAAAAACAATTACATCTAAGGAAAAGGGAAAAAATCTGAATGGACCAAAAGATGTGGATCCCATCAGAGATCTCAGTTGGAATGTGTTGGTAATAAATCAGAGATTTTCTTTGTTTTGACTAGGTGTTGGAATGTTTGGATGGTATTTGTGGGCTATAAATCTTGACGGGCTTCTGTATGGTTCTTCATTCTGCTCACAAAGATACCCAACCATAGGCGTACAGTTTTAAAGGTACGTTAAGGGAGTAAACGTGGAGAGGTGGTGGTGGGGGGGTTCTGTAGTTTGAAAGAGACCCTTTTCAGCCGATGCCACATCAGCAGATATTGAGGTTGAACGTTTCTATTTAGAGTGTTGTGAGTGTTTTTACTTTCCGGAAATATTACTTCGTGACATGCACTCGATGAACTATTTGTATAATACGAAAGTTCAGGAACACCACTAACCATGGTTCCCCCTACCGGTAAAGGTGCAAACCAGCTGATCCATGTGTCTTGTCGAATATATGTCCGATGCTGTTAGCTAGAGGAAACAGACATTCCAGAGACTAAACGTATTTTGTTTACGTCAGAATTCCTGTTGTATCCATCACCTCAGTGAGATATCAGATACAGTGTAATATTATGTTTTATTTTCGTTCAAGGTTATTGAATGAACAAATCGGCACTGAAAGTAGCCAAATAAATTTTCTAACTTGGAATATTTTGAAAACAAGCGAACCCTTGGGTGGTCCCGCCGGTTTAAATAAAAGTAAATTGCTTATACCATGTTTATGGTGTGTCAGTCTGTCTATTGTTCACAGTCCTGTCTTCTGTATTATAGGACTAATTGTAAACATCTCATTAAACTTGTAGAACTTTGTTTGTTAGCAGATGGTATGACTTTGTTATTTAGGGAACTAACATTATTGTAACCGGATGCTATTTCATTTCGTATAGTAAAAGGCTTTAATATTTTGAGACCGATCTGTGGAAATTATTAATGTTTTAAACGTTTTTATTCTGATCAGTTCCCATTTCTCCACATATTTTACACATACTGCTGCAGGATGTTTTCTACTACCACTGTACCAGGTAAATTGTTTTGGAAATTTGCCAGTCTGTTGATCAAGGACCCACCATGTGTGTGTGTGTTCATCTGTATATTGGTTGGGCCCTGGGTTAGTTCGAAAACCATTTAAAGTACTTCTATCCCAGTTAGATTTAGCACCTTAGCCACACACACACACAGACATACCATCTGTCAATACAGTATCGCCCATCAGGCTGACAGCTGTCAATCTTATCACACCATAGATCTGTGTTGATATATCTACAAATTTGATAATTTAACCACTTACCAAGCTATAATGAATGGCTGGCTGCATATATCAAGTGATGGGGGGGGGGTGTTTTATGATCTGTCTGGTCCACTATTTTATGTATACATAAACAGTTCAGTGAAGGTTTACAGTCAGGTTTACAGTATAAATATGTTAATGGTAGTAATTGTCCCCAGACGGTAGGTATCTGTTACATGTTATAAATCTCTTTCATCTTCAATCAGCCCACCTGATATCTACCTTGTTACTGTGTTGTATGTCCAGGAGCTGTTTGAGAGGTTGATAGTAGTTTCTAAGTCCAATCATCATCATATCTGTCTACTATTTAACTGTTATGTTATTGAGTCGTTCTAGTAGAGTGGGTTAGTCTTATTATTACACAGATATCTTCTTAACATGTCACACCAGTCCACTGGACATAGTGTTATCTTGGTATAGACCGGCATACCATTATACAACTATGAAGGATGTACAGTAATTGTAAAACAGTTAAACTGATTTAAAATAAAAGATATTTTAATGAGTGCCATTAATGTGAAAAGTGACCATTATGTTTGGTAAGCTAACTTGTGGCCATCCGAGGATAACAGATTTACAAAACAATTTTTTTACTATCGTGAAGGTCATAGGTCACCCTCGGAAATACTTGGAAGACAGATAAATGTCTCTGGATGACTTTTTTTAACGTGTCTATTGAGCTGACATACGTTTTATCACCAAAGGAGATTAATATTTAGACAGCTGTCTGTCTATATTATTGATATGGTGCGACTGGGTTTGATGTTATGTCTTTGGTAGAGAATCGACAGCGGATTGTCAATATTGTAGAGTAGGAGTTGTATTAAAGCCGATATTTAATGGTTATATTTCTCAAAAAAGTATTTGTTTAATAATCTCGGCAGTAAAGTGTAAATGTTATATTGGTAAATGTAAAAGAAAATAGCCAGAAATGTTTATTTAAAACTCTCAAGTATAATGATCTAGTCCTCTCCAGGAAGAAAACAAAAAGGAATTTGACCGCCACCATACTGTGACGTCATCCGAGGGACCATATACATAGGTCTATAAACAATAAGATTTTAAAATCTACTGCTATAGTGAGCTCCGGTGGCCTGGCGGTTAAGTACCCGACACTTGGTCGGTGCCAACGGTCGAAACTTTTCCAGGGATTAATTTCTCGACTCACTACATCGTGGGTGGCTGAGCACGTTAAATGGCGCTGCCGTCTCCACTGAATTATTTAAAATAAAGAGGGACGTTAAAAACGCCCTGAGGACGTAAAACACTCTGGCAGTGACCACCCTCAGGGTATTTCGGCTCCATCTTTCCGTACTACTCCCCTGTGAGTGGTGGGGGAGGTGGTTCCTCAACCACTCCAACATAGAGGCTGTGCTGATTAAGCGACAGCCTGGGGATTCTCCCGGAACAACAAAACCATCTACTTCTATCTTTCTTTGTACTGTTTTACATGTTATTAAAATTAATCAAATACACCAATCCTGGAATATTTGATTGTAGCAAATTCACTCATTTCTTGCCAAAATTATTATTTTGTTTGTTTGTTGTGGTGCTGATGAAAATATGATGTGATGTTAAAAATGTGTGAAATTTAATTTCAGACATGCACACCTTTCCGTTTGTAAGATGTTGATTTAGTGGCTAGCTGGTTCGGCCAACCAACCAGCTTTGGGTGGAAGTAAAATTGTCTAAGCTGCTACGTACTAATATTTGATATGGCATAGAAAATCTCTCAGTTATTATTTGTGTCGAACTTATATATTAATCGCTCGCCATTTTAATATTATGTTTTTAGTTATATTTTTCACATTTTTTTATTCTCCACAAATCTGACAAGTGTTACACTTACAGTATGATATGTTTTGATAATAAGTGTGCTTCCAGGAAAGTTTGAAGTGATTGTAACTGAACGTTGTACAATTACCCAGTAACATCATAAACAGTTGTACCATAGTTCCTGTGTGATTGTGATTTGTGTGGTTAGTTGAAGTGTTTTAGTTTTTTATCTCTAAAGTGGTTGAAATATGTTTTAGTGTGTGTGTGTGTGTTGTTGTTTTTTTGGCGGTTAACACTTAATAACAGTCACCATGACTTTGAACAGTGATATTTTAATGACAATCACTGATTATATTGGTCCATCTGGAGCTCATCCTAACAGTTTAGTTTCTTCTTTTTTGCAAGGAACATTTGTTGTTGTTGCAAGGAACGTTTTTAGTTTTCGCTTGACCTTGGAACGCTGTAACATGACTTTGATATTTTGTTTCCTAACTTATTTGTAAAGCGTTCTTATTTGACGTATCCATGTACATCACAACATCATCTGCCGTTACAGATCATGAATGGGGGTTAGGCTGAACCCCCCCCCCTCCCCTATATCAATGTCATGATCCATATCGTCATATTTGTGTTGACAAAATCAGCTATTAAGAAAGTTAAGAATGTTTTGTGTAAAATGATATATAATAATATCATATTTCAACCAACCATCTTTTTTTAAACCAACCATCAGAGTAACCTTTGTTGATTAGAATTTAGAATTTACTTGGGGAATGAGAAGATTACTGTCTTAATCGATAAAACCTATCCTCATGACTACCTGGTGATCTTTTACTTCATAGAGAACAAACCTAGCACAACAGAATATCTCTGGTTGAAACCCACATCAGTCAGTCTCTTATGTTAGTTTCAATGATAGGACTTACTGGTAGTTTTATTGATTGTAGTTTGTGTCTTGTCTGCGAATGAACGAAAATGAATCGTAATATTTTAATCTACAGAATGATACCTTATATTAGAAGGGGTTATTCTCATAGCACATTCAGTAAGGCAGTGTACTGCAAGTATAAAGGTCAGTGTTCGAATCCCAGTCTTATCTAGGTCTGTCGGATATTTCCCTCAAGATTTCCTGCTGGACCAACTGTATATCCCAACCCTGAACAGTGTTAAGGCAAAGTAAAGGACTGACTAGTTAAGTTTAGTGAGTTATTTTTTATTTATAATTTAATGGAAGTCAGTAATTATACAATAATTACAATGCAGTATATTAATGCGATGGGGGAGGGTTCTCAATGGTCTAACTGACCTAGTGCTTCAGTGATCTGATGTCTATATCAGAAGGGTGTTTCATCTTCAGCTTGACTTTTTTCTGTTTGGAAGTCATCTACCCTGTATGGTGAGTACTAAAAATATTATATTACAAAAGTAGCCATAAAACAACGATATTTATATGACATTTATGGTATATAAACAGTGAGTGAGAGTGCTTTGTTTAGCCTCTTCACACTTGGAATATCATGATATGGCTGGGATAACTACCTATAATAATAACATAAACATGAAATATTCTATCGACACAGGTCCACATTGGGATCTGCAGCCTGTCCTGTATTACTGCGTGTAAAGCCTGCTATCTAAGTCCTAACTAGTTATTGTAAACATTTGTCATGGTGACAGGGTTTTCATGGAAATCCCGGATGAAAAGTCATGGAAAATGGTTTAATTGGGTTAAAACTTACAAAGTGATGAAATGTAGCAGAAGTTTCAAAATTCTTATATACAAGTCCAACGAAAGTTCCAATGAAAACTCAAAATCTTTCCTATTGTAGTTTTTTTGGTTTAAACATCACCATTCACATAATATTTCCGATTTCTTCTTTTCTACAATGATACAGGTATTGATGCATTTAATGTGGAGCATTTGCGCACACCTGTAGCCATGTTTGATCTGTACACAAAACTGCAAGATTGAAATCGGAGTTGTGTCCCTTGCACTCAGAGCTACAAATTAATTAATGGTGCATTTTTAAAAAGAAATATAGCTTCTGCTAGTGGATCATGAGTTCTATGAATACCTTTGGCTGTCATTTATAGATATATAAATCTTTCTCACTAAATTTTCTTTATTTTTGTTTAGATTACACAGCTATTGGTGACAATAAGAATTTCTGCTTCAATTTTCCAGCAAACTCCTGCTGGAAATAAATTGTTTATTCATGTAACATAGAAGCTAATGCATATATTTATATATTGTCATGAATAAATAGTGGAATTTAGCTAGGAAAACATTAAAGATAATACAAAACTATATCAAGTTTTTAGATCTATGACACTGAGTTTGAACTGTGATAAAAAGATGCATGAAATGCCAAATTTGTAAACTGTAATTGGTCATAATGGTGGTGGTACAACTAGTAGTAAGGGTGTGTGTGTGTGTGTGTGTGCTGCTGCTGCTGATATAAAGTTAGAGTCACTTTATATGAGCCTGAATGATTGTAACAGAGAGTACACAGTTATTTCTGTATAGACAATTGGGTGTTCAGTGTAGTATATATTACAGTGGAACCAGTCACAGTGATTAGTAATTATGTACCTGCATCAAGGCTAGCAAGTTTATGACACAATGTCAAAAACCATGGATTAATCCAGGGTATATGATGTCATGTCATAAACAGGTTTATGACATGATAGCATCATAAACTGTCAAAAGCCTATATTTTTAATATAAGTATTGCCATAGCCAACAAATTTGTGACATAATTTTTCCGAGATATACCTGAAAAGTAGATTTTAGAATGGCTTAAATTGTTAATATGTTCTTATTGTAATATTAAAAGTAAATTTATTATATAATAAGTTAGGGCCTGGTTATTAGACTATGGTAACCATACACTGGTATTGTTTGTAGACAAAATCAACTGACTTGATTAATCTGACATTTGTTTCAAGAGTTTAGGGGACAGTATTAATTTAATAGAACTATTCATTAATTGGATAACAAGCAAGACACTGCCCTCTTGGATTGGTGCTGGTGTTTATCTGTGGCTGACCATGCATTGACAGTAACGGTGGCTTCACTTAATGATCCTCCATGTGGCAAGAGCTAAAGACATCTCCTACCAGACATAGAGTCCGTTCCGGAATTGGAATTGCTTTTTAATGGAATTGAAATTGATAAATTTTGAATTGGAATTGAAGTTTTCTACCAAAAAAACATTTAATCCACAAATTAATTCACCATTTAATTTTTTAATTCAGAAATATTCCTTCCATAACAATCCTACTTGGAATATAAACTACTCAGACTAGGTATTCCAAGTAGGTACTCAGAGTACCTACTCATGGTAAAAAGTAGTAAGTAAAAAAGTAGGTAGAAATGGGATTGGAATTAATACAATTGGAATTGATAATTTAATGTGGAATTGACCAGAACTGGACCCCATGTCAGTCTGCTATTCTGATTCCATTACTCCATGTTATAGCTTCCACATTAAATAATAGCTACACGTGGTTAGATTTTGTCACAGGATCCTCCAAGGACTTCGTGATTTGGATTATCGATGATTGACGTATCAAATGGACTGATTCAGTTGTACATTTGTGAAAGATGTGAGAGTCTGTTATGGTTACTGAATAAAATATACCTGAAAATTATTTCTGTTATTACTGAATTGGAAAAAATATAACAGAGACCAACATAAAATATTATGTTACATTCTTGTTTGTAATATATAAATATACTAATTCTGATATAATGATAATCTACAACTAGTTCTAACTAAAATAGATCAAAAGTGAAAGTTTACAAAATTTATATCACAAAATATAGTGAATAAAAAGGTTTATGACAGTTTACAATGGTATATGATGTCAACAAGGTATTTATGACACTGTCATGTCATAAACAGGTTTACGACTGTTCTAAACCCAACCCTAAACTGCATTAAAAGACTTGTCAGGTGGTGTGTTAAAAAAGTCTTAATTCTGTGTGTTTAATTATGGTTGGTCATTGTGATTTAGAGATAAAATGGTGAACACAAACTGGAAGTTCCTCAATTTGAACCCATTGAGGATGGTATTAGACAGACGTGGGGTCAATTCAGTCTTGTCAATTCCAATTCCACTCAATTCCATTTGGTCAATTCCACATCAAATTTATCAATTCCAAATTTATCAATTCCAATTCCATTTTTTACCTACTTGGAATAGTAACTCTGAGTAGTTTATATTCCAAGTAGGATTGTTATGGAAGGAATATTTCTGAATTAAAAAATTAAATGGTAAATTAATTTGTGGATTAATTTTTTGGTAGCAAAATTCAATTATAAATTTATCAATTTCTATTCCCTTTTTTCAATAAGCAATTTTGGTATTGGAATTCAGATATAGAGCATCTATTAGGTGCCATATAAAGACATCCTTTTCAGTATTCAGTCCGGTTCATTTACACTCAGCAAGTGCTGCAAAATTTTACTTGTCCCATCTGAAATTTACTTGTCCCAACAAACCTCCACAATATCACCGAATTACGCGAAGTTACAATTTATTAGCAGGGTTGAATAAAGAATAGTGTTTTTGTTTGTTATATGTTTATTTGTGAAACACAAGCACATGGAGGCAAAGTGGATGTAAACGTCCGTGACCAGGTGACATTAACGAGCCAACCACGATACGCTGGCTAAACAACTGCAGACATTGATAACGCATGCTGTGATTGGCCCACGCATTCGACATGTGCAGTTGGTTTCAGTCTTTTAGCAAACTTCCGGACGGTGATTTGGGGAAAATGACATGTAAATTGAAATGTCAAGAAATGACGAATAAACATTCGTTTTCGATATGCTTCAGTTTACTGGTCCTGTCTGTCGGGCAAGTACTTGGGATGATCTACTTGTCCTGCATGCAAAACCACTTGTCCCGGACAAGCATTAATGTCCTGGCCTGGTGTATTTGCCATCAAAGAATTGCTTTAAGATTCACAACTAGTTTTTTATACAAAGTTTGTAATTGGGCAAAGTGTGAGGGATCCATGGTTTTTAACCAATGAAGACACAGATTATAAGATACCTAAAGAACTGGCCTTTGGTGTTGGCCAAATTATAAATTACTATCCTTGATTATAGAAAATGTGGCTCAGGAGGATTTGTCTCAATTTGTTGATTGCTTGGATACTGTGTCTTTCTGTAGAGACACCTGATAAAGACAAACATTAAAGACTGACCTCAAAATGTACACATCGTAGACACACTCATTTGAAAGAATCACATGTATTGTATGCCCCATTTGTTGACCTCAAACAGCCATTATTGTATATAGATATGGACTGCGGTTCTATAAAATTAAAAGGAAATACTGGTGGATGTACTTCATCTGTCAATTTACGCTTATTAAACTGTAAAATACTTGTCTGTTTAAGCAATTTTCTCTAAAGGTTCCACTTGATCATATTATTCTTTCCCTTCACAGTTTTTTTTTTAAATTTCATTAAATTTGTGAAAATAAAAGGATGAAAATTACTGGAATTGTGACAGTCTGACATTGTGAAGATTCTCATTCTAACAATCTTGTCTGTGTTGATTTAAACTAACTTCATTTGGACTGTATATTTTTTATAATAATCAACATTGAGAGTTATAGCTGTCAATTTCACCATTTTTCGAACATTTATTGATATCATCCTGAATTTCTGAAGATCAGGATCTTTACTACAATAACTCAACCTTAAAAGCAGCTCCAGAGATGAGACACATTTTTACTAGTACTGGTAGTAGAGTACAATTAAAACTTAAAACAAGGGAAATTAAGTGTGTCATGCGTTGAAAAGTTTGAAGTTGTTAAATCTCACCTGTTCAATATTTAATAATATGGCTGGTTTAAATTGCTAATTCAGTTTTATGTACATTATATTTGGGATATCACTGTACAACATATTAAATATACATTAATATAATTATTATCTTACATTGTGGTACTATTTTGCAGGTAGAGGCTATCACATACTGTCACCAGACCTGTACCAACCTGGTAGTAACAACATCACAGTAAAGGAGCACCACCTTGTCATAGGTGGTACTGATACCGCCAGTGGCATGACACCGATGTTATACATACCGCTGGTACAGCAGGCCAATCCTGCCGACATGAGATCGATATCCTGTCAGACCGAGGCCAAGACGGCAGATGTCGAGGGCCAGTCGAAGGCATACAAGGGGGGACCTGGTCACAGCCAAAAAGTTAGACAAGACTTCATCGGGTAAAGAGGAGAAAAGGAATAAGAGAGACGGCTTTGTTAGGAGCTCATCTCTGAGATATGGTGAAGAGAAAGCCAAGAACTTGGTGAAGGACATCAACTTAAAAACGAGTGATATCAATCAGGATAAGGACAAAGGTTAGTGTGGAGTTTAGTCGACTGAAATATGCAAATATGTACATATCATTGTGTTTTTTTGTTGGGTTGTAATCATGTGATTACACAAGTGGAAAGCCTGTTAATTTGTCAATTTGTGCTTAAGTTAATCTATAGTAGCAGGGGTGATCTGCACTCGGACAAAATAAAGTGCTCATCATTTTATACTTGGGGACGAACACAATATTGGCAAACATTGTTAAATGTACATGACAAATGTTTAAAAGGTGGTGCCCATATTCCGCACATATGAAGTATGGTTGTTAACACATTGATATGGCGGTATTGGCTGTGATGAAAATCGTACTCGCAATCATCTTTCAGTCTTTCATCAGTCAAAACATGTGGTGCCAAAATTGGTTAAAAGTGGACAGCACCACAAAAGGATCAGTGAGATCTGATCAATGATGAAAGATGACTAAAGCTGGACATGAAACCTGGGAAATTAGGCATGTTTGTGATTTCTTGAATTGTAGAAATCAACTTTCATAATGTGTCTTGTGTGTCTATGTTGTGACCTAGTTGGGCTACATTTATACATCAAAACTGTGCTATTTTTTTTGGTTTTTGCCATTGCTACAGAGTTAATTAGGATTAATGAGACAGCTTTATCTTAAGGTGGTGTTACAGTTGGCTTCCACGATGACGCACATGCACAGGTGCACATGTTCATGTCAACTGATGAGACAAGTCTCAGTATAAAAGACATTGTTTAGGATGGATCCCCTAGATAAAATTATTATTATTTTTAATTCTGTCCTAGTACCTTTGTACACAAACTGTGAAATGCAGATGCACACACAGACACACACACACACACACACACACACACTATTAAATTATTACATATATCATGATTAAATGTGAATATATATATGTACGTAGATTGGAAATAAAATTCATTCATTCATACACACACCCATATTTTACATGTTTCTTTAGAGCATTTATTATAATAGTTTAATAATATTTACCTTCATTTATTATTACTCAGTATGTGTTGAGTGTTTTATAAACAAATAAACATAAACATGAAATCATTTGGCTATCGGAGAACAAATATCATGCTACCTGTAGTTAACCTGAATCTAGTGTTCACCTAATGATACCAAAGTGGTCATCTTTATGGTAATCCCTTATTACTCCAAGATTGTTAACATTGTCAGCAAGACTAGATATAAGTAGTCCTCTCCAGTTATATATCGATATGCTATTAGAGATTATGGACTTTAATAATAACCTCTTAAGAATGGCTCGCCGATTAAGGTTCAGTATGGATTGAGACTCTGAACATGCTATTACTCGTTGGTCTTGTTTGAGTGTCGTTTGACATAACGTGTTCGTCATGGACTGTTGCCATCCTGTCGTTAACAATGGTATTCATGGAAATGAACAGTGGGCATTTGGATGATCCAATAGTTGGAACACTGCACTGCAAAGATACAGATTTTTTCCATAGACATGCACCACTTAGGTCATATGTCCCATATGTGACCAGTCCCCATGATGAATATGTCCCATATGTGACCAGACCCCATGATGAATAAGTCAATAACTCAACTCAACTTGGAAATCGATCAGCCAACAGTCACCTTAGTGGGCTAAATGAAGTGACTTCCAAGTATAATGAATGTCCTAACCCAGATGCTAGTGGTATCTGGCTTGATGCACTACCAATTAGGCTATACAGATGCCCCTCAGTTAATGAATAAACATGTTACACTAAGTTAATAGAGACTTTAGATTCAATAGTTTAGTTATTTTGTCAAAGATTTATCAGTTGCTTTATTTTATGATAATTTTTGCTTTGAAACATCAAGTAAGTGCTGTTTACTGTTGTTGTTATGGTGGTGGTGGTTTTATCATAACAATAACACCACTTTTCTAGTATATGATAAACAGTTATAAACATGTATCTTATTTCAGGTGAGAAGAGTTCGCTGTTTAGCAAACTTTTTGGTCGTAACAAGACAAAGGACTCTGGTAGCTTAAAGGAAGAGGATAAGCCAGATATGGTGGAACATGTCACATTCTCAGCTCAGTTTCCACCACAAGAGTTGGGTTGGTGTGAAGCCCAGCACGAGCACCAGGCAAATGCACGTTCTCCACTCGACTGTCACGATTCCATAATTCATCGGCTAAACACGTGGCCCGACGAGTCTCTCTGTGTGGCCTTAGACCGACAGGATGAGAGCAGTGTGGAGGCTGTGTACCACGAGATACATAATCACAGTGCTGATTGTCCCATGGCTCGATCACTTGCTACGCTGCCAGAAAATGTGTTTCCACGCAGTTCTTCCCATTCGGGCAGCTGGTCATCACTAAGTGAGCTGCCGGTTAAACCACCGCACCACGATCATGTAAACGGCTTACAGCCGAGGTCGCACCACAGACGGGATAGGATGGGTGGTCGACAGATGATGAATACAGGTGATGTACACAATAATGCACCACCCGATGTACGACCGAAAGAAAACCATGTCAATGGTCTAAAACTACCAGCTAAGGAACATACTGATGTCAGACAGTACAAGAACACATTTGATGGCCCCCAGCTGCTGAACAATGCTACCACTGCGTTGTCACCTGAAAGGCCGAGCCACGTGACTAAGGTGTTCAAGAAGTATCGAGAGATGAAGTGTACTGTCCCATGTACAAATGACATCAGCATGGAGTACTGCGGCAGGATCCAACGGAAGAATTCTCAGCTAACCAAATCCAGAGACAGTGGCGTCAACTGTATTGGTCTTGTTAATGGCTCACATTCTCAAATGTTTGCCAGCTCGCATTATAACACTGATGTAGCACCTCTGAATAACCACGTACAATCTCTCCAGAATGGTACTGAGGGCTCTCTGTGTGATCTAGATGCACCAGTACCACCTGGATATTATGATCGGAACAAAGGCACTTCCCAAAGACATGGTGAGAACTCATTCAGTTCTCATAAATCCCCGGAACAGCTGGGCTGCGATGACGCATACCCACACCAGGATTTACGTCGTGAATCTTCAGGTGTAGACACTGGCGATGTGTCATACAATCCGGATCATCATCAGCATCATCAACATTCTCGTCATCATGATTCCGAGCTAAGCATCTGGTCAGATAACAGTAGACAGACGGTGAGAGAGGTCCGACCATCCAACAAAGAGGTACGACATGGAGTCAACCGCAGTGCTGCCGGATCACATCTTAACTGGCGCACGTATGGACACGATCCCAGCTTGTCCCCACAGGACAATGGGAGTGCATGTGTTGGTGAGGAAGACCCCTCATATCGTGGACACAGTCGCTCAAGGTCGAAATCGCCGTTGAAATCACCGAAGGATGTTGGTGAGAAGTCCTTGAGGACAAAGAACACTAACAGACAAAGTGCTTCTAGTGGCAAGACTTTGGCCAATCAGGTCTATGAATCTCATCAAAAGGTCTCCAGACAGCCTAGTGGACGTAGAACAACAGACATTAGACATTAGTGTGTGTGTGTGTGTGTGTGTGTGTGTGTGTGTGTGTGTGTGTGTAGAGAGACTAGCGCCTGTAGTTTGTTGGTTGTTATTTAATGGTCCTTTTCATTCAGGAAGATTCCCCCAAGTAAATTTACAACTAACCAATCAAAGACTGGCTAGCTTTTGGCACAGGTGATAAATTCATCTGCGTCAGAAAACACACGGGCTGTGAATATAGCCCGTTTTTTTTTCAGTGATTAAAGCAGATACCACCATTTTAGATATGTTTACCATTCATTATGTTAATCCTGCAAAACTTCTCTTTCTAGACTATCCTGGTATCTGGTATAAACATACGAGCAATGAGTTAAATTATATTTCACAGTGTCAGTTCGATAATACAAAATAGCTGTCTATGTTTAAATGTTGTTTTTGTTTTAAATCTGAGAGATCATCATAATCTCTGCCATTTGTTAGACCACAGTTAGAAATAAGTGGTAAGTCCCATATCGTTTATATTATGAGTCTGAATGTAACAATTATGTTTATCAACAAGTTTGAAGCAAAGGAACTATGTAGGAACAATTATTTTATGAATAGTAAAAGCTAGCTACCTTCTGATTGGTCGACCGAGGATTGCAAATATCTACGAAAAATGTCATCGCTTATTTTGTATTAATGTTCAGTTAATGATATCCGATTATCTTCAGTTTGTCTTGTTTGTTTTGTCGATTGGGATGGAGGGAGAAGGGGAGGATTGTTAGGATGTCTCTGTTGATGTCGTTAATTAGCTAGAAGTTGATTGGGTTTAATTTTTAGTTGATGACCGTGAGTTGATTTGCCAGTCAGGCAAGTATACCTCATCGTGGTATGATTTAAATGTGTGCATGTTCATGCATTAAATTTCTTAATGTTAAAAGTCAATGTTTTGACTTCGATCCAGGAAAGAAACACTCAGGTGGTGTGTTTTTAGATTGTTTCAGTTATCTGTGCTAGTGCCTTATCGTGTATTGCTAACGCGCGCGTGCGCGCCCACACACACACACACACACACACACACAGTTTTTGACTGATTACAGAAATTGACTGCTATACATTAGGATATCAAACAAAGGTTTTTTACCACGAATGTGTTTTTGGTTGTTTTGATCTCCGATACTTGTGTAGAGGGCTAGAACAGAACTGAGTTAAACAAAACAGATACGACATAGCTTTTATATATATATATATATATATATATATATATATATGAAAACCTGTAGAGAGGTGTTACTCATTTCTGATGTAATTTTTCACGAATACGATCACACACAGATAGATCGTCTTTTTAGTGATATTTTTATGATCTTCGTTACTTTGTTAGGTATGTTTTGTATTAAAAATGCCAATAAATTGTATGACGATGTTATTCTATTGTGTCTTGTCTCCCCGCTCTATGTGTTTATTTTATCATCATTGTGTTATTTCTGTGTTTGTTTCATCCTGATGGTAATATCATTATGATGACGCCCTCGTGTATATTGTATCTCATATTTCGTTCCAAGATTAAAATACGATCGATTGTCATTCGATAAATGTTTATCCTGCTGACTTGGACTGTTTTTATTAAATCTATAATCGATGTAGTCATGTAGTAATAATGAATAGAATAGAATGCTGCGATGTATGTGCCATATTGACTCTGGGACACCGCGTTGCTGAATTATTCGTCGTTTTGACGAGCTTCAAAATGAATTTCTGATGTTGGTGAAGCGATGGTCGCATTACGTCCATTCCAACGGTTAATTAAAAGTCGATTTGTATCAGACTTATCCATCTCCTGATCGTCGGTCAGGGGATACATCGGTAAGTCAAATGTTGGGCAGTAGTTTGTAATTAAACAATTCACAAAAGTTTCCATTTAAAAAAAATTATTTCACGTTTTATCATATACAAGTTCTGTGTGTTTTTTTGAATACTTTCAATTCGTTTATTTTGTTGTTGATAAGCAGCGAGCAAATGTTTAAAGCTTCGGTTTGAGATAGATATACATCAACAAACAGTAATTAATTAATAGGAGAAAGTTAGTTATAAATTGATGGATGTGATGAGTGTTTGTATGATGTATGGCCGGATGGGTATATATATATATATACACATGTGTGTTGAACTAGTCAAAGTTGATGCAAATCTTTTACGCGAGTTCCGATAGAGTGCTCTCCCCTTGCGCCGGGGGTAGATTATTCCGCTGCTGACCTCCAAATCTTGGGATGGAAGTACGCTTGTACCTGCGGCTGTGGGTTGTTTCATCCACCAGTTAATAGATTTCTATCTATTAACTACTGGTTGTTTCATCCATCAGTTAATAGATTTCGATCTGATCATTTCATTTCCCTGGGGAGCAGCCCACCCGGCCCGTGTCCTTACTGTTGCCAACATCGAACACATAAACTAGTTTAGTTTATAGTCTTGGGGCATTAAGATTTATTGCGTTGTATTTAAATTTAAATCGATTATTTCTTTGATATTAAATATCACGTAAACATTCACTGGCATGCCACAGGCCCATTCCTAGTTCATCATTTCATTTGTTCTTCAAACTTCCGGTAAATTATTTGAAAAAGAAAGAATGCTCCCAATGTGTAAGTAGTTTGGGCGGTTTATTTCTTAAAGTCTCTAAATTTCAAGTCGCGGGTTCGATTCCTGGTAGTAGTTTGTATACGAGTAATCATAACGTTGCACTGCGTGCCAACTGCGAGACCAATAAATCTGCTACACAAACTGGGGGGCGGAGTATATGTTTCTGAGCCATCTCTCAGTACTTCTCCAGCTTAAGCGGCGAAGTAGCAGATGTTTGGAAATAATCACACACACACACAGAGAGAGAGAGAGCAGTAATTATAAACGGGTGCTATATATATATATATATATATATATACATAGATTTGATATTGTAGAAAAAAGTAAACGATGACGAATGAAGAAAAGACTCCGTGCTGCCTATTGCCCTGAAATTTGAGATTAGACATGGGACTGGGAACATTACTCAGATAAGTTAAATATCAATGTACTATCTCAAGGGATAAACATTCTGAACAAAGAAATCCAACAATAATACCATTCTTCGTCTAAATATGTCTTCTTCAGTTTCTCTCACTATTGCGTATCCTTGCTGTTTTGTTGTTCATTGTCTAAGAAGACTTTCCTGTTTCTCGGAAGATAATTTCAATAATGTATAATTACGTTTAGTGTCTTAATACCTGAGTGAAAATTGGATCAAATATATACCGGTATGTAACTTGAACCTTAATTTACCCGAGTGCATTACTTAAATCAAGTCGTATTTGTTAAATGTACATTGTAAACATTATCTTCAAATTCTGACCTTTCATAAAATCGGGTAACTTCGCATTTGGTTGTTAAAATTAACGTGAAGAATCCTACTAAAATAATTTCGTATACATATTATAAATCTTGATGGTATGTGAAATTGCATGAATAAAGGTTTTTTATCAACATAACTGTATGTCTGTCTACCTTTAGTAGATTCACGAAATAGCAACGTAGCCGATGTCAACATTACTGCCAACAATTTGAGATTAATTTATTTCATAATGAACACAACCGATGAGAAAAGATTAATGGTACAGCCATTTAACATTGTTTATTACAAATATATAAATAATGCCTTGAAAATAAGATCAAAATACTGCTTTCTTCTACCTCGTAAATATGTCTGATGTAGTCAGGATAAATATCATAGCATATACGAGATAAATAATTCAACACGTGCATTAATATAACTCAGCAGACGAGCGTATACAGGACGTTTATTGTTACTGGCCGCTTTTTTCTTGATCTGTGTTTATATATTTAGATTTGCGAGTCATACGTGAGCGTGTTTAAATGCCGAATTATGGCCCGAATGGCTAGCCATAGCATGAGTGACGCGAAATTGTGGCGTGGCGCATGTCGAAAACATCAGAAATACGCTAACATTGACTTGGAAGCTTAAATATTATGTAAAAATTAACGTTATTATGTTGGGATTGTTGTTTAAAATATACAAATGACATGATCATATCAGATAGAACGTGTTCAGAAATTTATGCAAATTCAACATTGCAATATTTCGAATGAAAATGACCACATTTGAGGAAATATTTCTTTGTTTATTCTTTTTTTAAAGCCCATGTCAAAGAAAAAGATATTTTGCTCCTATGACATATCTAATAGATAGATTTAGCTCTATAGTGTATTGTCATCAAATATATATATATTAAAAATAGGTTGTTACAACAATGACTGAAGAGGATTTATCCTAGATTGAGGTGATAGCGAATAGATTCTTTAGCGGACAACATTAAGACAAGTCGCTGACAGTATCTTTTATGGTATTATTATTTCGATTTTCTTTTCAGTGTCTTCAACAAACAAGAGTTCGGGATTCTAAAGTAAAAGATCGCTTACTGGATTTAATGAACGTCCTACTTCAGTTTACCAATATAACAACGGCATTATTTAAATGTTGTGGGTATCGGGGGGGGGGGTCCCAAGATGTTACCTGGGTTGAAAGAGCTAAGTCACAAAGAGAGGCTAAAGAAATTCGATCTTCTAACATTGGTATACAGACGAATCCGAGTGGAATATAATAGAAGTGTATAAGACACAGAATGGAAGATACGATCAGGATGCGGAAATGAAGCCTTCCAGGCATCCAGAATATGTTGTAGAAGTCCCGAGTATTAAGTCCTTTGAGCGTAGGTTAGATCAATTCTGGGCCGATCGGCCAATGTGTTTTGATCACGAGTCGCATACAATGACCACCCGCAGTCGTGATAAACTTAGTAGACTATCAGAATACAGCGATCTGGACATATAGGTCATGTAGACCTGCGTTCAGAAACTACATAAGTAGTTGATGTCAGTCTGTCATTTTGTGCTTGACTTAATTTATGCTAAAATTAGCCATTGACCGTTACTAGATATTTAGTTCGTGTCAGACGAGTTGACCCAATTAACTATTTCATTCAGTATATGGGTAATTGTATCAGGTTAGCTTATTGTTGTTCAGTAGTCGTCAGCATTGGACAGCTACACATTGTAATATGTTACTAATAGCTGTATAAACATGACGGTAACGAAATGGCATAAAATTAACTCTCCATTAGACATGGGGTCGTAGATTATGAGGGGGGGGTGTTTACATCCTCTTTGTGATTGGTATGCAACAATAAAATATAGTTAATTATACTGCATCCTTTTCCATCACCCACCATACACATAAACCTACTCCTGCATAAGATTACTTAATGCAGTCGGCTTTCATGCAGTATTCTTGGTAGAAACACCTCCCGTGTAAACATGTGCACAATTGTTATCTTTTAGAGACAAATCAGACACCATAACAAACTGTCTGACATTATGTCCTATATTAACGTTATTTAAATAGGCCAAAATGCAGAAACGCAGGACAAATTTAGAGGTAGGGAAGCTACCGAGGCGAGCACAAATTGCCCCAAACAAATTCTGTGCATGAGTGACGAAAAATTAATACGAGAACATCAAAAAGCTCACTCGATATACTTCGGTCCTTCCAAATCCGTGCAATAAAATATTATGAACTGACTCGGTACCGTTAATTCTTTTCGGTACAGGCGCTATTTGGTTAAATTCGGAAAATCCGAATAGACTCTTTTCGTTCTATGCGATATGGATCCAGGACAAAACCCCACTCGGACAAAACCCCATCGGACAAAACCCCATCAGTCAAACCCCACTCGGACAAAACTCCACTCACTAATACACATTTCGGACATAACGTCACTCTTAAATTAATATTTAATAAATGTTGTTTTATTAGGCCTTTGATGATGTTAATTGATTGATTAATTAATTAATTATTTTTATTCTTATATACAACATTTATATAGCACTCTCTATAATATTGTACAACATTTTCAAAAGTGCGTTACATGTAAAATAAGACTTAACATAAAACATAAATAAAAGAAAGCTTCATCACAATAATGGAACTAATTAAAGTTACCTCGTTCATGTCAAAACTCCGTTTTTGTTCATCAAGTGAAACGTCTTCTAACTTTGACCTCCATCAACCCCACCATCACCATTACTACCACCACTACCATCAACATCAACCCTTCCCAACCATCACCATTACTACCACCACTACCATCAACCCCACCATCACCATTACTACCACCACCACTAGCATCAACCCTACCATTACCATCAACCCCACCATCACCACTACCATCACCATTACTACTACCACCACTACCATCAACCACACCATTACCACTACCATCAACATCACCATTACTACCACCATTACCATCAAGCCCACCATCACCATTACCATCACCATTACTACCACCACTACCATCAATCCCACCATCACCATTACTACCACCACTACCATTACCACAACCATCAACCACCATTACTACCACCACCACGATCAACCCCACCATTACCACCACCATTCCATCAAGCCCACCATCACCATTACTACCACCACTACCATCAAGCCCACCATCACCATTACTACTACCATTACCACAACCACTACCATCACCACTACCATCACTATTACCACCACCGCTACCATCAAACCCACCATCACCATTACTACCACCACTACCATCACCATTACTACTACCACCACTACCATCAACCCCACCATTACCATCAACCCCACCATCACCATTACTACCACCACTACCATCAAGATTACCATCACCATTACTACCACCACTACCATCAATCCCACCATCACCATTACTACCACCACTACCATTACCACAACCATCAACATCACCATTACTACCACCACCACGATCAACCCCACCATTACCACCACCATTCCATCAAGCCCACCATCACCATTACTACCACCACTACCATCACCATTACTAACACCACTACCATCAACCCCATCATTACTACCACCACTACCATCACCATTACCACAACCACTACCATCAACCCCACCTTTACCACCACCACTACCATCAACCCCACCATCACCACTACCATCAATCCCCCCTACCATTCCAAACCCCAAATCCCAATTACCACAAACCATAAACCAACAAACCCCACCACGATCCCCCCCAAATTACCACCACCATTCCATCAAGCCCACCATAAACCTTTACAAACCACCATACCTTTCAAGCCCACCATCCCCATTACTACCAAAAAATTTTTTACCATCACCATTACCAAAACCCAAAAATTTCAACCCCAAATAAAACCTTTTACTCCCCAAACCCACCATTACCACCACCACTACCATCAAACCCCACCATCACCATTACTCCACCACCCCCACTACCATCAACCCCACCATCACCATTACTACCACCACTACCATCAACCCCACCATCACCATTACTACCACCACTACCATCACCATTACCACCACCACTAACATCACCATTACTACCACCACTACCATCAACCCACCATCACCATTACTACCACCACTACCATCACCACTACCATCAACCCCACCATCACCATTACTACCACCACTACCCCCAACCCCACCACCACCATCACCATTACCACCACCACTAACATCACCATTACTACCACCACTACCATCAACCCACCATCACCATTACTACCACCACTACCATCACCACTATCACAATCATCGCCACCACGATCGTTACCACTCCCACCACCATCACCTCTACCACTACCGTCATCACCATCACCGTCATCACCACTATTACATGCCTCTATGTTTAAAATGTTAAAACCCCCCCCCCACCCCCACAGGGGGAGTAACCCGGGTGGAGGAAAAACCCCGAGGGGTTACCCCAAAGCGTTTTACGTCCTCAGGGTTTTTTTAACGTCCCCCTTTATTTTAAATAATTCAGTGGAGACACACACACACACACACACACACACACACACACACACATATATATATATATATATATATAAAATTTTTTTTAAATTTATATATATATATATATATATAGTTAATTTAAGTCTTATTTTACACGTAAAGCACTTTGAACATGTTGTACAATATTATGGAGAGTATTAATTTAAGAGTGGGGTTATGTCCGAAATGTGTATTAGTGAGTGGGGTTTTGTCCGATGGGGTTTTGTCCAGTGGGGTTTGGTCCGTTTACCATGCGATATAGTGTCTCCTCAGCCCAATAACGTATCAGAAGTATTAATTGTTCGAGAGTGGCGCCATCTATTGTCCTTAAATCAGTTCTCCTTCAGCCTAGTGTAAAAACGATGTTTATTTTTCACTTTCGGTGTTTGGTTGTGATAAATAAATATTAGTTATCTAGACGAGGACAATCGAGAATTAAACTTTATTTATAAACCAAAATAGCTGGTGACCTAGTAGTAGTAGTGTTGGTGGTGTTGGTGTTGGTGGTGGTGTTGGTGGTAGTGGAGGTGGTAGTAGTAGTAGTAATTGCAAGAGCAGTAAATTAATACTAATAACAGGAAGAATAAGAAGAAAAACAACAACAATAATAATAATATATCCAGTTATAAATCATCTTTATCTGATATAATATAATTTTGATCTTATATATAATGTTAGAATAAAGATCAAATATGGTAATTAAAAGGTACAAAAGGAAGATAAATTATGGCCAATATTAACCTTGTGAATCGGCAGAAAAATATACACCTTTTGAAACATTCGAATTTTGTAATAAAAAGGAATGTCTGTCTGTTCTAAAGCTGTATTCTAAAGTTAAATAACGAAAAAAGTTTACAACCTAACCTACACGCGCGCGCAAATACATGCACGCGCGCCACGCACACACACACATACACACACACAGAGAGAGAGAGAGAGAGATTACTTCTCGTCTAGACACTGAACCAGATGACTGTTGTAAATGCTTCACTATTATAATTTATAAGCTGCTTCTTATAAGCTAAATGTTCACCTTTACAGCCCATTGACCCCTTAATGTCATAGACTGGAGAGGATTTTATGTCCATTTCCATCTGATGTTCTTTATCCTGAGTAACAGATAGTATCTTTGAGTTGTTGAAGTGTGACCTTCCCCTTTTCTGTGACATAGACAACAGATAACGATGACCTATCAACAAGAGCGCATCTTTATAAGCCGGTATTTTCGTTGTCTTTGTATAAAGGGACAGGTTGAAGTCTCCGGTAATTACGTGTTTTATAATGATCTCCTTGTCAGGCCTTTTAACAAGCACAAAACTTCTCTCTATAATCTCCTAAATCATTCTTTTAAATGATCCAATGATTATATTTCAGTAAACAGTTTCTTTATAGCAGGAGTTATTGCAGTTTACCATCTTAGTGTCGCTGTTTACCACCAGGTGTCATACTAGTTGTGAATGTTGCCTGCTCCTGGGTCATATCCCTCAGTAATCCGATCAATCTTCAATGGCTTTTATTGCTGAATCGAGCGCGCAAAAGCCACAAGCTGTGTTTGTCTATGTCTATGTGTTAGTGTTAGTGTGTGTGTGTGTGTGCGGTGGTGGGAGGGGGTTGCGTATTTGCGGAGTACGAGCAAACTGCATACCGGTTTACCTGTCCATCAGTTTTTAGTTTATATAACGACCACCTGTCGTTATTGTCTAATTATTAATACGGTCTAATTCTGTCGTGACAAATAACAAAAGCTTTAAGTTGATGTTCATCAACTTAAAACCATTGGTCGTCAACTTATAATTGATATCCATAAACTATTTATATCCCAAATATAATCCTTTTATATGTGTAGTATAATAATAATAATAATAATTACACTCTACTGAGTGACACTGCAGATTAAAGATGATTTTATATGGACTTGTATATAATAAAAAAATTCATATAATTGTCAACAGTTGTCTCTTTTTATATTAAAGATATCGATGTTTGTCTCGTGAACGTTTCCCTTTCAAGATTATGTCTGTTCATCTTCGCCGGTAACATTGTTAGATATAATGATATATGATGATGATACATGATGATGATATATGATAATGATACATAGTAATGATACATGATGTCATCCTCGCTCATTGTCTACACATTGACGTTCATTCGGACATTTGATTTAAAATCTATAATGGCTTTGTTAAATTAATCTGATAGTTCAGGGTATTTACTTGTTGCTTCCTGTGATGATGATGATGATGATGATTATTATTATTATTTATTTATGTCTAACACCTAAAGTTTGTCTAATGCGCTTAATACTGAAAACAGACAGTGGATAACAGGCTGTGTTTCACAAAATACCGACGTTTGTCGATTAATAAAACACCTTCTGACCTGTTGTATTTTTTAAATGCAGGCAACTTATTTCACACACTACTAGCTAATGGTAATAAAGAGACATTTACTTCCTAACATACTATCTGGTAATAGAGAAAAACTCGTATCTCAATATAATAAGTTAACTCATAAAAAAAGGCGCGTAACATTTGCCGAAATATTCTGAAACTGTTTGTCAATATGTTTATTACCAGATTCATTCAATTCAACAAAACACCGGTCTTGTAAACCTCATAATACTAATAACATTCAATAATAGCTATAATTATTGTAAATATTCCCGATGAAGATTGTTTCTTGCGGAGTTGTCTCGCGATTTGTTGACATTAATCAACCAATTTGACGCGTTTCAGTATTTTCCATTAATTCTCCGATCACCAAAATAATTTCTCCGCGAGTGACCATGGTCATCACACTCGAATAGAATTCTACGACCAATTAATTCCCTACGACCATTAAATTACCAAGTTCTATTAGAAGTAAATGTACAATTAACAAAAGATCGACTAGTAATTGGTTTCACACGTCATCGGACAAATTCAATGACTTCAACGATAACAGCCGTATATAAAGAAGCCGAGCTGGCGTGACACGGTATCAATTTGGGTCGGGTCATTAGGAAATAATGAACAAAGGGAACGCCACCTAGACGCCACGCGGATGTTATAATGAATGGATCTGAGGTGACAGGTTTTACGGCTGATGTTGTTGGTTCTTCCCCAGGTTACTAAGCAACGAGGAAGATAAGACGTCATTTGATCCAAACATCAGTTGGCTTTGTCTTCACAAGGCGTGTGTCAACATGTACAGATCCGTACACAGGTCGATATAAGGCTGTATAAGATGTAGATAAGTGACCTGAGATCTATTAGTCTTCGCTAACGTTTATCTCACTCATACCTCTTCGTTGTTATAGTGAGGCGTCGTCCTGTTTTACTTTGTTTGTGGCAATTCTTCTCGATTTTCCTACTTTAAGTTTGCTTTAAGATCTCCGGCAAAACGGTAAGTTGACAGTAATGTATAATGGGTGTCTTCTTCTACTCTTGTAGTTATCTTATCTTGTAAGTCGTCTTCAATTTGAATTTAGCATAATGTATGTGCGTTTATTCTTGTTGTTGTTGTCCTCGTTTCCGGTTCCGTCACTGTTGATAAAACGTCTCAGAGTCGATTATGACAAGAAGTCGATGCTCGAATTAGCCTCAAATCTCGATGACCGTTGTCGAGTCGTACAACTCGATCCTGATGATCGATCCTCTTGATCCTCACAGTCTCATTCTACTTCGATGACTATTATTATTGTTATTGTTTTATGATATTTTTCCGTAATATGGTAGGCTAATTCGGTTAAGCAACCTGCAATGCTAATAAGGCGTAAGTGATAGATGAAACACCCCTCAGGCGTGGGTAAAGAACAAATCTCAACCCCAGTATTAGAATTCTATGGCCAATCGCCTTACCAGTTAAGAAGGATATATATATATATATATATATATATATATATATATATATATATATTGGAATACACAAAATGCGCTGTAGAATGCCATAACGGAATCTTTGTGACGTTTTAAATATTCTAGAAAATATTTGAGACAAGATTGAGTAGCTGCTAAAATACTCAATGAAAAATCTGATTATTAGCCAAAAAATCTCTGTAAAATTCTCTTTTAGGAATATTTATGCTAAAAGTAAAAAGAATAAATTCAGCTTAGAGTAACAACAACAACATCAACAAAAACAACAACATAAATAAACGGTCAGATACATGTCAATGATAGATGTAATGTTATCATCTTTCTTGCTGTATTAATACGGAGCATTGCATTATGATAATATTACTGAAAGCAAGCGCGCATATGTATACACGCACGCACACGCACGCACGCACGCACGCACACAATATTTATAACTTCTGATAAAGCACACAATTTCTCTCCTTCCAGCGTGAATGTATCAGTATCCATGTAGGCTGGTGTCCAGATGGGTAACGCCTGTTGGGAGTTGTATTGTCTGGAGCACGGGATACAACCTGATGGACAGATGCCGAGTGATAAGACAATAGGAGGCGGTGATGACTCGTTTAACACCTTCTTTAGTGAGACTGGAGCCGGTAAACACGTACCAAGAGCTGTGTCTGTAGACTTGGAAGCTATAGTTGTTGGTACGTCTGTTACCGATGTGAGTGAGTGAGTGAGTGAGTGAGTGAGTGAGTGAGTGAGTGAGTGAGTGAGTGAGTGAGTGAGTGAGTGAGTGAGTGAGTGAGTGAGTGAGTGAGTGAGTGAGTGAGTGAGTGAGTGAGTGAGTGAGTGAGTGAGTGAGTGAGTGAGTGAGTGAGTGAGTGAGTGAGTGAGTGAGTGAGTGAGTGAGTGAGTGAGTGAGTGAGTGAGTGAGTGAGTGTTTACCCTTAGCACAGATCACAACTTTTCTTCTGTACCTTGAAGCAGATGCTCCCCGTGAATTTGAATGATCTCCTTTTTCTATTTCATTCACTCACCTGCTCATGTAGAGTAAAAATAGAACTTTCCAAACATTAAGGAAGACACCGTACATAGTTATACTTCTTGATTCTTACCAAGTACTCTGAAAGCCCGAGTATGGGCGATTACAATATTCCTATGTTGTAATATCAGAAGCGATTAATAATTACACAATTCCAATCAACTGAAATATTTAAATTGGACGATTTGGTCACATATTTAAAGTTTTTATCAATAGTTTTATACATCAGAGTAAGATGATAATATTTGTATCCCCTAAATAAATTATGTTTTTGTTCTACAGATGAGGTACGTACTGGTACCTATCGTCAGATCGTACCCGCAAGTTGGCAGACCAATGTACCGGACTCCAGGGATTCCTCATCTTCCACAGTTTTGGCGGCGGTACTGGTTCAGGATTCACATCACTGCTGATGGAGCGTCTCAGCGTCGACTATGGCAAGAAGACGAAGCTCGAGTATTTGGGCGCCTCCGTGGTCTAGCGGTAGCGTGCTGGACCACAGATCACTACCACCCGTGTTCGAATCCCGGCGTGGGCATATCTGAAGGTTGTTTCGTCTTTCACTTCGTCTCATTACCTTTGGAAGTCACTCGGCCCATTTAGCCTACCATGTGCATAAAGGTGGCCGTAAAACATCAATCATCATCATCATCATCGAGCTCGCTGTCTATCCGGCGCCTCAGATCTCCACGGCCGTCGTTTAGCCGTATAACTCGATCTTGACGACGCACACCACTCTGGAGCACTCCGACTGCGCCTTATTGGTCGACAACGAAGCCATCTACGACATCTGTCGTCGCAATCTGGACATCGAGCGTCCCACTTACACCAGTCTGATTGGTCGATCGTTAGCTCAATCACGGCTTCGACGGCGCCCTAAACGTCGATCTGACCGAGTTCCAGACCAACCTGATGCCTTATCCACGTATCAACTTCCCACTGGCGACCTACGCCCCTGTCATCTCGGCTGAGAAGGCCTACCACGAGCAGCTTACAGTCGCGGAGATCACCAACGCCTGCTTTGAGCCAGCCAATCAGATGGTCAAATGTGATCCACGTCATGGCAAGTACATGGCATGTTGTATGCTATACCGAGGTGATGTGGTACCCAATGATGTGAACGCGGCCATTGCTACAATCAAGGCGAAGCGTACCATCCAGTTCGTCGACCGGTGCCCTACCGGCATCAAGGTGGGCATCAACTACCAGCCACCGACTGTCGTACCTGGAGGTGACTTAGCTAAGGTACAGCGGGCCGTGTGTATGTTGAGTAACACGATGACCATTACCGAGGCATGGGCTCGTCTGGATCACAAGTTTGATCTGATGTACACCAAACGGGCATTTGTCCATTGGTACGTCGGTGAGGGTATGGAGGAAGAAGAGTTCTCTGAGGCTCGTGAGGATCTCGCTGCTCTCAAGAAGGACTATGAGGAGGTCGGAATAGACTCAGTAGAAGGTGAAGGCGAGGAAGAAGGTGAAAAATATTAGTATACGTACGACACAGATACACCTATATATATATATATATATATATATATATGTGTATTATTGTGTAACGTAGTGCAAAAATGTATTAATAATCACAATAAATAAAGATACATTTACATAAAAGGCGATTTATTTGTTGTTAATCAAATATAATAAAATCAAACGTAAACAAAGATTGTGACGGTAAAAACTTATCTCCTGTTATAGATACAAATAAATACTCTATATATATATATATATATATATATATATATATATATATATATATATTCCCATTAACAGCTATAACCTATTATACAACTATAGCCCATTACACAACTATAGCACATTACACAACTATAACCCATTACACAACTATAGGCCATTACACAACTATAGCACATTATACAACTATAGCACATTACACAACTATAGTTCATTACACAACTACAGCACATTACACAACTATAGCACATTACACAACTATAACCCATTACACAATTATAGCCCATTACACAACTATAGCCCATTACACAACTATAGCACATTATACAATTATAACCCATTATATAACTATAGCCCAATACACAACTATAGCACATTACACAATTATAACCCATTATATAACTATAGTCCATTACACAGCTATAACCCATTACACAGCTATAACCCATTAGACAACTATAACTCATTTTACAATTATATCCCATTACACGGCTGCAACCCATTACACAGCGACTTGAACAATATTGCATTTCTCGTAATTAAATATCGTCATTAATTTGTTTTTTAATTCCTGATCGGAGATCTGCCTGAAATCCGCTGTTTTCGACCATGGGTCAAATAGATCAAGTGGATAGGCACTTATAGTTTAGATCCCACCACACCTAACTGCATATACTTAGGGACGCTAAATTAGGCATGGATGAACGTTCACTTAGTGATGAACGGAAACGTATGAGGGTTAGCTGTTGGGTTTGAAGTAAATCATAGTATTTACTCAAGTTTGAGACGATATTTCGTTCTAGTCCAGTAATAAACCATTGTGCAGTATTTCTACTTTGTTTTTATAAGCTAATTCACTTCATTGTTTCCATATATAAGTTGTGTACATGACACAGCGTTGTCAGGTATTCAACTGAAACTGTTATGTTGGCTAATGCGCCGAGAGTTCATAAAAGGCACAATTTTTCTCCCTGATCAGACAACAATTTGATGATGCCGAACCTATCGGTCCTTTGACCCTATGGTTGATAAGTAGAATTTGTTTAGCTATTCTAACCCAGAATGGAGCTGAGATCAGCATCTGTGATATGGAAATGTTATTATCAATAGTGTTACCTTTGAACCGCAGCAAATTATTGCTGAATATAAACTGTGTTATCAAAATATTTATCTTGTATATATGTCAACCTACTATCGAATTACATGAACGTGTTGTGTTGTTAACTGCGAGCTATGGTGTCAAATGAAACTATTTTGTTTGCTTCCGCTTTCTAAGCATAGCCTGCATCAACCACTTCCCCGTAGGGCGTGACGTATTTGTCATGTAAGAAAACCGGAATAGCTGGATCCCACAGGCTGATGAGTATCCCAGACATATGTATTGGTCTACGTGTGTATAGATATGTGGAAGTGTACAATATTTTATTGAAGTAAGTATAGTTATATTTGTGTATAGATTTATGGAAGTATATAGGTTTCAAAGGATGTTTAGATCTTGATGTTCTGATTCTAATTCACCATGTATATGTATCCTAAAACACACATTGCCCGTGCCAGACATAATATATATTTCGATCCAGATTCCTTATTACACCAATGTAAGAAAGTTATATCATTTTACAACATATTTAGTATATTAGCTTTGTTGGGTATAAAAAAGAATCTGTATTGTTGTCCTCTTATGTGGTCTGGTGGAAACGACCTATTAATTCATACAATGCTGCTTGATGGATTTATACTCCTGGAGTCGTTTGTTACTCCGGCAGGCATCTCCATGGGTATTAAGCTGCGGACAGAGTTTTTTCCCATATTATGAGTAATTAGATTACACTGATATAGAAATTTGTTAAATGTATAGCTATTATAATCCCGACGTGTCATTCCCAGTATCGGAGATCTGCCTGAAATCCGCTGTTCTCGACCATGCGTCAAATAGATCAAGTGGATAGGCGCTTTAATTTAGATCCCACCACACCTAACTGCATATACTTAGGGACGCTAAATTAAGCGTGAATGAACGTTCCCTCAGTGATGAACGGAAACGTATGAGGATTAGCTGTTAGGTTTGAGTAAATCATAGGATTTACTCAGGTTTGAGACGATATTTCGTTCTATTCCAGTAATAAAGCACACACTGACAGGCTTAATTACCAACAGACTTGTAGCTACAGATCATCAACACGTTTATAAAATCAAATATAACTCGGTATGAAGATAATAATTGTATTAATAATAATTACAAACTTCTATAACGCCAATATCCTCAAAAAGAATCGAGCTCAGTGACTGATCTAGTACAAGAGTTTTATCAGACCGTAACAGGTACATAAATATAAAATACAATATAAATATATAATTAAATAAAATTACAAATTTATTTCAATAGTAAACATTCATTAGTGTCAGTCTAATTGTCAGGGTAATTATCAGGGTTATTGTTAGGGTTATTGTCAGTCTAATTGTCAGGGTAATTATCAGGGTTATTGTTAGGCAAAATTAGTGTTAGTGTGGTATCTAGGTAAAATGATGACATGTTTGACCGACCGACCGACTGACTGACCGACCGACTGACTGACCGACCGACCGACCGACTGACTGACTACGACGACCGACCGACCGACCGACTCGACCGACCGACCGACCGACCGACTCGACCGACCGACCTGACCGACGACCGACCGACCGACCGACTGACCGACCGACCGACCGACCGACCGACCTGACCGACCGACCGACCGACCGACCGACCGACCGACCGACCGACCGACCGACCGACCGACCGACCGAACGACTGAACGACTGACCGACCGATTCAAGATTAAATCTACATTAATGTTGTTGTTTGTTGGAACAAATGCAAGCCAGCAAGGTTCGAATTAAGTACAAATTAAAAAGGTGAAGAGGTTTCTCTCCAAATAATAACATAATCAAAGAATAAATTTAGTCAGACTTTATCCAAAACAAACGTCATCTAACTTACTTACTCTATGATACTGGAAATGAAATCTTTGGGCGATATTAAATGTAGTTGTTTCAACATTTATTAGACTATAAAGCAATTAATCGATCGTTGTAATATAAATGTGAGACACTTAGACACAATAATATAATAATTATCATTAAAATGACAAAACGTTTAGACATCACGTATTTGTACTGTAATTATTTATATTCGGCTTGAGAAGCTGAATATAAAGGTAAGATGTCTTCTGGTTTATTATTATTTATTCATAAGTTCCCAAACGAAAAGAAATACAGTCCATACATCAAAGGTCAATAAAACATCAAGATATTAGAATACGACATATTTATTCACTCGCAATTGACCTAAAGGTAAATTCCGTTAATTACTGAGCCATTTTATTTACATGAAGCTTTAATTATTATATGACGATAGATATAGACTCATCTTGAATTATCTCATATGAATGACTTGAAAACTAATACTTAGCTAATTACGTTCATTCATTATTTAGAAAAAAACATCATTTTTAGCCCATTTAAATTCCGGTATTATTAATATTAAACTTGTTACTAAGGCATACCTAATTGGATAATTTGATACTGATAAATTATGATAATAAAGTATAATTTCTTGTTGGGTAACATTTAATACATTTATAATTCCATTCCGTCTACAGACAGTTGATGTGTAGCAACAGATTTAGGAATACGAATGACCTCATATCGCTGGCAGCCTGAAGGTCATAAATAAGTGACAGATCAATGAACCTGGTACAGACACTGACAAATATACTGCAATACTGCAGATGATATTGTGAGATCATCTGATAAGTGGCCACAAATGTCTGTATGTATGATGGAGCATATTACTGCATTATTGCTAGCGCTGTGGTTAAAGCAATGCGCTGCAAACCTGACGGGTTGTGGGCTCGAATCTGACTCATACCTGTGTTTGTGTGATGTTTTCCTAAGGAATCGTTCCACGGTCATACGTCCCAGGTGTGACCAGTGCTGGTCCCAAATAAATAAATAAATAAAATAATAGAATAGTGTTTTTGAGAAGTGAGAAATCCAGTAATCACCAATCCGGATATTTTATATGAAAGTCAAATGACTAGATTAACACGTGTAATAGACGATCGTTGTTTTTATTATCGGCTTTATTACGACTCGTCTTAGAGAATTATTATTGTTAAGAAATAAATATGGGACGTTATGACCTAGGAACCTCGGGTCAAATTGTATATGCGGAGGTTGCACATCCTCAGATGTGGAGTGGTATTTCGTGAAAATCATTCATTCGATCGATTAATTAAGTAAGTATTCTCAATACCTCTCTCGCTGGCTCACTCACTCACTCACTCACTCACCCACTCGCCCATTGGCACACAATTAAATTTAATTACCACATTTACTGCTAAAGGAACTTAATATTTCACAATATTAATTCATAATAATAAGGTATATCCGGCCAATAAATTATCTAATTATAATATATGCCCATCAATGTTTGATATATGTTATCCATAAACTATATTAACAATATATATAGAAATAATTGAAATAAGCACATATTTAACTTACCAAACAAATAAATATAATTTGTCGGGTTCATCAAGGTGCCATGAATTATTATAATATTTTCCGCTCGTAATATTATTGACTAGTTGGAGCCCGTACTTCGAACTAGACTGTTTCGACAGTTTGGTTTGGTTTGATATTATCACTGAGTATTAACAATAAGTGTCAGGATATCAGTTCACATAAAATCGCTTGTCGAATGACCAATAAGTCGTCAATAAGATAGCATTATTTCTGGGTAAGCTACGGCGATTCTGTGCGACGAATATACCAAACCATAATTGCAATGTTCCAAATTCTGCTATGATCCAAACAACTCGCTCCCTCCCCTTTATTCTTTCGCCGGGATCCAGTTATATTTACAACTCTGTATTGCAGTATGCAAGGGATTTATAACGTCACTTCGCTACGTCTGATCCCATTCTCTGGAGAGTCAAATGTATTCACCATGGATATTCACGATCCTTTAACTATTGGGACATCCTATGATAATCTGCTGGCGAGAAAATATTTGGTGGATTTTATGTCTTCAGTGAGAAGAAATTACTAAATTAATAAACGTATTTTTTTTTTGGGGGGGGGGGTATTAATATTTGGGATTATAATCTGACTGTTATGTAAAACTTTAACGGTCACTTGATCGTGTTATTGTACAGTTATGACTTGTGTTCTATCAAATAAAACAAAGTTTCATGTACTTTATGGTTAACTGCTCTTTGTATGGCCCATTCCCGCACTTGATATCCACCTGTACAATTCGCTGAGATTCTCAACTCCACATATAGTATACCGTTTACAGGCGTGTAATCCACAAAAATCGAAGGCACCCTCGTAGTGTAATTGGTATCGCACCACAGTGCAAAATTCCATATCCTGGGATTGAATCTCAATGTTGCTCGTGTCTGTGAGATGTTTCAATCACCAAGAAATGGCGTCGCCCAGACAATCACAAGTCCCCCGCAACTAACGCCCGTCGACCATATAACCCGTAAATGGGAACTGTACCAAGACGAAACAGCGTAATTACTCACTTACTCAGTGAACACAATAGTCAATAGTCTTTCAACGGTGTACTCATTTCAGACTAAATCAACCAGTAAACACGCGAAAATTCAATCCAAGTGAACTTGATTAGTGGCTCTGAACCGATGGCTTCTCGCTTTCTAAGCCACCACGGTACGGCTGTGCCATTGTGTCCCATTCAAGCGTCGATGTCAACAGAGGTAGCCATTGTCCGATGTTGTTTACTAAAACCTAACTAACCCGTAGTAAGACATGTATGCTATTGTTAGTCTTTAAGCAAGGAAGAAATATTGGCTGTTTTTATTTATATAATATCTGGTGACGAGCGCGCCCTGTTAAAATGTCTGACTTCAGATATACGGGTTACGAGGAAGGATTAATTTACCACGGTCTAGACGGCGTCTTGTCTGGATTACGGAACAACGATTGTTTGAGGAAGATGATAGGAGGCCATTGATTTAATATGACACGAGACATTTGTGTTTGTTTGAGGACAATGCATACCGTCAACGTAATATATCACCGTCGACATATTTTGATCGTATTTTAACATTATTTCCCTCTCTGTGCTTGTATAGTATATAATATAAATATATATAGGAGCAGGCAGTGAGTTTTCACATCGGTGGGGGGTGATCTACTAACGAGGGGGGTTGTTGATATTCGATGACGATATAAACTATCCCATAATGCTAATGTGTGACATGTTTTATACTTCGTAATAACGATATTAAACACACGGCAAGAAAAGTGTTTATATGTAAACAATTATAAATTATTCGAAAATGTTACTATTGATATAGTCTCATTTAATTTATGTAAGATATATAATTATATCAAATATATAAATTTATTTAAAAGCCAATAAAACATTGAACATCACCACGATTGGCTGTTGTTAGCGACCATTTTTATCCGTCACATGAATAAATAATAAAAGTATATTTATTCAGCATGACATATTCATATACAAAACATAAACATGTGCCTCATCATTAGGACAAACACACAATGAAAGAGGATATCAGAATACAACAATAAACAACTAAATACGGCAGAGGTGAGAACTATTACAAACGTTCGCACTAATAAATACATTACTGATGTCTGACCTGATATAACATTATTAATAACATAAACCTTTCTGGTCGAATATTCGCCTATTGAATGCAACGAATATCGCTGAAATCATATTTCATTTTGAAAAATTGAAATACTTTTGTTTTATACCAGTTTGGTGCACGTGGCTGGTTAAAGGTGGCTCATAATCTACGAACGTAATGGTGTGAATTGAAAGATGAAACAACCTTCAGATATTGGTGGACCTGGATTTGTACTCGGATACTAGCTATCTGTAGTTAACTCCTCTCTCAGTCTAGGCACTAGTGACCCGCCCTAATGTTTCATTCTGAAATAGTTTTCCGCTTGACGTCGTATGATTTGACCAGAATATGAATCTTAATCACATAAAGGTTGTTTGAATTTATATTTGAATATATTATGGGCATGTGCGAAAGATTACATTCTAACGGATATTTTTAATTAGATTAATTATTATATTTTTATAATATTAATAAAAGAAAGGACTATGACTTTATTTTGCCACCTGTCAGATTAGACGGCTAGTCCTATCTTAGTGCTGCGGCCAGGGATCAAGGTACCAAAGAAGTCAGGAGTGCCATACCATGATTCATCAGGCCACAAAGACTAAACTAATCATACAACATCGTGTAAGATATCACTATAATCCACTACCAAGAACGAAATAATCCCCAGGTAAGTGCCACTTACGCTAAGCCGCCGTGTTGGTTTTTACTATTTACGGTTATATAAATACGGCCACTGTGCAAATTGATCCATTACTTACGTGTCAGTAACCCGCTACGCGTGCCGGTTGTTTAGACATCGTTTCGTTATTAATATAAAACCTAAACAGCGAAAAGGTCAGTTCAGCGGTAAATAATTACATAACTCGGTAAAATCAACCAAATCGAACACCACTCTGTGTACAATGGAGAGCTGCCAAAAACGGATACTCGTTGATATCGGGAGCTTAAAATATACGATCGTAATCCCGAGATGTAGTTATTTAACGGCGATTTAGTCGAGTTATGTAAAACTCTTCGTCTGAAACTTTTTATCGGCACGGAAATAATTATCTTATTGGCGTAAATATTGATTAATATATCCTCTAAATGATTACTACTTAAGGCCGAACTTTAATATCGCAGAAGGTTGTAAATCAAGCTCAGTTTATAAATAAGGAGCTTCAAAACGTTACGGGATACTTAATTTTCGGGATAAATTAGGTTAGAGTAACTGTGACGCGTTAATAAAGAATTACACAACTGAAAGGTTACTTCAGACAGTTAATTTTTGTTGATGTATAGATCGGGTGGGGTTTTTGTTTCAATTGGAACGCAGTTTTCCAGTTACTTCACTACGTGAATGCTCTCAATGTGGAAGTGCCGAGCTTATGGTTTGAAAGCGTCGATTCTTCTAATAACAACGGGTTGCTCCAGGCAAGGAAAATACTGATGTTTGACACCAATAAATGTTATATTCATATTACATACCGTAATATGAGGCAGGCACAAACTCTATTCGGAGTACGAAATAAATTTGATTTTAAGTTTTATATTCTGTTAATACTTTATGGTTATTAGTCTGTAATTGTTTGTTGTTATCACCTTTAATCTACCAATCGTCCTAGAACATTTTAAGGTGTCATAATGTAAACATTATTTGTACCCGATAACTTCAGAAATATGGTGACATTGTCAAAACTCGTAATTTTATTGTTGTGTGGTTACTTTAGCTTAGATGTATGTAGTCTTCTCTATTTAGGAATAATATGAAAATTAAAAAAAAATTGCCATTACATGTATATAGAATATGAATATTCATATATATTATAAGTAGTCAGCGAATTTCTTCAGTCAGCAAACAATGAATGAGCTATAGGTATATTTTTATATCGTGTTTTTATCATTATTCGACGATGTGCATCATTTCTTTTTGGGCTAAATCTGAGTTAGACCTAGTTCTAGGACAACATGGTATTATATTCTTAGCAAAATATCTGGCTGCGTCTCGAGAGGACAACGATCAATCTTTGTTCAACATACATTTAACGACGGCAAGAAATATACCTAAATATTAACTGGCCAATTTATGTAGAGCAATAAACTCGATGTAACAAACCTTCGAGTAAACGAACAGTTTAAGAACTCTACGTAAATGATCCGACCGTGAGGGGGAGGTCTCGTTGATTGACAGATGCGTGGTCGTAGGACAACGTACAGAGATGTTTAGACCCGGGTCACTCTAAATAGGACGAACATATTAGGAGATCATTATTATAATATTTAGACTGACACTAACCAAGAGACGAACCGAATTGGTTAATGTATTACCTGGTGACGTGAGAGGTACTTAAGACGACTCTAGATCCTCCAATATGAGAGAGAGAGAGAGATCGTTAGTCAACAGATCAGTGACAGAACGTAAAGTACGTATCACGGGGGGGAGGGTGAGGGGGCGTTGCTTAATACCATTGTTTTGGCGGTTTGCGCGTTTATGGGTTTAGCTCTTAACGCCAGAAGCTCCAAATTGGATCCGCCATTCGGTTACGACGTGTCCGCCACCCCACCCCCCTTCCTCTGCACGCTTGGTTGAGCCACATGTGCCGGTGGCGAAACTCGTCACGACCTATAGAAACACTAATCCGGCTTTTAGCAATATCAGACGATGGCATTGACGTTAGTTCGTCGTCTACCAGCCGACAATCCGTCAATAATCTAAAGTGTTTGTGTTCTCTCTCTCTATCGTAAGGAGGCTAGTCGTAGTTTATAGATCTAGGCTTAATCGGCCCCGGGCTCGGTTCGGCCCTTAGAGCGTCGTATATCGGTCGTCAGGAGCCACGTTCGTTGCCACCGACTACGCAAGCTTGTTTACTTTTCGGCGAGCAACTCGTAAGACGTGCCGTCGTGTGTAAGTAGCGACAGAACCAACACTCAGCCCGGGAGTAAACCAAGAAGGTACGATCTTCTAGAAAGACGTCGCTCGTGTCCTGGTTGAGGAAAGACAGTCACTCAAAACGAGCCGGTCCAATCGGTAAATTGTCGCCGTTCTAACTCGTTCCCGGTATCGTCGGAAGTTACGCGCTCAGAGAGGCAAGGACTCACGGACTCACGCACAGGCACACGTCCAGTGCGCGTTATAACGTCCACTTCCACCATCATCCCCCTAAATTCCGGGCAAAATGTCGCAAGTCGGCGTCTCTCGGCCGACGACGCAACAGAACATGGTCGGCCGCCTACCGGAGATCCAGCACCCGCTATCCCGGATGTCGAATCCGGAGAATCTGGATATCCGCGGCGTCTCGCGGGCCGGCGGCGAGCGGCCGACCGAGTTGCATAGCGGACACGGGCGACCCCTACCGGCCGAGAACACGTACCATGCCCCGCACCGATACTCGATGGGATCGTCGCGTGGAAAGGTCAGCCGATCCCTGCCAGAAGCCCCGATGAACTACGAGACGATCCCGGAATGGGCCGAGGTTACACAGGGTGATCCCAGGAAGCCGAGGATGCCGATATTTGGTAGGTAACCGACAGCTAGACGCGATGAGGGCTAAAACGGGAAAGGTCATCGAATCTTAAATATCAATATTTGATGTTATCGCTCTTGGTCAAGTTAGAAATATGTTGAAAATGTGTTACCTTTAATCATCGATACCTTTATCCCTATCTCGTCATCAATTATTATGTTAGGTTTATTGAATCACAAGAACCATTCCCGTTATCTTAATACGGATCTGTTAATTATTAATATAATATTTATAACTTTTCTTTATGCGCAAGTCTGTTTTCCTCGAATTTAACAAATATAATCATCCTTACTGTCCAGTATCTATGTGAAACCATAAACCATAATCTCCCCCCTCCAAAAAAAAGAGACACGAGACGGATTCGAACCTACATCCTGGCGATTTGTGTCACAGCTTTTTAGCCACTGCTATAAATATATTAATCGAACAACGGTCTACCGTTATTATTAGTTTTGGCTGGCAGACTAACAAAGTAATATGATCCGGAGAATCCGGAACAAGATGGACGTAACATCGATCAGACACAAACAGTCTTCCTTTAAGCACGAAACCAAGTAAACGTTGATACACAAACAATAACAGAACACGAAAGATAAAGGCCGGAGATTATTAATATATAGACAATTATCAATGTTGGATCGGCGACTTGTCTGTCTGTTTGTACTTAATTAGTCGATCAGTCAATGTTATGCCAAAGAGTTACTCCTTAGACAACCTTACTTTATCCTTTTTTATTCTCGGTTGTCTGGAAGTTGTCCTCTTCTGGCCCAATTTTCTCCCCTTTTCGCCTTTTATTGGCCTTTAACTCATGGTTGGTTAGCCGGTGGCTCTTTATGGCGAATTGATCGTATTCGCAGGTAAAGGTCGCGTTAGAAGTAACACCGTTTGCTGTGTCAATAATATTCTGTCGATTCTAAAATGCTACTCTCTCTCCGTGCGTGTGTGTGTGTGTGTGTGTGTGTGTGTGTGTGTGTGTGTGTGTGTGTGTATTTGCCGTCATGTGTAGTGAGTATATCAATATTTTGTCATATTGTCCAGAACTTTTGAAGAGTTCCTCGTTAAACCGTCACAAAGAATGACATTGAGGCCACTCTTTGACAACAGGAAGGAATAGATCAAAGTCTCCTCTCATGGACACAATCTGCTTTGTTAACGAGTGTTCATTTTATATCTAATGTCAGATCACAGCTAATGCAATATGTGAAGCATGACCATTGTTATTATTATTATTATTATTATTATTATTATTATTATTATTATTATTATTATTATTATTATTATTATACGCAATCACATGTACTTTTATTATGTGTTATTTATTTATATATATATAACGTGTAATCCACATCATACAGCTATATCAGTTTTAAAATGTTAACAAGTACAATGATGAAAAGAAGAATGTCAGAAGTGTGATGTTTATAGATTGAAGACAGTTGCTGATAAATAACATTTGTTGTCATGTTTATTGTCGGTTTTATTTCGTTGACGTAGATAAGTTGGTTGTAATCTTCTTAGATCAGGTACTGCATTTGAGAAGAAATACATAACTGATACTCAACTGATATTAATGGCTGTATATCTATAATGAATCATCCTCCCCATCACCTTTGCTGGTTCAATGTTTAGATATTGTCCCCTTGTCTTGAAAGGTAACTAAAGGCAGGGGACACCAAACTCACTCACTCACCCACTCGCTCGCTCATTCACCCACTCGCTCGCTCAATCTCACAATTAATTAATCAATCAATTAATCAATCACTGGGTTATGATATATCGGTGCTAATACCCGTACTATCCAAATATTTGTCTGCTAGAATATATTTAGTAACATATCCAAACCTATATATGTATGGGGCGCCTCCGTGGTCTAGCGGTAGCGTGTCGGACCACAGATCACTACCACCCGTGTTTGAATCTCGGCGTGGGCATATATGAAGGTTGTTTTATCTTTGACTTCGTTTCATTACCTGTGGAGGTCGCTCGGCCCGCTTAGCCTACCATGTGCACAAAAGTGGCCGTAAAACACCAATCATCACCTATAGATGTCTGACAAATACACCTCTACTAATACATGTATACTGATATATCTGTACTAACACGCACACGCACGCGCGCACACACACACACACTCACACACACATACATATACACACACACACACACACTAATACATCTTACTCTTATTAATGAGAGTGGTTTGTTTAACCATGACTCTGGCCACACCTCAGGGATATGACTGAAGTGTGACTCCTTGAAACGCCACAAATACAGGTTATAGCCGGATTCTAACCCCATTTCGGAGGTTTGTAAAACAGAACTGTAACCACAGTGCTATATGATCACTAGTGCTGTTATAAATGTAAATATTGCTGTTGCGTGGCCACTTTCATGCAAAAAGTTCGATTAAATGTGCTGAGCTACCAGTAAAGGTAATAAGCCGAAGTGAAGAATGAAAGATCTTCCAAACGTAGCCAGGCCGGGGTTTGAACCGAGCTACCAAAACACGTTATTAATATATCGACTAACCGTATAACACAAATATATAGTGTCAGATCTTACTGTTCTTGGTCATATTATTATACTTCAAATATATCTACAACACTCTGTGTTAGTTAACGCTAACAGCGTTATTGATTTTCAGTTCTCTATTCCCATAGTATACACTTATGTCAATCAGTAACGTAATCAATTTTGGCTGGGAATTGTACGCTGAAATCCACAATAACCCACACACTTATTGACCAAATATACTTGTGGGGGAGTCGCCAACCGGCCAGTCGGTTTCAAACCGATGACCTTTCAATTTTTACCCGACCAACGTTACCCACTGAGCGACCATGACGACGTATCAATATTACTGGGCACTCTGACTGTCAGACGTAGACCTAACTGACATCGACGTAATGCGTCACACGTAGTACGAACGATGACGTAATTACCATGGTTACGAACAGAACGCCACAATGGCGATTGTTGTCACTGGATTACTGTTTGATGACGTCAGATATCGATCACCGTAGAATCATTATATATCGGGGCTAAATCCCTGGATAACATACGATATGAGTAATTAAAACAAGGCCAAGTCGAACAATTATATAACAATAAAACTATTAATATGTTTAACTTTATGGTTATTATTTATGAACGAATAATGTTGTATTACAATTTGTTGTGACGTATGAGTCAATGTGTTTGCTCGTTGATAGAGTAAAGGATTGTTGTTGTATGGCCACTTTCATGCCGATTAATACAATGAGAGTAAAGGGTTAACATTTGTAATAAACAGTAGTTCGAGAGGGAGATAAGATTATTTATTATTAATAAGATTATCGGTCATCGGATGTCTCAATTATCATATAGTGTTATCTTATTGTTGTATTAATCGGTGTGAATGTATAGCAATAGGTTTATTTAGGAGTGTCGTCTAGTGATAAATATACGCTTAGAACAAGGATAAGGGGTTTATATAGAACCGGGGAGACATTTCACATGTCTCAGCATGAAATGTCACCACTCTGGATTTATCCCCTGAAGAATCATCCAGAGTTTGAATTCAAGGTTCGAGGTTCTCTGTGTCTGTGCCTTATTATACACAGTGTGTGTGTGTGTGTGTGTGTGTGTGTGTGTGTGTGTGTGTGTGTGTGTGTACGTGTGCTGTGTGTATCAGGGTTGGGGCGATTACAGGACCAAGGTTATGATTATGATTACATTCACATATGACTTAAAATAGTGGCAACATCTGAAGTAGTGTTTCAACACGTTTTCCTTTCACGTTCATAGAACAAATAAACTAACAAAGCATCTTTTGTATAAATATGCCAACAGTCCGTCAATGGGTAAATCAGTTCTATTGTTATCTTTTGCCTTACATACCAAACCATATCTTTGGCATGATATAACATGGTAAATAATCCTTGTGTAATCGTGAAAGTAATCGCTGATTACGATTACATTTACAAAGTATTCTATTACGATTACCTGAGATCATGTATTCGATTACACTCGATAAGGTTTACCGATTACGATTACTCCAACCTTGGTGTCTGTCTGTCTTGTCTGTCTGTCTGTCTCTATGTTGTATGTATGTATGTCTGTCTCTATGTCTGTCTGTATGTCTGTATGTATGTATGTCTGTCTGTCTGTCTGTCTGTCCTGTCTGTCTGTCTGTCTGTCTGTCTGTCTGTCTGTCTGTCTGTCCTGTCCTGTCCTGTCCTGTCCTGTCCTGTCCTGTCTGTCTGTCTGTCTGTCTGTCTGTCTGTCTGTCTGTCTGTCTGTCTGTCTGTCTGTCTGTCTGTCTGTCTGTCTGTCTGTCTGTCTGTCTGTCTGTCATCTCAGTTCAGACCTTTATACCAGTCTAATGAGTAAACGTACTGATACCTATTATATCATATTATTGACATACAAAATGATATTCCAGGAAGTCGAGCTGAGGTGGCGAGTCGTGCTGATGTTCAAAGTCGGATATCTTCACGTTTATCAAAGGCATCATCTCAACAAAGACTCGAAATAGATGAGGTTAGTATTCTATATTTATTATAATCGACATGTTATTGTCCCCCGAATGGTCTTGTATCAAAAACATATTATTTATAAATTAACGAGACATTTACCCGTTTCTTCTTAATAACTACGATATAAATAACTAAATATCGATTCTAAAAGATAAATTTATGATTCTTGAAAGTAGCAATATGTAATTATTATTGACGTAACTGTTTAGTTTAAGTTAAGTCAAACACGTACACATAATTACTGTGTAACGTGTACTATGTCCTGATAAAGGTTAGTTATACATGACCTTAACTTGTTTAAACTACAATCGTTTTGTAATATGTTAGCTTTCCCTTTGTTTCAGCTGGAAAGTATCCTTAAAGAAAAGATACAAAACAACTTTTATGAGCTGAAGAAGAATTTCAAAGCAAATGATCCAGAACAGAAAGGGACCGTCTCCCGGTACGTGGATCGTTATTGTTCTTTATGTGATTTTTTACTTTTTTAAATTACACTCTACCAGTTCCAGGTAGAGTAATGTCGTTTTATGGTCAACGTGAGACGTGTGTCAAAACTAATATATACTCGATGTATATATATATATATATATATATATATATATATATATATATATATATATATATATATATATATATATATATATAATAATGTACATTATCTTTTTATATCCACAGCGAGGCTCTATTCCGTATATTAATAACGATAACCAATAAGCCAATCAATCAAGGTCAGTTTACTCGATTAATGGATAGACTCGGTCTTAAGGATAAAATAGCAATCCACTACTCGGAATTCTTCGCCCTATTTCGGGATGTCCAATCCGCAGACTATCCCAGATGGATTGATCCAGTACAGCGTCACTGGCAGGAACGAGGCTCTTTGACCGCTAGTCAAGTGCACGTTTTGCTAAAGGAGAAAGCAAAAGGGTATGTAACATCGTAAACGTTATTAATGATAATCTAATGAACTATTTTTTAAGTAACATCAGTATCTTTATGTCGTCTCGCAAGAGCAAAAGTGTACTCTCTATTATTATCATTATTATTATTATTATTATTATTATTATTATTATTATTATCGTTGTCCTCATTGTTGTAGCGTAGTGGTGGGTTGCGAATCGGGTGGCTTCTATGTTCCATTCCGGGATCCGGCTACTAATAATTCACGTTTTTCATCTGGTTGAGTACTTATTGAGTAGTTGTTGAGTATTTTTGAGTACTTAGTAATGGATTACTTTGGATTATGGATGTATATTTGTGAGTTAGAAGCAGTATTCTCCCCGGGATGTCCGACTGTAGAGGTCTATCTATAACAATAAAGTATCCAAATTTAACCATAAAGTATAAATCTCAGATCATCAGAACTAGAATTCGGAGCATCGCCATTACCATTATCATCATGATTACCACCACAATCATCATCACCATCATCACCATCATCATCATCACCATCACCACCATTATCGCTGTCTTACTAATACTTAATCGTTATAGAACAGAAGATAATCTAACAATCGTCGCACATTGTTCTGTGTTTGTTTTGATGCTTGTTCTTTGACATCATGGCCTCTTCTATTGCACAATAGAGAGGGGGGGGATTGTGCTGCAAACCTCTGTAGTCAGGTTCGAATTGAATCAAGTTATTTATATTTATGGGTTTTCCCTACGGACCCGACCATGTGTCCAAGATGTGACTACCGTCAGTCAATCAATGAATCAAACAATCCTTCACTCACTCACTCACTCACTCACTCACTCACTCACTCACTCACTCACTCACTCACTCACTCACTCACTCACTCACTCACTCACTCACTCACTCACTCACTCACTCACTCACTCACTCACTCACTCACTCACTCACTCACTCAACCACTCATTACTCCACCACTCACCACCATCCACCACTCACCACCACCACCACCACCACTCACCACCACCACCACTCACTCACCACCCCCCCCACCACTCACTCACTCACTCACTCACTCACTCACTCACTCACTCTCCTCACTCACTCACTCACTCACTCACTCACTCACTCACTCACTCACTCGCTCGCTCGCTAACTTTCAGAAGTAGCTAGTCGCCCATGTGTCAGGTGGTACAAGTGTCTTGGCCACACAAAAGAGAAAATTAATCACTACACAGCTCCCTCAATATTAATATTGTCAGATATCGAAGTATTGATCGCCTTAGGCTATTGATAGATATTGATGTTTATATTTATCATAGAACGAGAACCGTCGCCGACCTCCTGCCACAAGTGAATGCCGACGGGTCAAAGTTCATATTAAAGCCGGAATTCAGGACTGTACTTGGTCGTTTAGGATTCTCGATGTCTGATGACGAATTTGAGAAACTCTGGGCCAAGTAAGTATGATGAATGTGTATTATGTTATGATTATTGTATGATGAATGTGTATTATGTCATAATTATTGTGTGATGAATGTGTATTATGTCATTATTATTGTATGATGAATGTGTATTATGTCATAATTATTGTGTGATGAATGAATGTGTACTATGTCATGATTATTGTATGCATGCATATATGACCAATTATAATACGAATTAATTTGCATTCAAAATTTCCTGCTAATTAAAATGAAAGGAAGAAGGTTAGTCAGTTAGTTAGTCAGTTAGTTAGTCAGTTAGTTAGTCAGTTAGTCAGATAGCTTGATTCATCATAAGGCATAATAATTATATTGAAGATATATCCTAATTAACATGGATTAATTGCATTTTAAACACACACACACACACACACAAACATGGGATATTAATATATGAAAAGTGAAATATTATTATCAGTTAAGTGATTATACGTTTATGTGATTTTAAAATAGAGAAGTATATATGATGAAGGTTCTGGTGCAATTCCTTCCCTAGACTCCACCCTCCACCTGTTCCACCTCGCTGATGAGCCCCAAGCCACATTTCCGTAACATAGCTTGGGGTCTAAGGTACAGCCCGGGGAGAACAGACTATAGTGTATTTTTATTTAGGGCTACCGTATTTTGGTTGCCTGTTTTTGTATGATACATTTTGCCGATCCATATAGCGCATGTTAGCAGAAGGCTACAGCATTATCTGCTACTATTTTGTATGTATTGATGGGTATATCATGTCGTATAGCGTATGTTGGTGCATACTTTAGCATCTCTGGACTTGCACTATAGCGTATTGGCCGTAGCGAACTGCCATACTTTCGGCTCCCATTTTTGCGCTGTATCTCGAATTCCAGAGAAAGGTCCTTCGGAGGGGGGGTGCATGTTTTCCCTACAAATATAGTGTTATATATCACACTGCTGCCGAATTCTCCTACTGCAAACTTGGGGATGGACCCAGGTATGCATGATGGATATTTGACAACGATTTGCCGTCTGTTCGACAGGTGCTCGAATATATCCGCGTGGTCGCAGAAATGTGTTTAGTAGAATTTCCTACTAGAAACTGTGCCCGTGTACGTACGTACTACAGGTAACAGCAAATTTAGAGCTAGCTCATAAGCGGCAGCCAGTGGTCTCTACCTTAAATTTCAAGAGGGAGAGATCGATTTGCTTTTAGGTGCGGCAGGCCGACTACCAGAACAAAGAACTGCGGCGTGTGAGGGCCGAAATTGCAGAGGCTTGTTTATTGGGATACATCTCCGGAGATACAGCACAAATATGACTTGGCTGGGAGCTCGTGGCTTGGCGTGCGGGCATCTTGTACTACGTCATGGTGGTCCCGTAATTCTAAATACCGCCTGCAACTAGCGTTTCCAATCGGTCATTTTTCTTTCGCACCATTGTCCGTTCCTCACCAAGTTGATAGAGTTGTGAGACATATATATTTGGAAGGTCTCGGTGCCGCGAAGTCCGTCCATTCCTTTCTCGATGAAATGGGCGTAGATCGGCGTTTCTACGTCGGCCGTAGGCTCCCTTCCTCACCAACCGCAAGCAGGAATATCAGAGTTCGAGGCGAGCCGCGAAAGGTCGCCGAGGCTCATGTATTCGCTCAGTGGCAGGTCAAGAGCTTTCTTGCGGTCCTTGTATTTCGGAAAGGGGGTCTTTAGGAGCTCATGAGATGCCTCTTCTTGTACTGCGGGGTCGTGTTCGAGCTCCCGGAGCATTGCCAGTGGATTGGGATCTGGGGCAGAGGCAATCTTGACCGAGTTCCAAGCCACTACGCGCCGTCCCTTGAACGGAAGAACCTAGATTACTCCACCTCGATCTCTGGGCCCCCAGAGGAGGTTCTCGCAGGTGCGATGAAACCAGAACGTGGTGCGACCATACTTGCATCCCTCGAGAACTGTCTCTCGAGCCCTTTTGTTGTCCAGACGGCGCAGGATTCGGCACACTATACTACCCGTAGGTTTATTTTCCACGTCCGGTATCGGCTTTGCCCGTCTCTATCCTAGGACCGTCCACCGGATGTCTTCGTCAGTCTCCTCTATCAACGAAGGAAGCCGAAGTCGCGTCGTTGTCTTCGTTCCCCATTAGCCTACCAGGCCACGAATAAATGTCCTTGGGGGCAGTCAGCCAACACCAAACTTTGATCCAGGCAGGCGGCGAGGTTCTCCAACTATCTGACAGGCGGTTTCCCGGTTGAGGACGGAAGATAAATATTGCGGGTAGTCAATGGAGTAAAGATAGTAGCCCTGGATCTTTGCTACAAAGGGAAATGCGTACTCGGTCCGGGGATAGCGCGCTCCCCCCCCCCCCCCCCATTTTTTCCGAGCCTTGCTTGCAGTTTCCGATGACGTTATTTTCGGAGTAATCCATGACCGTAAAGGTGTGGACTATGCTCGTCTGGATGTGGCTCCGGCTGACGCCATCGAGAGTCGTTCCCAGGTTATTGCGTACAGCGATACGGATCCAGCTGACCAGCTTTTTTGTGCAGCCTTAGTCCCGGGTGGTACAGGAGATGCTCCCGCCTTAAGCGAGGTACTCTTCGCGACGGAAACATTCGTTGACGAACGTCGGGAGCCCCTCGATGGGGCGCCATTGGGTACAACCCAGACCGACGGCCAGGTAGTCGACCTTGGCGATATCTGGAACGATATCGGCTTACTACCAGTTGTCCAGGAGGATGTGGGCGATCACGACTCTTGTTCGGGGTCGTATATCCATATTCTGGAAGGTCTCTTGGACTGTCATTGCGGTTGCTCTGGTGAGTTGGGTGTAGCTGAAGTTATGTTATGATCCGTTGATATATTAGGCTACTTCTCTCTACGTGCGCCTTGGTATTGGAAAACCAAAATGGTAGCCGAAACTGTGATAGTTCTGACCAAAACTGTGCTATAATAAGCTGGTTAACACGCCGCGGGCTGCACGTTCGACCCTAAGCTAAGCTGCGGAAAGGTAGCTGGCTGGAGGCCCACCGGGGGAGGGGTTGGGGTTGAACCCCCACCATGTATACTACTAATACAATATGGTGTGGCGTGCATCTTAGCTAAGTACAATACAAATAAAGCCTGCACATACACATACATCCAGGATGAAGTTGGTTACATGAACTTTAGACAATTTTTATATGCAATTTCTTTTACTTTTAGCCAATCCGGAATGATTCGTTATTATCCGGGTTGTTTAACACACACGCACGCACGCACACGCACACACGCACACAAACAGACATGTGTATATACACCAACCAATTAAATGTCTGTTTGTACTGGCTTTCCCACACACACATTACATGAACTTACAAACACCGGGTCACCACTACTTAATTAAACGGGTAAATTCGACCCCTAGCTATCGATCGATCGGCCATTTTCAATAGTTTTCCAACAACTTGCTGGAGGTAAGCACGCGCCATTCTCCAATATGGTGATAATGGCGCCGTTTGATTTAATATCATTCTGTAAACAAAACCTGTTTGATGATCGAAGATTCTACTTTCGGCACACCGCCGTTAATGTCAATTTATTTGTTTACCTACACCTGTAGTGGTATTATGTAGTACTTTCTAGTGCTAGCTGTGAGCGTGTGATGTCTAAATGCGAATATTCGCTAGTTGACCGTGTCGGATGGTTGATAACCAAGTAAATATTGGTATACATATAGAGGGCATGTCTGACAAGGTGAGGTGTAATACAGTCGTTGAAATGGGTTCGCTTATGTCGAAATCCGACAGGCCTCATATTTTAGTTAAATTAGAAATAACACGGGCAACTCTGTTTCCCTTGGGATATCACACACACACACACACACACACACACACACACACACACACACACACACACACACACACACACACACACACACACACACACACACACACACACACACACACACACACACACACACACACACACACACACACACACACACACACACACACACACACACACAATAACCAGCTACCAGGTGATCTGTATTTATACATTACTAAACGATGTCCATAAGAAATCTATATCTATATAAATCATTTTATCTGTATGGAGTATATAGAGCTATATTCGAAAAAAATCCACGTTTTCAGGAAACATTTTATGACCGAACCTAGAAACTTCAAGTTTGGAGACATCCTATTTATATCCACATGCAAATTAGGATTCGGGGCAAATCTCTCCCATACGATGTCATCTTCGGAAATATTGTACTCTGTGTAAACAAACAAACAAAAAAAAAACATATATAAAACATGTGTGAACGTAAACAATCTTTAATCCCATATTCATGCGCAGCCGCAGTGATTTGAATTGTTTTAAAGGTCACTGATATGTCTAGAAGACTAGAACTAAAAGATGTCGCAATAAAATGCTCATCAAAACAAGAGAATATAAAAGGCGCACCTAATAAAAGGATGTGTTCGATAAATGTTGTCTGATTGGGAAAAGTGTTGTCCAATACATTTATAAGGCTAGTTAACAACGAATTGAGGATGACTGAGATATTTGATTAGCTGATTAATCTCATGATGATAATCTCGATTTTTATTGAGGTATTTTCTCAATTATCAGGTATGACGTTAACTGTCTTGGGACGATCAGTGGCGAACAATTGATGAAAAAACTTGGAGCTGTCAGTGAAGCTACTTCTCCACAGCCACAAACAACATCTGCTAGAGGTCAGTATATATATATATATATATATATATATATATATATATATATATATATATATATATATATCCATTCATCCCTGCATCATACCCAGTTATTGAGGTTAACATTAATACCCACATGTCATATAACCTAATACCCCCACCACACAGAGGTCATTAACTAACATTTAGACATTATTACTCTAACAGGAGACGTCCATGGACGGCGTAAGAAGGAGATAGAACGCCAGAGGTCGCTCGATATCGAAAGATGGCTGAAGGACAAGTTCCGGGAAGGATTTCTCCACATGAAGCAGACATTTAAAAGCTACGATAAACAGAAGACTGGAATTGTGAGATAATGATGATAATAACGTTGTTGTTGTTGTTGTGGTTGCTGTTAATGATAATGACATTGATGATGATTTTAGCCGCAGCAGCCACTAAAACGCTCTGACATAACTCACACAAGCGCGCGCGCACGCACGCACGCACGCACGCACGCACACACACACATTTATAATAATACATTCTTATGTTGTGTTCTGAACGTTTTTTTTACAGACATATTATTCGGTGTATTATTATATTACATATTATTTGTTCAATGCCTTTGAATGGCGTCTGCTAGTAAGGGCGCTTTATTAAATATACATTATTATTATTATTATTATTATTATTATTATTATTATTATTATTATTATTATTATTTTATGTGTAATAACTAGAACAAAATATTTTAGCTGAATCATTCAACAGGCAAATATTACAAATATAAAATAATATGTAGAGGCAAGCGTTACTGTCTTTGCATTTGGCTGATGTGTGGCAAGTTCAGAGGGTAAACAAAGAACTCGTTCACTCATTCACCCGCTCACTCACCAACTTCTAGCTTAATTGTAACGTATGAGCTAATTTCATAATGTGTATATTTCATATTTGATGGTTCGATGTGTTTGAAGGGTTGATAGGTTATGAGATGTCTCTCTAATATCGATCTGATATCTTATCATTGGTCAATACGTCCTGTTTGAGCAAAGTGTAGTACATTTAGACTGGATTATCATTGATTCATGGTACATTATGTGATCCTGTAGTACATTATGTACATCTTTAGGAAAAGAGGCATGATTTATATTTTATTATTTGGTTATTTATCTATTATTATTGATCTATTATCTATTATTATCGTCTTGTTTTGTATAAACAACACCTTGATTATAAACGTGTGGGCAAATATATAATTTTGGAGTATTTGCCGGTGTCTTCCATTTTTTTTTCTTTATAATTATTTATGCGATCCTAAGTTTATCATCGAATTAATATATATATATATATATATATTTTATATATATATATATATACATATACACACGCCACTATACTTTAATAATTTATAATATAATGATAAAACTATTTCCAGATTACTCATGATGAATTTTTGAAAGTACTCTCGGAATTTGGCCTCAGACTTGATAAAACACATTTGGGTGACTTCTTGGCTCGCTGCAGTGTCTCACCGACAAAGACCAGTGTCCCGTACAGGGAGTTTCTACACAGATTCCAGGATCGGAGCGAAGCCGGCATGACGCATAACATCTTAACAAATCCAAAGCACAGGTAATATAATACTAATCTTTAATTTTACGTGCTTCCGCTTTTTGTACGTAGCCTGCATGTAGCCGCTTTCCTGTGGGCGTGACATATTTGTCGCGTACGAAAAGCGAATTAGCTGGTTCCCACAGGCTGATGAGTAGACCAGACACATGCTTAGGTCTATGATTGTATATATAGGTTGCATAGGTCTCAAAGGATGTTAAGATGTTGATGTTCTGATCCAGTATCCTAAAACAAACATATGCACGAACACACATACACACACACACACACACACACACACACACACACACACAATACACACACACATATATACACACATACACGTCATATAAATGTTTTGTATTATATGCACACAAATACGAGTAACAAACTGGGACACGCTTTAAGACTTCACCTCCCCCCCCCCCCAAACACACACATCAGCAAAACACACCACATTCACTTACAATTATCAAATAATATATTTTAATCAATCAGCGTTTTGTATGATTTCTAGTTATAACCGTCCCGAGAGTCCAGATGCTGAGTCAACATTCAGCGCTCTAGAGACTCAATTACTAAATATGTTCCAGAGAGACTTCCTGGCATTACTTGGTACATTCCAGTAAGTACAGTCATCCTATCTATAAAACATAAACATGTAATCTCTAACAAAGGCTGTTGCTATTTTTATTAGTATTTATAAGTTGCCATTTAGTATAGCAGGTGCTACTTTGTGGATAAGGTTGCCGGTGGAGATTAGAACTGTTTCGTCTCTTCAAAATTTTAAATAAAAAACTCACCGGTATAATGTACATTGTTGTTTACACCGGTAAATAATATATGGCTAGCAAGTATGCTTTTTAAAATATTTAATATTATTATTATTACTATTAGTATTATTATTATTATTAATCTCGTTCACATTTACACAAACAGTAATCTCGCTCACTTTAACAAGAAGTCTGATCCAAGTAAACACACACCGATATTTTTCTCGATTTTCAGTAAGATCGATAAACTCGGTCTTGATGTTATTAGTCAAGAAGAGTTCCGGGCAGCTGTAGAGAGTAGATTTGACATCGAGATGACAGATGATCAGTTTACGGCTTTTATAGACCGTGTACCTCTTGATGCCGAGGGAAACGTCAGATACGCCGACTTCATGGCACAGTTTGACACCAGGTACGGAAAGTAGCAAGGGAGGGGGAATATGGTAGTAGTAGTAGTAGTAGTAGCAACAGTAGTAATATTAGTAGTAGTAGTAATGTCAGTAGTTGTAATCGTATTTACAGTAGTAGTAGTATATCAGTTTCAACAATGGATAAAGGTCTTTGAAATTTAAATGACCACTGGGACTACCCCAGGTGATTATTAAATAGAGGTAGACGTTTAAGTATGAACCGATTTGGCTGCCGGTTTCCTCTTAATAAAGTGTGCGATTTTATAGAGGAACCTGACTTGAGAGACTATGGCATGTAATTGCCTCAGATATTCATTAAAACCATTATGTAGGCAGGTCTTATTTTATACATCTAAAGATAGGTAGTTAATTGGATGGGCCAGCTCTTTGTTTCTAGTCATTTAGACAAGGTAGTTCTCACGATAGTTTTTTTTTGTCATTTACATACGCCTGACAGAGTGACATAATTATATAAGGGGGAGGCTTAACCAGACAAAAAGATGTCTAGAGATCGGTGATAATGAGGGATCAGGCATATCGAGCGACGGCACAGAATAATGTGAACTACAACATCCAATTTAAGTACACACAAAACCAAACTAGCGACTGATCCAAAACCGAATGTTTCGTTCTTATCCACAGAGGCAAGGCGAAGAGTCTTTATACTGAGGCGACCGAGCCGAGACATAGGCCTGTGAACGCGCTGCCACAGAATAAGACACCGGTCCCTTCACCGGAAGAGAAGTCGCCGACTCCGGAACACTTGGATCCCGGAGAACAGAAGAATATTTTGCCGGATAACGACGACTACTTGGCCGAACTTCCGACGAAACGGACCACATTCGAGCTTTTCAAAATCATCAAAGAATTGATGAAGAAGAACTTCCAGAAACTCCAGGATGCCTTCTACGAACTGGATGAGTTGAACACAAGGAGGCTGTCACAGGAAACCATGTACCATCTGATGAAGAAGTAAGTCTGCTGATAATTGTACGGGTGTAAAATGGCTTCAATGGCGGGACAGAACAAATGGACATTTCTTAATTGAATTTTGTGTGTAAATAAATGCTATTAGAGCGCTAGGGCTGCAAACTTACAGGTCAGGGTTTCTGAAATATTTCCCTGTGGAGACACCTCTCGTCCAGGTGTGATCAGCGCCGAAGCTCAATAGAACACCCACTCACTCACTAACTCACTCAGTAACTTTATTCCATTATTTAATTATCCTCAGATTAGGCATCAAACCGGAAATAACCCGTGGCGAAATCCGTGAACTCTGGAAGACATTCATCACAAACCAGGATAAGACTTTAGACTTCCTCCAGTTTGTCCGTCACTTCGGCTACTCTTTGAGATCTGCGGCCTTCCCTAACGCCAAACAGACGCCACCGAGAAGGGGTGATTCGGACTTCCTAATTCGTTCCCGGAAACTGAATTGCGCCGCCGACATGCTTCAAGATAATCTCAGAGCAAAGGTAATACTTAAATCACATACTTGTCCGATTTGTGAAATATAGGATTTCTTGCCGTCTATGTTGTTGATAAATATAGACACTATTTTAAGTATGCATGCAACGATTTCACTCTGCTAGTTGATAAATACAGGTTTTATTACTGGCACCGTTGATAAATGTAGAGCGTATTACTATCTTTTTTAACGCTATAGGCAATAACTATAGGAAATTTTCTGTCTTTTTATAAATGTAGACTTTCTTATCATCTGACCAGATGAATATAGACTTTGTTGCTGTCCAAAATGATAATTTTGAGTCTTCTTTCTGTTTTGGGCGATCGATCAATGATTTGTTATCGTTTTTGTTGTTGAGTGTAGACCAACTTCAGTACGTCAATGCTATGTACAGAAAATACTATCATTGTGTAATGAATAATTGATTGACTGATTGATTAATTGAGTGAGTGAGTGAGTGAGTGAGTGTTTGATTCATTGAATGAATTATTGATTTATCCCCATAGATTGATTATATGTGGGATGACCTACGCCGAGAGTTTGTTGCCATGGATCCTTATGGGACGGGATGTGTTATGGTAGATGAATTCCGTGAAGTACTTTCCGAGCTCTGTGTACATCTAAACGAGTACGAGTTGGATCTGCTTTGTAAACGGTTTCAGATCAAGGGAGACGGAAGGTAAATCGGGTGTAACTAGCATCGACTAATGATATATCTCGGTGGCTTTTGTCTACTTCTTTCTACGACCTTGAGCGTATGTTCCAGACTTGTTCAAAATTTTATTGGCAATCCCGTAACAGAAATTAAATTAAAATAAGGGATTTAAAAAAAAGGATTTCGGATAATGCCACGGAAATAATTTATTCAGTAATTGTCCCCGTTTAAATTTTATTATAGATATACAACAATAACTCTAGGAATAAATACAACAACTAACTAATATTCACCGCCCTATATGATATAAATCATATTTCAGAGTAAGTTACATCGAATTTTTGAAGCCGTTCGCCCTGAAAAGACAAACATGGCGTCACGGCAACAACATGCTGGCTCTGTTACAACATCCAAATACTGATGCTATATCTCCACAACAGAGGAATATGATGGGTCTAAATGAGAAACTACGACAAAAGGTTGGTAGTCTGATATACAAAAAAACAACGGAATAGTAAACTGTATGACTGTATTATATGATCTGACACAAGAAATGTACTTTTTGAAGGACCTTATAAAATACATGTATATGTATGATTTCGGGTATTTTCGTTCTTTGCAACATGTATAGATCTTTTTGTGCAACAATCACGCATCAAATACGCCATCAAATAATAGAAATGGACGTTTTTCTCCTTTTCTGTCAATGTTTACACTGACATCTTGTTTTTTTGCTTTCGGTTTGAGGTGTCTTGCTTACTTCTGCCTGCAAATTAGTATTAGATGGAGAATATCCCACATATAACGTCATCTTTGTAAAAAGTATAAGTAAAAAATCTATATAAATCATCAATATGGTAGAAATACGATCTGCGGTGTCGTGGAAAAGAAGAAAACACATCCATCAATAAATATTGCTCTCTCTCTCTCTCTCTTGTGTGTGTGTGTGTGTGTGTGTGTGTGTGTGTGTGTGTGTGTGTTTTAGCTGTGTATAATAAGGCACAGGCACAGAGAATCTGGAACCGTGAATTCAAACTCTGGACCCCCGAAACTATCTAATCAGCATGCAGCAACACAACATTTAGTATTTCCTTTGACGCAATTGTTAGAGCGCAGTATTACAATCCTCTAAGTTGAGCAACTCCTCGGTCCGAGGTTTGAGCAACTTGAAGCTAAACAAATCAATCGATCAGTCAATCGTTCAATCAGTTAATCACAAAATAATTTCCTTTCGACGTCATTCCGATAGTGCATTGATTAGAGGTTTGTGCTGCAACATCCAGGTTGTGTGTTCGAAAGCGGCTCATATATATATATATATATATATATATATATATATATATATTGTGTGTGTGTGTGTGTGTATCTGTAGTTTCCCCTAGACAGCCACCCTCAGCTATATATCTAAGGTGTGTCCATCTACGTAGCTAAACAACAAATCAACTGATCTACCTTGACCTCACAAACATTACACGTGGCGATGATTAACTATCATATCTTGGTACAAATTCAAATGATAATAAATAGATTTATATCAATAGAAGACGTTCTTGGTTCGAGTGGATAAATTCGTGATGATCATCATATTTTCATCGCGGAATGACACATGTTTCGATCGGTTCGTCACAAACAGCTAGTACTTCCTACTTAGCTATGTCTGAAAGAAGGATGTTTAATCTTTCTCGTAGCTTAATCAATTTCCCATGTCGCTAGATATATTTAGCCTACAAAAATGGCCCAAAATATCAACATGATTTCCTTAAAAATCCACTTTATGTGTTGAGTTTATACATCTATGAATAAAGTGATAATCTAACTTGTACCCAAGTTTCAGTCAACGTACTTGAAAGGCCACAAAATCCTTAAACATTGAACTATCATTAAGAGTGATGTCAGTGTTAGCTTTAGGTCGTCCATGTTGGTCGTTACACAATCGACTTAAAGTGGCCTTTTACCGCACTTTAATGTACAACATAAATAGATATCTTGACCTCCTTATGTGATTATCGATGTTGTTGACATGTTAGTAGTACTGGTATGACGTGACGTCAGCGGTCGTGACATATATATGTCAACATGTGAATGGAACAACACCACAGTGTTTATATATATATATATATATATATATATATATATCGATGTTAAAGCAATTATTTGTACATTTTCATCCTACTATGCGTGCCAGTACTGAGCATGCGCGCATACTCTGCTGTATAATTAATTAGCCACGTGGTGGCCTGCTCGACGTGATCCCTCTAAACACAAACTTATTTCGACATTTCTACCCACAAAACACACATTCGATGCATAACTTGCAAGATATAAGTGATAGAGTGACTAATAATGCCACAAATGCGTGCGTATGTATATATATATATATATATATATATATATATATTATGTGTGTGTGTGTGTGCGTGTTGGGCGCGCGCGTGCGGACGTGTTAATACGTTAATGTCAAAAAGAGAAACTCCCCGGTGACTTATATGTTCATATGTGAGAAATGGCAGTTATTTTACGTGGCTCAGTGAGACTCACAGCGTATATTTTAATGCTTCCCCAAGGGAACTAATTCTAAACAAACCTGAAATTTGGAATAGATGTCATAGTTGGGAAACATTTGCTAGTTACCTAATTAAGATTCGAACCCGAACCTCCCACACACTTTGACCTAGTGCAAGGAGTCCTACACCTTTGCTGACTATTTAAGCTGACTATATAATTATGAGATCCACGAAATTCACCAGATCAAGCAATCATATTTCTGCATTTCTAGGCAAACAATAACAATTTAAGTTTCCGAAAATAGACAATAAATGAGTTCATAATTTTGGTAGTTTTACAGCGCGAAAATCACCTAAAACTAGTAAGTCCTTTGCTAGCACAATAGGTTGACTTTATAAAATATTCAAATTGATATTGGAAAGATGGTTTTGATTATTGAAAAAAGTAGGCATCTATTTACGAACTTGGTGTATTCTGGGCTTATTTTTCACTGCGATACCCATTACCTTACAGCAGATAGTCTTACCTTTTTCTTGTTTCTTCATTCTATGTCTACAGTTGTTATACAATTTCCATGCCTGATTTAAAAAGGGTTTTATGCAAATATTCTGATAAAGTGGTGCTAATGGAAAACGTACATACAGATTCATTCACCCGTCGAAATACAAAATTAAAAAGAAATAATATTTTTGACGTATTTCTCATTTCTTTGCCAGCTGATAAACGACTGGAAGAGTTTGCGACGTGCCTTTAAGAAGCTCGACGTATCCAGACAAGGTTACCTGACCGTGTCCCAGTTCCGATCTGTGCTAAAGAATGCCAATATTAATCTGGATGAGGAGGAAGTTTATCAACTGTTGAGTGCCTTTGATGAGAACATGACCGGTCGAATACCTTACAATAAATTCTTGTCAGAAACATTCCGTCCCATGACCCACCAGGAAAGGTTAACGGGTCAAGCTGACCTACTTTTCTAGGATGCCCCGAGATCGTAGTAGAGGCGAGCGCATGCGCGATCGACGTTGTATATAACGTCATATTTGAGAGGCAGGCGGCTGTGACTCGTGGAAGATAATTGAATATCAGTCGCTTGTAAAGTATTAGGATGTTAAGAATTTATGTTGTCGTGCAGAACCGAAAACAAAACGTTAGCGTGTGAGCTATTTATGATATTCCGCACAGGTACGCACCGATAATAGACACACCGGTCTACACTCAATCCATTATTCAATCACTCACTCACCCACTCACCAATCCACCCAACTACCCACCCAATCACCCACCGGTACAAATGTCAAGTTATGTTTATTGTTTAGGTTTTTTTGTTATCACTGCACGATACTGTACTTGTTGGGGAATGGATTCCGCATTCTTAAAATGTGAAATGAGGTCTAGATGAATAATATTTTAAGTTTTCTAATAAGAGCATAATCTTTATCATTCTATTTAAGGTATTCGATATATATATATATATATATATATATATATATATATATTTGTAAATATAAAAGAAAAATAAGATTCTATTGTAATATCCATGTGCCAAAAAGTAATCTAAATAGGTACCATGTCCAATATTTTGCCCTCATATTCATTGTTTTATAGGCAACACTATATCATACATTGGCACATATCTCTGTTAGATGTGTCTACGTGTATTTATATACTGTACCAGTATTATTACCCATTATAATAACACAGCTGAAAAGAAATACAATTTTTAGCATTTAGTGAAGTATTATTATTATTATTACTATTATTATTATTATTCTGTCACCACGACGATTACTTATATAACAGGAAGAGGGAAACACGTTTCTGATACACCTCGTCATATATGGAAAATATATTGGTAAATTAATGCATGTTGGTCATGCCGTCCATTATAGTATTATTACATTATAATATAGACTGTTGTTTAATTTGTATATTGTATGACTTCCTGATTCTCGTTTATGTAATAAATATTGTCTGCCAAATAAGAGTTTAATGGTTGATTTTGGTTAACAAATTATTTCCTCGCTTTGGAGAAAGTACACACATATTTCTTATCACAGGCAAGCTGTCGACATTCGAGGTAAACATTTACTGCTGAACAACAAAACGGATACTTGACATGTTTAACTGATTGCCATCTTGTACTGAGTTGTTGTTTATAACACATGCGAGTGATGGGAGACTAAATGTGTTATAGAGGTTCTACATGATGAGGTCACATCGCACCTTCGGATTTTCCACTTTTCTGTCACCACGCAACGTTACTCCCATAGTTTTTTCTGGTTCCCGGCATGCATTGCGCTCTGACCGAGCATACCATTGACCTGAAAGTTTTCTTTCACGTCAATGGAGCATGCGATGTGAGTGTTAAATTCCTTTGTGGTCGATTCCCCACTTCCGCTGGCACCATGATAGACTAGTTTCATCAAAGTGCATAATACACCAGGATCACGATCCGTGTTAGAAATGCACGACCTGGTAAGGGTTTACGAATCTTAAAATAGCCACCACTGATCTGAAAGATAGTTATTTAGATGACTGGCTATTTTAAAGGAGAATACTCCATTGATTTGTAATATAAACCTGCGCCTCCATGGCCTAACTGGTAGCGCACTTGGCCACATATCTATAGCACCTGGGTTGAAACCCTGTCAGAAGTGTGTTTCATCTTTCACCTCACCTCATTACCTTTGGATGTCGCTCGACAGCAACTTGTTTTTCTCCCATGGGAACAAAACATAGCTTAAACGGCAATGGTTTGCTTTGGACGGCCCTCTTCAAAAGTTACATCAGCCCTCTCACCTCCACAGCCTCACGGGTTAGAACGTGGCACTCCTTATTCATGGCCATGTTGTGGGGGGGGGGGGGTAAAATATTCGAATCACGTCCGTGGCATCCAACCAGGCAACCGGCAAGATTTTCTCTGCCGAAATGCCTTTTCAGACAGTTTGCTTGTAAATTCTAAATTTGCTTAGTATTAGTCCTCGTGGTGAAACAATAAATTACAGGCCATATGCGTCTTCCTCATTTGAGGTAGCCAGCCACGTAAAATAAATGCCATAATAATAATATTTATTATTATTATTATAACCAGTTATAGGTTTATCCATGGCATTCGGATGTATTTATTTCAGGCTGAGATAAATTATAATTTTTTATCATTTTCCATTGGTGATAGGCAAATACTATCCTATAATTCGGTTAAGCTGAAATATAATATGCATGACAACAACGCAACATAGTTATATCGAAAATTGTACTATTAATAAAACGGATGCTACAAAGTCAGTAACCTTAAAAATGATATCAAAAGGGTGTCGAGCTTAATATTTTCATGATCGATTTGTAACAATAAACACAGGTCATACCTTAGCTTTATTTTGGAGAAAAACGAGTATGTATGTATGCATAAATATTAATATTTGTGTGTGTGTGTGCGCGCGCGTGTGTATGTGTGCGCGTGCGTGTGTGTGTGAGTACATAATCCAGATATTGAGATTAGGTTAATTACTTAAGTCAAAAATACTAATCGTCCATAAAAAGATTATCATATAATCAGCATAAACTACTTAAATGAAAGAGTTTCAAAGTATTATTTTAAAATATTTAAATAAACTAAAAAAATCATTACTTATAAAATGCTTATAATTTTGTTTGAACCGGAATGAAAACAATATCGTATTGTCTAGAAAAATATTTTCCCAACATAATACTGTCTGGCTGTTAAATTTTTCAGCTATAATAAAAATTTAAATGCAACATTCACCGATATATGCAGAACATGAATTTGTGGATGATACAGTAGTTTTGATTGAGAATAAAATAAAACACGTTGTCTACATTCCTAGACCTTTCCAGGCCATTTGATACAATTAACCATGAAATGTTAATTGATAAATGGAGTTGGTATAATATTAGAAGAATTGCCTTGGATTGGCTTAGGAATTACCTTAATAACAGAACATAATGCATATAGTACAATAACATCAAGTCAATAACCACCAGCATGACGTACATGTAGAGTTTGCCAAGAATTAATTTATTTTTGAACCTTTACTATTTATTATATTCACAAATTATACTTACCAAATTGTCTTTCCAGTTAAAAAGTTATTTTATTTACTGATGACGCAATATCATACTTGTCGTCCTCTAGCATACAACAACTGTACCCTTCCACCAATACCCGATCGAATAAGTTATCATTAAATGTTAGTAGAACTCATATATTATTAAGTCACAAGTAAAGTCATATTTAAAATGACCTTAATAGACGCATACGATAAGTATTTGGGTAAAGATGTAGATGAGTTTGAATATATCAATTTAAAATAATAATAAAATTAGTAGCTCTAGGTACTATACAAGAGGTCAAAAACAAGAGGTCAAACATATCATAAGCATGTAAAACTCTATACAAACCTAATAAATTATGGAGTTACCCTATATGGGGAATAATAAACGAAGCACAGGTAAAAAATAATTCCTATTATCATGCAGAAGAAGGCAATATAATTACAGGTGCCAAATATAATTAATGGTCATACAGTACCTCTGTCCAAGAAAATTTAAATACTGACATTATGAGGCGTACATAAATTGAAAGTGAATACACACACACACACACACACACATATATATATATATATATATATATATATATATATATATATTGAATTAAAGGAATATTGGCAAACCAATTTATGAATATTATAACTGTCAATAGTGACACACATACACACAACACAAGAAATAAACAAAACGCACGGAAAACAAACATTAATTGTCTTTAAACTTATTGTTAATACCAAACTTGATAAGTCTGCCATATAGAGATAGGTTAGAAGCCCTGAGAATCCCATATTTGTGCTATCGTAGGAGACGAGGCGACATGCTTCAGGTGTATAAGATACCGAAGGGCGTGGACAGACTGGAATCTAGCCAATTCTTCTCGCTGGCTGACATGTCGAACATCAGAGAGCATATCCTCAAGCTAATACATGAAGCGCCGCTTAAGATAAAGTTTGAGGCAAAATGTTTTCAATCAGATAGTGACAAACGATTGGAACGGCTCGAACGGGTTATCAGCGAACGTAGTGGACAGCTCTACAATAAATACAATCAAATCCCACTTTATATATTAGGGAGCTTTACAATCTGCCGTGATCCATTTATTAAGTAATATAATGCATAGAAAATAAAGGGGCACCTCCGCGGTCTAGCGGTAGCGTGTTGGACCACATATCACTACCACCATTTAGCCTACCATGTTCATAAAAGTGGCCGTAAAACATCAATCAATCATCAGCATAGGAAATAAGACGTAACCGGAGTTTTTAACAACCTAACTGTGCCATCACTACTCCGTAGATCTGGTATCAAGATATAACGGTCCATTAATGTGGTATAATATATCGCATAAGAAAAAAAATGAAACAAAAACCATTAAATTTTGTACACATACATAAAAAAGCAAAAGGTTTACTGAATGTTATCGATACCCATAGAAATGCCCCGCAGCAGCCGTGATCCAGATCCAGATGGCCCACCCGGATTTTAGACATTTCATATAAATTAAATTGCGTGTACTGGACTATAGCCACCACCCCAGAGACCGCATCAGATCTCGGATTTATGAGCTGTCTCTACCTGTGGCACCTCGTCAACATACAACCACGTTGTATTTGTTACTAATTCTATTTATGTATATAAAATATCATGTAGGCTGCAGAATAAAAACCGTGTTTGAGGAAGTACAACCGTTGAATATGTTTTAGGCGGATGTGTTACCCGTGTGAAGTTGGTTACTTATTTTTAAATTTAATTTGGTCGAGATAACATATTGTATTGAACTTACTATTGGGTGTAAATCGCGATAGATCTATTTAATCTAAAACAAGCATTAGCAATCACTACCGAATGACTGTTAAAAATCAGGAGTTTGTTGGATCTGTCGGCATCATGCTGGGCCACATTTTGGACAGCTTGTGTTGTTGATTTCTTCGCATGTCAAAGAAACACTTTGGGGTCAGCAGGTCAATACATTATCCTAATCTTAGACCAAGACTTGACATAATATATCTCTGTCTACGGTAGTGCAGCGAATAATTTTAAATTTATGTGCCATTTTATAATGATACAAATTCTTTATTTGTTTTACATTCGGCCATTTATAGGTTTTTACTCGTTTTCGTATGGGGTCAGTCTATCCAATATCTTTTCTCTTTTATGGAGTCACTGTGAAAATAGTTTTTTTCATTTTGATTAACTTTGATGCTTGCTGCTGACAGAGAGCTTAAATATAGTCTTTGGTGCTGACAAACTTCACACGGGTGGATTTGTTGTACTACATTAAATGGGGTCCGTCGGTCTCGGCCCTCGTTGATCTCGGCCCAGGCATTCCAAGCGATTAACATTAAAATAGTTGCTCACACCCATTGATCTGAAAGAATGGGCGGGCACATGCTCGGAGGAGCTGTGGGCCGAGCGTAGCCGTTCCCGAATTCTGCCAAGAAGCCGAAGATCTTCTTCTGCAGATCGACTACGGCCCGACTGTACGACACATAGTCTCACCAGAGAGCTTAAATATAGAGAGGCGTTACTCTTGCAGCGCCTTGTTGAATTTTGAACCAGTGGCGCCTCAAGCGACCGGAGGTATTTCTCCGATAAACAAAAGCTCTCTGGTTGTCCGCATGTGATCGTGTACATGTGTGCGAATGGTTTGAAACGAATTGCCAATACTAGTACTATATGTTACATGATCACATACTCTTTTATTAATTAACACTTTAATTGTGCACACATGATATCGAAGGAAACGAAGCTCTGAAACTGTAAATAAATAATTAAGTGATTTTACAGCCCGATTTTCACTTGACAGCTGATCAGAAAATAATTGAACGTGGTTTAGGTTATTTCACAGGTTTGTGTGTGGAAGTTTTTTTAATGAAAACAATTAGGTATATATGAGGTAAATGCATATAAACATACTTTCATCATGTCAGTTTATCTTAGTCCATAACTTTTTATTTATTTGGATATATACATATAATGATATATACAGCTATTATAACGCAACCATAACACAGTTTACCATATATTAATCATGTCCGTTTATCATATATTAACTAAAAAATTATAAGTTCATTTAAAGTCTACACCTCAATAATATAGACCATGCGATATAGGCGTGCCCAGCTGAGAACAAAGAATATACATGGAATATTAACAATATTTATGTTTGCGTTAACATGTTAGAGATGGAGAAATTAGTACTTTCATACAATAAGCGGCATCAAATCTCTTGTGCCACGGGTTCATCTATAGTTACAATCAGTCATTTAATTGTTATCAAATGGACAGAATAACCCAAATTGCTTCCAGCTCTAAACAACCACTACTACAAAAATATGACATTTAGTCCAGATCAGTGAACTGTTTAAACTTAGACAGAATATAGCCAGAGATGTAATAGACACATACATTGACTACTGTAACAGATAACACCAGTAAATCTGTAACCAAGAGATTTGGCCTGTTTACATGGTATCTCATCATCATAGAATTTCAAGGACTGAAACAGAACAGTACCTTGTAAATTAATTATTTGAACCAAGTGTATACACAATGTGTAAAGACATGTTTTCCTTTTTTCAAGTTGGTTAAATTTGATTTGATATGCATTTAAGTTATGAAGAGAAGTATACCAATTAAAGCACATGAGCTGAACATTCAAGTACTAATTCAGGTGCTGGTAATCCTTTTTTGTATTAAGATATGAAATGGGCTGACAACATTTCATGGGTTTGATGCCTTGTTTCTTATTTAATTAATTTTATAATACCAATTTTCACCATTAATATTTATAAATATTAATTACCATCACAGCTGGCCCTGTCTCTTGTATAGATCTCCTACCTGTTAATACCTTCCTCTTTGATTTCAGTGGATGTATGTGGTGGATTTGGTACATCAAAAATAGTTGGAATAGCATTCTAGATAAGTTCATGAATTCCATTTCAATGAAATGCATATAATACATTCTACAATTAGTATTCAAGTATTTTAAATCTTTCCTTATCATATATCTGAACGACAACACTTAATAACCCATCTTTTACTTCTGTCAACAGAAAAAATAACAAAATGAATGTTTCTACCACTACTACTAGTTGAAGTATTTAATAATTAATTTTATAACATTTAAATTATAAATAGAAGTCCATATATATCAATAAGTACCAAATGCTTACGTTTAAAAATAAATATGGATGCAGGTGATCATGTAAATACTCAGCTACTTATGATTATTGTAATTAGGGAAAAATTATCTGATTATAGTAATCTTATTTTAGAAGTCCAATTATATTATTAACAATTATAAAGCAAAATATACCTCCCACCCATAACATTTCAGTGGCACCAGTACATGTAACTGTAAGCTTATGTTTTTTAAAACCCTTTTTTTTTTTCAAAAAAAACCCAAATTTTGTTGGGATTAATAGGGGGTTTTTTTTATTTTTTTTTTAAATATCCTTTATTTTCAAAAAGCCAGATCATATCAAATTTTTACAATAGCTTTCATTTCCTTTCGGAGATGTCTTTATTTGTGCATACTTTTTCTGTTACTGCAGCCGAAAGCGGCGCAGAATGAACCAGTGCCATTAGGCGTCATGTTAACCAAGGGAGCAGTCCGTGACAATCTACCTCCGGTCGCTAGGGCCCTGACGCTCCATGAATTCAAAATGGCGTCCCATGTTAAAACGCGAAGTAACATGTCTTGTTATAAATAGTCTTTGGTCTCATATTTCATTCAATTATTACATTAACTGAAACGACTACCACTTCCTGCGCCAACGTTGTATACATGCACAACTCAAACACGCCCAACAACCACAATCTACTGGATGAAACAATGCTAGAGCAACTAGAACCGACATAGACATGATAATTAGAAATCGTAAAAGCACGTAGACATTCAAGTAAAATTTTATTTTTGTACACAAACAAACATATAGTTAATTAGGACGGCCGACAAAACATAGGAATACCACTTTAACAACCAAATAGGTGGGTCGAGATCGACATGGGCCGAAGTAGAATTCGGCCGAGATTGACGAGGGCCGAGATGGACGTGAGTTCGTTAAATCAACAAACCGATACTTTTGAAAAATGGCGGGCGTTAAACAAGCGCAGAATAATGCTATTACTCTTCGTGGTTCTACAAAAACCGTGGCTGAATTTTTTAGTACGTAATTGTATTTGTTGTCTTTGTAGCATATTGGTATTTAATATGATGACGATATCCCCTGACATAGTTTGTTTCGATTATACCAAGTCAGTAAATATATATTTCTTCTAGTATCGCCCACTGGAGTTTTCTTTTGAGTTTTGAAGATACAATTTATGGTTTTGTTGACCATATGAAATCATAAGTAATATTACTGGTTAATTATTAATTCTACATTATCCATCATAATCCTGGTACCCCAATAATTAGGGTACCGTGATCATGATGGCAGATGGATAATAATTAATATATTATATAGGGATCTATTGAATAAATCAATATAATAATACAGTACATACGACCCCGGTCTATCTCGGCCCATGTCGACCTCGGCCCATCTAGTTGGAAAGGTGGCATCCAATCCATTCTTCTGGTTGCTGAGTAACACCATTTATGAGTCCCCTGACTAACTACACTAAGTGACTTGAATTTCATAATTAACCTTGCACCTGCAATAAAACCAATGGGTTACAACTCCTTAAGGAACTTATCTTCATTCATCAGATCAGTGAGATGTTGTGTGTTCCTAGATCTTTGGCCAGTGTCAGTGATAAAAACATTTATAATGAAATTGTTTCACTGTGTTCTTTAGCTGGAATCACAGTTCCATAGCTGTTGGAGACCAGATATTGCTTACCTGAACCATGCTGTCTTAGTTATGTCGTGGGAGCTGGGACTTGTTCGTGATAGACAGTAGAGGCATCGTTATGTTGTGAATATTATTTGACAAGTGCTTTTAAATGGACGTAAGGAAAATGACGCGTGAAATGAAAGTCGTTTTTATTTTGCTTGTGGTTGTCTTAATATTTCACGTAATAACTATCAATTAAACAGAATGCATATAGCTCTATCCCCTAATCTAATTTGTTTTGAGATCGTGGATATAATTGTTAAATGACAAGACGTAAAAAAGGGGCCAGAAACGAAGCGCAAATGATTTTTTGACAAAATGGTCCGCGTTAGAGATTTACTCTCTTTGCGTACGGCCTTAGCAATACTTATTAACAAACAAAGCTAGCCATGTTGTTGCCAAGATTACACTTTTTCTAAAAATGGTTTCCCTATGAAAATGAAACTAACCTAGTCTGCGATCACTTTTAAGTCTAAACTGCAATAATACATCTATTAATAATTGAGCTAGAAAAGGGAAACCACACTGTGATAAAGCTGAGAATGTTTTCTATTTAATGGTATAATTTTAGTTTTTGATGCAAAATTAGCGTCAGGTCAACATGTTTAGATTGTTATATAATCTGATCAAATCTATGCTTAATTTAGCCCATCCATCCTATTTTATGTATGATATAGCATACTAATATACCTAGATATTATATTTGACTATATTTCGTGCACATTGTGAATGTTTAAGATGTACTACTAGAGAATTAAACATCTGTTTAAAAAAGTTGCTTAGTTCAAGTTTTCCGGCCTAAGATAACACATCGAAAGGCAATTTTTTGGGGATAAAGATGCATTGTGTTCGTGATTATTTGCATTTCACTTTGTTAGATTTACATAAAACAATTAAAATCAGTTCAGTGCAACGTTGTCTTTTCCATTGGATTTGTCTGTCTCACTTGAAAAATAATTCATCACATTTGTCACCGTAATATGATTTACATGCATATAATATATATATATATATATAAATAACTACATTCTAATCATAAAGCATATTGTATTGTGGTTAATTTCTTTATAAAATATATAACAGCACAACACCTGGACTTCTTTTTTCATTGTATGTCGATTTTAATTGTTTTTTATGTCTGTGGATTAAAATTATATGCGTTGGACCTTACAGTGGTCATTTTCTACCCTATTGAGGTATATATTTCCTAAATAATGTAAGAAAACCATGTCAAGTTATATATTTACTTATTAGTCTCTTCCAGGCCTATCTAATGAAACAAAAATGGATATTCTACGACTAATTTGAAAATTTCACCATTTCTCACTTTGCACAGCCCTGAAATAAACAGTCTAAATTTGCTGATTGGTGTTTGGGCAATTTTGCAGCCTTATTTCTGAAAAATATAATAACTTGATACATATTTATTTCTTTTTATGTGTTATACATAAATATTACATTACACAAATGATGAAAACAGGTCAGTGGTACAATTATTTGGTGATTTATGACATTCATAAACCTTCACCTCTTGCAATGGTACATTTCTGGAATTAAACTTTTTTGGCCTATCAAATAAGTGGCGATATTTGCTGCATATTTTAGTGGATTACTCAATAGTCTATGACCATTTTGAAAAAATGGCCACCTTCCCTATAGACAGAAGAAAACTTACTTGGATTTTGGGGTGTAATTCATTCACTTGAAAGACGGCTCAAATACATTTCCAAAGAGAAACTTCGTTTAATGTGGTCCAAAGCCAAGCTGGGAGAATTTATGGTAACTAATTACCAGCTACCATCAGGTGGCCACAAAAAAAATTCAGCTCTGCTTTGGTCAGTGAATTAGGCCTAAATGTAATGGAGCTCCTCTCATTAGTCATGCTTGCAGCTAGTGCTCTTTCTAAGGTTGTAGATGAAGTGTTACCTGCAAAAATATCTTTTGTAGAGGTTCTTGAAGGTAAAATTGTGGTTGGAACTGGAAGACACAAGAAAAGAAAACAGAAGATAAACATTTTCATAAGTTGGTATCACAGATTCGCTTAAATCAGTCTAAGCTTAAAGTGGGTCATTATGATGTGCATAACATCAGGAGAGGAGATAAGTGAACACAAGTAGCTAAAGAGACATTAGTTTCACTTCAAGGGGAATTGAAGGACCCGAAGTCCAAAATTGTTGCATTAAAAACAAAATATCTAAATATGCTTAAAGCTCAGTCTAAATACAAACAAAAGTGTCAAAATAGAAATTGTTGTTAAAAATCAACGAAATCGAAACAGTGTATTTGGTTTCTTGAATGGGAAAATGTGTCTTTGGGAGAAGAAAACTAGAGCCTGACAAGTGGATTTAAAAATAATGAACAAGAAACTAACACAATCACAACAAGCAGAGGAGGAACTTCTCTGGTCATGACTTGTGTACATAAAATTGATGTCTCTGGGTGTTGCTGTTGGCATGGTCGGTGAAGTTGTAAAGACAGTTGTGTCTGGACTGACTGAAATGACTATTGACACTCTCCCAGCAGACCACAACAAGTGGGTTGAAGGTGGCATCCTTAGTCAAATTCATGTAGCTGAGAAACTCCTTGAAAATGAGAATGCAACTCTCCAACTTGAATGATGGCCTGAAAAAAAGGTTTCATGGGTATGGTGTTTACCAGGCCACAACTGAAGTAGATGGAAGCAAATGCACCTATTCTCTGGATTTAGAAGAAATGGTTCGTGGCGACACCCAATGTTTTCAAAAGATGGCTGAGGCTTTTAGAGATGATTATTGTGACTCCTGAAACACGGACTGTCGAAACAAAGTTAATACAAAGTATCAAAAACCTTCTAACAGATAGGCATATAGTCAACAAAAGCTTTAAGGGTGAATTTGAAGCCACTTGGAAGGAGCTGTTTTCAAAGTACCTGGCTGTTTATGAGTAGTGAGAAGGCAAATATGCTCAACTTGCATGGGATGTTCTGTGGTCTTCATGTACTCTCAAATATGGGTACTGTTGCTTCTAAAGTGTTTGAAGATATTGCCATTGCCTGATGGGAAGTGGGTAACAGATTTGGCATTCAAGAATGGCACAGCTCACACATCTGAACTAATCTTCTAAGATTGACTAAATCTGGTAACATGAGAACAGGTTGTGCTGTTAGCTGGGATGAGTACCTAGAAAAGGTAGAGGAAAAGAACTTTATAGTCCCTTTTCTGAGACACCGTTTCCATGTTCTGTTTGTTGATGGAGGTGCAGGTTACTACCATTGAAATCACTTGGTAGACTTCATAACTAACTATGTATCATCTGGTGAGTCCAGAAAATTATTTCAGTGTAGCTCTCTACAAACAGCTCTTGGGGCTTTAGGGATTATTGCAAAACTTGTGACCTTGCCACTTTGGAGGTTCTTGGTATGCAAGGATATCCATATCTTTGATTTGAACAGACACTGGCTTAATTTGCAACTTCAACTCAAAGTTGGAAGAGGTGAGATTTACAAAGAGCTCTTCAAACTAGCTTCAGACATTTGACAAAGGAATGCCTAGAGATTCTTTGCTGTCGTATACAAATTCTCCTGACTCGTCAATTGGAGGATCAACTTCCCGGGGAAAAGTTTGCTTCCCCAACCAGCCACATGATGGAAGAAACAACATCATGCCCCACTACGAATAGCTTCGGGGGAAAGGATTTGGACAGGGAAACTTTAAGGGACCCATAAAAGCTCACCACTCATCTTTCTAGTGCCATATGTTTCAGAAACCACAAGACATACAATTACATTGACACAATGGATCCAGCAAGAAAACTCATGCAGAGGGCAATCAAACTTGGACATGTTAGATGTCAAAATAACTGAGGAAAACTGGAGAATATTAGGAAAATGCATCAAATCCAAATGGAGGAAAATAAGAATAGGAAAATATTGTGTGAAGAAAAGAAATTTGAAAAGAGGCGAAGTCTGATTCAAAAGGTTGAAACACTGGGAGGGATGTGGCAGACTGGGGATCATGTCTGCAAAAAGCTGGCAGGAATTGTTGTTGGGTCAAAGAAGCTGGATGCCCTCAAAACGCCAGTCAATTTCCATGTCGCTGTCCTCTCTTCAGTTATAGAGAAAGATCTGGAGCAGTTTTCTAAGAACGAAGTAAAACTTGACGTGGATCAGCTATCCAAAAACGTGGATGCCATACTTAGTAAATGGCAGCACCTTGGCATCATGTCAGATGTTAACACTGTCGCTGATTCTCCTACAGCAAAGAAAGGCATGAAAAGGATTAGAAGCCAAAATGAAGAGGCTTGCTCATTCAGCAGATGAAGGAAAATGCTAAGATTAAGAAATCTGTGTTTAGAAAGAAAAACTACATACCATACCAATAGTTCAGCCACACCTGTTCATGGTTCAGCAGCACCTGTCCATGATTTAATTCGGCATGAGAAGGCTTGCAAGCTGTTGCTCGTTGCAAAGAAAACAATGTTGAAGAGGGCCAATTCCGACATGACTGCTAATAGTGGTCATACATCAAAATGTTTGAAAGTGTTAGATGCTCCATCTCCTCTGGAGGCAAATTTAAAATACATGAAGGCAGTGGCAGTAAGATACTTCAAATGGGCCTCAGTTCCTAAGGTTTAAGTCACAGGCGCGAAGTTCATTTTGAAAAAGAATATTAATATATCTTCCAAGGGATCCAGTCTCCGTGTATTTGAAATAAGCCAAGACGATGAAACAGAAATCTAGGTATTTTACAGCACAGTCTTTTCCGAAATTCCTTCCTGACTGATGTTGGATTATTAGAAAAGACATCCTCCCTAACTGGAACAAATTTTAGTTGATATGTTGCATCCTTTGTGTTCCACTCTTCGGGGGTTTCAATTTGATACCAAACATGTCCATGTTGCATGAAATATGAACACGTTGCCATGGAAATGAAATTGGTCGTCATGCAAACCATAATGATCATCTTGGATAATGTTTAATCATAACATAAAGTATCTAGTGTAGAGAAAGATGCAACTATATATTACCAAATTTTGTTAATATTAAATACATATGTACATATGTAATTAATATATTGCATGGTTGAAGCATTAAATGTGCTAATTAGATGATATATTTATGCTAATTAATTAAATATTGAATGTTTAACTATGTGCCACAAATGTGATGACCACATTAGTGTGTGCCAAATGCTGTTAATTTTAAGAAATCTTCTAGTTCTTGGTTTGCCATTACATTATGTGACTGAATATTTTTAAGCTGAACTCCCTATCTCTATAACCTTATGCTCCTCGACTGTGGTGGATCATTGGTTTGTATCTGGTAACAGTACAAGAAGAAACTCTGTGATATGAAAGTAGTAAATGTTGCCAATACTTTAAACTGTAAACTAAATGATTCATAAACTTAAAAATTTATGAACTGTAGCCATATGATTTATGAAATGCTAAGCTTAAGATTAGTTGTGATTTAATTGATTAAAAATACATTTTGTGAATAAAAGATTCATATCAAACACTTCTCTCTATTTGTTGGGCAAGTGAAAACATTTGTTGGGCAAGTACATTTAAAATCTACTTGCCATGGGGCAACTGAATTGAAAAACTATTGTTCTGGTCCTGCATGCATTGAACATTACTATTTTTGTAACTTCATTTTACACCATTATTTTTTAAACTAATTATTTTCATTGTTCAGTGAAGAAATTGTGTTTTTAAGCATTTGTAAATCAATTTAAACACTTCAATATATGATAAGATTATTCTGATTTTAAGTTCCTGTGATACTAACGCTAGCATAAAAGTTTAATTTAATATACTAAATAAATGAATATTAAAAGTGTATACTTACAAGATTAGACAAACATGTTTAAAAAATTATATACAGTCAGAATCCATTAATCCAGACATCGTTTATCCGAAAATCCACCTTCCACACGTTATTGTTTGTGACTGATTTAGCTCCATTATAAATTACTTTAATCCGGAAAAATTGCATTCTGACTCCAACAATTCATTTTGCCAACATGACTTTTCAATGTAAAATGAGCTCAATAATCCGACAACACGAAAATGTTGCCAAATATTTCCGCTAGTTCAGTCATGCAAGACACACCAACATGTCAGTAATGGTTAAGTAACCCGCCCACCACGATAATTGTTATATCGTAACCAATTACAACCATCCTTGACCATACACACTCACACAATGCTTCCATTGCCTGTGGCTATATCATAGTCATTCATGGCTAATTACAAACACAAATGTGTGTCTTTCCAATGAGCAGATCATGAATTAATCTGATAGACAAAGTGACACGAATATTTCTTTATAATGTCTGTAATTAACAAACATCAAAATGATCAATGGCTTCAATGCCAGCCTGTACCGTTGTGCACGGTTATTGCATATTGGTTTAAAAATAGGGAGGTAAAAGTTACTTGCTATCAGATTCACTTCTGTGGCTTTTGAAATAATAACAGGGTAATATGTCAAGTCCAGTGAGAAAACGCTGTCGCATTGATATTCCTGCTGCCCGGAAGCGTGACATCTGTCAACTAATTTTGCTAAACAGACCTTTAAGTTGGATTTTTATTCTGGTCATTTATTGTCATGTTTGTTGAAAAAAAAAAATACACCACAAGATTGTCATTGTGGTTCCAATGGATGTTGCATATTATTTTTGTTACATAAAACAGCATGTCTTTACGATCTAATAATGTGTGACACAGACTACCGCCGTATCACGGACTCGATATTACAACATTTGCGTTTAGACAAACCTTGTTGGATTACCGGATTCTGACTGTATATACATTTGTAAAGAATTATGGGTCCATTTCACACTAAAAGTTAAAAATTTTTACATGTCCCAAAATTTTATGGATGTTTTAAAACAATTATGATCATCTTTAGAGATGCACAGGCTTTGAGTATCATGTCTTTTTGCTTGAAGTCATGGTTTGTATCATGCTGAAGGCACAATCAGAGTACAGCATGGTACAAAACATGTCATGCATTGATTCTTCTATCATGGCAGTGAATCAGGACAGCTGAGTCTCAAAGTTCAAGAAAGTACTACGGATATTGGTCAGCAATGGCAAGCTCAACAGCAACAAATGTAATGGCATTCTTCAACAATTTTCAGATTTTTTTGTGGCTACTGTTCTTCCAAATCAGGAGACATTTACACAATTTGATTCTTTTGATGCGGGACAGCGGTTGAACTAGTTGCTTAGGAAACATATTGACAAACTAAAGTTCTCTCATTTGTGGTGTATTGTTTGTTATGTCAACACTTGTTTTGTCAGTTGTTGCTCTTAACACATGGCAATCAATATTGAAAGAGGGTTTTCTGTGAATAAACAGATGGAGGTGGAATTGTTCAGTGCACAGAGGATCATCCAAGAACAATGGCACTAATGACATTTTGTCAGGCATCTGAATGGCTGTTGGGAGTGGAATCCTTCAAACTGAAGTGTATCATTACGGAACTCGGTGACCTAAGAGCCAAAAGGCAGCACATGCAGAATGACATCACTGAATTAGACAAATGTGCAAACGACTTCTCCACAGATGACGAGAAGAAACGGACTTTACCTTCATTGCTAAAAGTAATGCACTTCGGAGATCAGCAAAAAAAAGGTGAAAAGTGCCATTCTGAAAGCGCTGTAGACTGAAGTCAGTGATTTGGTGCAGAGGTATATAGTGGAGATCATCGTTAAATAGCAGATAAAACGGTTTAGTTACTATTAAATGATTGCCATTCATTTGTGTATTGCTAGTAGCCATACTCACAGGCAAGATTACAAAATAGAGCAATATAAAAAAAATGTAATCTGCTGAGGTTGTTGTTGATTGTTGTCCATGCGTAATTTGATTGTTTGGTTGATTGATTTGAATATACTGTATGATCAAATGGATGGGTGGGGTAATATATTAATTTGGTTAAACGTTTCCACAAGCATATATATATTTTTTTTAATTAAACATTGACTTCTTAAACGTTCAAATGCCATTCTAGCATTTTTGAAAAATGGTACCCCGGTAGGTATTGTTACTTGCTATGAGCTCTCCAATTTTCTGCGTAATTAATCTTTTTAATGATTGGTTCATTACTTGTAGACACAAATTATGACATGATAAACTAGTCTCATAACCAAATGGACTGATAAATTAAATACATAGCTGAAATATATACCCTTGAAATTTACACTTTATTCCTTGAATTTAATTGTTGGTTTGTATGAATCCTGATTTATTATCTTGTTTACTTTGTCCTGGAAAATAATATTGCCTTGGCTGTGGGACATTTTAACAGATTGAAAATATGAAATGATTTGACTTAAATTTGTTATTTAATATATGTTTATGCTAAATTTAATGTTGCATTGGAATCAAAATTTACAAATTTTTATGATACGTTTCTTATGTTATAATTGCTCCATGTATCAAAAACTTTACAAGGAATATATAATAGTTCTTGTTCATAGTTTTAAAAATGTGACCAAACTGAGAATTCTGATTGGTCCAATAAATATTAAATTTCCTTGTTAAACTGTCTTAACAAAAAAAAATGGTTTATTTTAATTGACTATTTGAGCTTGAAGTTCTGTACCAAGTGTGAAAACCTGCCATTAATTTGTGACATTAATCACTTGAGAACAGGATATTACTTTCAGGAAATGAACATTAGCAGTGAAAAATAAAATTAAGCACATATGGATTAATTAATGAATTTGAATAAAATATTTTATGCGCATTTTGTTCCCAAGATGGAATCCTGAAAACATTGAATTATTGCACCATTTTAACATGGTTGCTGTTCAATCACTTCAAATATTGCACAAACTATGATGTAACTAGAGTACTGGTGTGTGGTCTAAATTGAATTATCTGTACCAACCTAACTCACCTGTAATGTTTACATAAGATCTATTAATTACAGTCTGCTGAACATGTCAGTTAGAATATATAACACATAGTTGATGTTGTCATTGATAACAATGTTAACAACTGATAAGATAGATAGCCACACACTTGTAGCATTAGGTTTCAAATCCAAGTCTTAGTGAGCTCCGGTGGCCTAGCGGGTTAAGCACCTGGCACTTAGTGCCAACGGCTACAGGTTCGAACCCTGCAAGAGGTTGAAACCTTTCCAGAGATTAATTTTTCGGCTCACAACATCGTGGGTGGCTCCCACGTTAAAAGGTGCTGCCGTCTCCACTGAATTACTTAAAATAAATTTTGGCTCCATCTTTCCGTACTACTCCCCTGTGAGTGGTGGGAGAGGACGTTTCTCAACCACTCCAACATAGAGGCTGTGCTGATTAAGCGACAGCCTGGGGATTCTCCCCGAACAACATAACAAACATCCAAGTTTAGTTATCTCTGCTGTGCTTTAGGCTTCACTTTGTCTCATTACCTTTGGAGGTCAGTTGTCCAGTTTAAGGTCCTGTGTGCATAAGTTTAGGTGAATGGTAATACTATTGTTTTTTTAACATAATTTGTGACTATAACCTGTACAAAACAAACCTATGCTATATTACAATGTCAGAGATGACTAACTCATTATTAAATTGTGGGTAATAGCAAATGTGTAGATGATTCTAGCTTTTATTATTATCAGGATCCGTGAACCTGAAGATGACTATTAAATGTCTGTCTTTACCAGTTTATCTGTCTAGTTAATGATCGCAAGTGTGTGTTTAGCTACAGCAATGGTCAAATCTTGGTGATAATGACATCTCAAGAGGGCACACTGTACGTGTAAACACCAAAAATTTAAGTGATACGGTTCAAATTATAGGTGAGCAATACAAAATTAAAATGGCTGTAAGTTCATCCTCTATAATTTTGAAAGGGGTTTGAAAATGTGCCATTTGGTTTCATTAAGGGATGATTGTTGTTTGTAAGTTGAACTTAATCAATGCTGTAAAATGGGAAATATGTAGAGTACAGATCCCATCCTCTTTAGTTTTTAGGGTTGTCTCCAGTGTTGGGGCGATTACAAGATCAAGATTTAATTGCCTGTTTGTCATCTAACTGCTGGCCAATCAGGATCATTTGTAACTGGAGTTAAATCGATGGTGTCAGAAAGAAATCATGGACGATTGTTGGTTATGTAACTAGCTTGGGCTTAACCGTATGAAAACAACACGTTAATCTGAAATGCCTCTTTATATGAACTGTAATAGCATCTGAAACAGTGTTTCAACAAATTTTCCTTTCATGTCCATAGAACAAAAAAAAAAGACAAATCATCATGTGTAGAACTATGACAGCAGTCCATCAATGGGTTAATCAGTTCTATTGTTAACTTTTCCCTTACATACCAAACCATATCTCTGGCATGATATAACATGGCAAATCTTGTGTAATCGTGAAAGTAATCGCCGATTACATTTACAATATAATCGATTACACTGCATCTGGAAATGGCGACTATGATTACTGGAGATCATGTAATCGATTACGATTACCCAAACCCTGGTTGTCTCCATGTTTTTTTCTTGTAGCATGATTGCCTAGAAATCTCTACAGCCTTGATTCAAAACTGAGCTCGGCTATATTTGAAAGAATTTTTATCTCTTCATGTCATTATCCCTGGAAGTTCTGTTTACCTACCATCTGTATAAACATTATCACAAAACATGGGCTCTCCAGTTGTACCTGGATTAAAGCACCACACTGTAAACCTCCAAGTGTGAGTTTGGATTGAATCAAGGTACCGGAGATTGTAGGATGTTTCCCTAAAGAATCATCCACCTAGTCGTAAGTCTCTTGTGTGAGCAGCACCCAGGCTAAATAAGCTTCTCAATCACTTGTGCAAATATCAGTTTTGATAGATCTGGCTATAAGTCTTACTGGTGGTATATACCACATTGTGATACCAAGTAACAAATATGATGATGTGCTGCATCGGTTACATAAATATTCTCTTAAAAGTCACCTTGTTTTATTTTTATCAAGTGTACAGCATCAACAGCATCCTGTATCAGCGAGGTATTTATCCTCCTGAGACTTTTGAAATGGTGCAGAAGTATGGACTTACACTTTTGGTGACGACGAACAGTGAGCTGAAGACATACCTTGACGATGTCATGAATCACATCAAAGGTATGAGATGAGTATCCTGTGTTACTTGAAGCATCAAACACTCTTATTATATTTACTGTTAAATTAGCAGAACTAAACAGTTAACAGTTTCAAACACTGATTTCTATGCAATAAGGTTAATGAACATCTGACATTAAATATTGCTTAATATTAGGTATGATTTTGTTATATTTCTTTGTTGATAATTTCCTCTACACACACACACACACACAAATATATATATATAAAAACCCATTTTTGTATCTCTTTATAGACTGGCTTTTGCAGAAGACGATCCAGAAACTTGTTATTGTGATAAGAAGTATAGACACTGGCGATGTAATTGAACGATGGCAGTTTGACTTGGAGTGTGACAAAACTGTGACCGAGTCCAGGTTAGTGATTTGTCAGAAAATTGTCCACTGACCAGTTTTGTTTAGAACGTTTCAGCATTTGGTTGGACCTTGTGTGTGTCTACATACATACATACATGCAATCTGGCTCTTAGAATTTGGTGTTTGGGATCCTTGGACATGAACAGTGTTATAAGAATGTATACATTAGTGGTGGAAGTGGGATGACTTTTTGTAGGGGAATTTCCTCGCATATTTTCTCCATTTGAGAACATGATGATAACTATAACTTTACACACTTAAGGAAGTCAGTCAATAATTTGTTATATTCTTAACACAATACAATCATTTTAATCCAAACAGAATGATGAATTGCAATAATACCACTAATGCAGATGCTATCATGTTGCCTAACTAATGCAAGTTTCTATGACCATGTTATGAGACGAACTTTGTATAAATAAAATATACACTCCCAGTCTTTGTGGGGCAGGGGGGGAATGTGGAACTTTATCATGAGACACATTGGCTTGTGATTCACCAAACTCAAGGGCCCTTGAACTAGGCATTAGGATTTGTGGCGCTACAATAAGTTGCTGTGTTATTATTATTACTCTTGTGATCACATCCAACTTCTCTTTGAATAAGATATTCTTTTCTTTCACCTTATTGCTTGAGATTGATCATTGTGTTGGACATTCAGTATGGCATTAGAATTTTGGTTTTATAATGATTGTTGGTGAAGTTTTGGGTACAGATCCCTGGCTATTGCCTATTGAGGACAGTTGTGTGTGTGTGTGTGTGTGTGTGTGTGTGATAATGTTTTTTTTTTAATTGAAATATTTGCTCTAGACATTTCTAATATATAAAATACAAATAATTGTTGAGAATTGAGATACTAGTAATTATAATTATGTTATGGGTGGAACCACATGTAATGATGGTGGTTATTACTATTAACCACTGTAATATTAGGTTATCACTGCTACTTGAAGAGATGAAACTGTTTACATGAATGTGTGTTTGCTCTTATGTGCCATCAAGTTCCAACATTTACTGCTCTAACTTAGATCAACTACCTGACACACTGGGTAAATTAATTGCTGCTGGTAATATTTGGGTTATCACAAATACAATATTAAGGCTTTGTTTGAATTTGTATAAATGGTAAAAAGCCTATGCTATGGAATATTTGCTGCAGAAAATATCATATTTTGAGTCCAAATAATTGGAATCCAAGCACCTTTTTCACTTATTTCCACAGTATACTGAACTGTGTTATAATGAAGCCAGACTCTGTGTGTGTGTGTGTGTGTAAATATAATTATGTTATGGGTCATATCAGAACACCAATGTCAAACCACAGATGAAATTACTTTCATCTGGCCTCAGATGAAAGTTGGCAAAACCGATCAACACAGATTCACACTCAATCATTTTCTTGTATTCATTAAATTTGAATAATTATTTATTCAATACATCAGAAATCATCAAAACAATAGATCTACTTCATACATATTCAATAACATGAATAATTGTGGGATTAAAAAGGATAACAATTGCATTACCGTATATACTCACGTATAAGTTGACCCGGCAGATAAGTCAAGGTAAACTTTTGACCCTGTAATTCTTTCCTCTGGCATATGCTCACCGTATAAATTGAGGTTAATTATTGGCTTTAAATCCCTCAATATCCAAATCATTGTCATCATTCATGAACAAACTGACTCAGTTTCAAACTCATGGTGTCAGCAAGTGCATCGTAAATATTGCAGTATCAATTTCTTCAGCGACACACACACACACACACACACGGATTTCACTTTGATGTTATATTTAACTAATAAAAAACTTGTCACATCAAACACGCCTGATTGTAACTTCAACTGGCAAGCGTTATTAATTACTTGTTTCAGGGCAAGTAGGGAGCAATGTTTGCAATGTGAACAGTGATTTCTATATTATCGCTAATCATCTGAAAGTATCGGTAGTTAACAGTGCCTGACTATCAAGTATTATTACGTGAGATCCAAATAACAGTTTGGCAGAGATGTGGCGATTTTGTTCCAACTATCACTCACACAAACATGCCTGATTGTAAATTCAATTGGTAGGTGTTGTTAATTCATTATTTCACAGCACATCTGGAGGTACTGGTAGGTAACAGCGCATGGCTATCAAGTATTATTATATAAAACCTGGCATGTTTGTGAGATCCAAATAAAAGTTTGGTGAAAATTAATTATTATTTATTGAATAATAATGGATTAGTAGGCAGCGATGTGATGATTTTATTCTGACTCTGTGACTCCTATTGAGTTGAATCCTATAGTGTTGGCAAGGATGGCCAAAACATCTTTCCTTCAGCTGGAAGGAAATATGACGTGCATATAAGTCGAGTTGCTTCTGAGAACACCCTTTTAGCTACCCAAAATATTTCCTTATATGCAAGTATATATGGTAAACACATGCACACAGACAGATATAAACAATATGTCTATTTACCCACATGTAAATTCACTTCGTTTGGCGTTTGTGGCCTGATTCATCCTTATGCTTCTTGAGTTGGTAGTATGTCATGAAGTACAGTCCACAGATGTTGCCACCTGATGCTTTGTTTGTGGTTGCAACTGTGACGTTTTAGAGATGGCTGACGACAATTTTCGAATGGCTGAAGCGAAAAAATCAATGTCCAACAAGAGATGAAACCGTCTCTGACCCCCAAATGAAAGTAATCTTGTCTGATATCTGACATCAATGTTCTGAGATAACCCCTTATCTATTTAGCATTATTGATAAATGAGGGTTTGATGCAAATTGCAATTCATATAAAAACTGTTTAGTCAAGGTAACTTGAATAATTAATGATATATTACAAGTTTCTATGTGCTGTATGACCGATTCATCAATCTTTCTTTCGTTTTATATTTAGTGAACCAAAGCAGAAATCCGAGCAAGCCATTAACAAGGAAATACAAGCAGTCATTAGACAAATAACTGCTTCTGTTACTTTTCTCCCACTGATAGAATGTTCCTGTAAGTACACTTAAGAGATGATCCACAAATGTGCAATATGAATGCCACACATCAGTAAAATTCTAAATCTACGTTATTAATATTTTCACCAGTTCCAGGTTTTGCACACTAAACCACTATAAGATATCTGTATTATTCCAGTTTGTCTGTTTTAATTTATCGGTGAAATCAAATAGGAATAGATGTGAATAAATCAGTTGATTCTAATAATCTGTGCATCTCTTATATGTCATGTCCAAAGTAGATGTTCTAGCTCTCATTTTAGCTTGTTTTTGTGTATATAGTATATGTGTATTACTCTGTGTGTAGTATGTGTATCACTCTGTGTATATAGTATGTGTATCACTCTGTGTGTAGTATATGTGTATCACTCTGTGTGTAGTATATGTGTATCACTCTGTCCAAAGTAGATGTTCCAGCTCTCATTTTAGCTTGTTTTTGTGTATATAGTATATGTGTATGACTCTGTGTGTAGTATGTGTATCACTCTGTGTATATAGTATGTATATCACTCTGTGTATATAGTATGTGTATCGCTCTGTGTGTAGTATATATGTATAACTCTGTGTGTAGTATATGTGTATCACTCTGTGTGTAGTATGTGTATCACTCTGTGTGTAGTATATGTGTATCACTCTGTGTGTAGTATATGTGTATTACTCTGTGTATATAGTATATGTGTATCACTCTGTGTAGTATATGTGTATCACTCTGTGTGTAGTATATGTGTATCACTGTGTGTGTAGTATACGTGTATCACTCTGTGTGTTGTATGTGTGTGAATCTTGTTTTTATTCCTTCAATTTATGGAAGTACATTAAATACCGAACAGTGATAAGTTGCCTAAAAGTTATGTTGCCAAATTTTACTTAAGTTATCATTTAGCTTCTTCCAGACTTTTCCATCATATACATGTTCCTTCAGATTCTTTCAAAAGCCGTACATTTTTGTTTACTCTACTACAGGCGCTTTTGAAATCATGGTCTACACGGATAAGGAATTGCTAGTTCCTGAGACATGGGGAGAAACAGGACCAGCAATCATATCAAACTCTGGAGAGGTGAAATTCAGATCATTTTCAACAACTATACACAAAGTTGACAGCATGGTCTCGTACAAGATCAATCCGTTGTAGTGGCGGTAATTTAATCTTTAGTATCATAAACAAGTGAAAATGTGTGTGAACATAGTGTTCTTTCATCTGGTCAATAATTAATGAGTAATTACAAGAACATGTTAATGGGTTAGTCACGTTATTAAGTGAACTATCATAGACAAATAATTTGGTTGATTATTGTAAAAACATTACAGTAAAATGAACTGTTTTCATTGTAAACAAAAGAAGTCTCACAGATTATTATTTTAAGTGTAACCAAATTCTTGACAAACTGATTTTAGGAAAATTCTGCATATTAACTTTGTATTAATTAATTTAACCACAATTTGCACTATATATTTTTAATGCCGTATTTTGTATCTAACATCTAAGTAGTAAATAGATACTAATTAGAGCTGTCCACTTGCCTTTGTAAAATATCACAAATTATATTTGTTTATGTATCTGTATGTTTTCATAATAACATTTTATGTGTGGCGATAACAATACATAGTAGTTCTTTTAAGAAAATGCATGATGTACAATTTGAATAGAAATGATTGCTTTCTAAATAAAACTTTGTACGAGTTGTAGATCAGTGAAAGTCGTAAGGAAACTAGTGTCGGTTACAATTTGATTGTATTGCCTTACTAATTGTATTTGCAGTTTATTTTGTGCATTATATTTATTAAGACAATAAACTAGTAAATAAGGCTTTATTTATATAAAGTAATGACACTAATAGTGAGAGAACTCTCACATAGTCAATTCCTTGATGTGGTGAAGGGGCTAGTATGGCTCAGTGATCCAGAGAGCTGTGCCAGCAGGAGTTTTGGCTTCTGTTAGGGACATGCAACCTGGACTGATCAATGAGTAGAGGCTACACTAATATGGACTAAAGGTGAGGTAACCCCAACAGAAATCTGAAGTCCGAGGTATTGGGCAGCTCCACATGCTAACAGACCACAATATCATACATCAGCTATAAACAAATAAAATAAAGAAATGATATAACATTAAAACGTTCTCATTGGCCATGACTACAGAGGTGCATGTGACTAGGATTGAGTGATGTTTGTAAATAGTAATACACGATTAATATTTAAAAAACCAATATGAATCTCAAATACAAATATATTACAATAATATGCACAAAACCAAGTCATGGTGGCTAGAAAGTGGAAGTTCCTTGGTTCAAATCTAGCCACTATCATATTATTTACTGGTTGATTATGTATGTATAATTGATAGCTAGGTACAGTAAACTCTTCAGGGATTAGAAATATCACCTGAGTGAGCCCAAAAATGTAAAATCCATAGAACAATTACTAATATGATGAATAAGAACTATTTTACAAACTTCAATGTAAACTATATACGAGAAAATACTACAGTGGTTTAAAAACACAAAAGTCTCTAAAGGTCGCCACTGAGACCAGTTGATGACTAGTAATGTTATAAACAAGAAATGAATTTTTACAGTACAAGATGATAATGTGATATGGTATAAACATAGTGAAAACTAGTACCAGATACATTATTTTTTTATTCACACAAATTATTTAAAGTGATTCTTTTGATCAGGAGCCAATAAGCGATACAGTTACTTGTTAGAGCTGATGACGAGGTCCCATCCTGCTACCAGATACGGAGTCGATTCCATTTGGTCAATTCCAAATAAAATTTATCAATTCCAAATTTATTAATTCCCTTTTTCACCCACTACTTTTTATCATGAATAGGTACTCTGAGTAGAAATAATTCTGAATTAAAAAATAATTTTTTTGTAGCAAATTGATCAATTCCAATTCCATTTTTTTTAAATAAGCAATTCTGGAATTGGAATTACCCATCAATTCCAGAATTGAATTGACCCCATGTCTACCTGCTACTTAAAATTCCAATGTCACAAACATGCCATAATTTTTAGTGATGTTCTTTTGTTCCAAGAAATGAACTCTAAAATGACATGTCCACTATCAGCTGTTTCATTAGATAATGATGAACCCATTGCACGTTCATGTACTATGGATGAATCTGATCCATTAACATTGGCTGTGTGGCTGCAAAATATACAGTTATTAAAATGATATTATATAGGTTGACGTTTGAGACCACAGAATCTAGCCACAAAACAATGTGATGAAAAGTGATGACAATTAAGAAGTTAGCATAATCACAAAACACTTAAATACTAACACACCAAATTACGGTTATTAATTATGTAGGAAAATATTGATTCAACTATAATCAATTATCAGTGTCATGATACCAACTTCCGGTGTACTTCTCTGTATGTTTCTAAGACCTCTTTAGCTGTGGGTCGTAAGTCAGGTGAATGTTCTTTACATTGCCTGTGTATTTTAAATAAATGAAAACGCACGCCATCACTTCCAGGTACATCATCAAGAAAGAAACTACAGACATCAGGTATTTTCCAGATGTCGGTTTTTTCATCATATGGTGGCATCTCCAGATCGGTGAAGTTGTGGTCATTGTATGGCCAACGCTGTTCGGGAGCGGGAAAATCACCATAAATCTGTCGATGTCCACATCTGATAAGGAGTCCTGTTGATCGATCTATCTTTGGTAATGCATCAAGATCATTAGCCACGATGGAGAGATCATCGTGTAGCAGATACTGAGACAGAGTTTTTTCGAGGTAATTAGAATCACACATCACTCTTGTACCACGTGGACTAGTGTGAAAATAGTTTATGATGGCTGCATAATTTATGCAGAGGCCCAGTCTACCTTGAATATTATTTAGTTCTTTGTACTGTGACATTTGTAGAATTCTGTTCACGTTCTTGACACTGCCCAATCTGTGATACTCTGTGACATAACTGTCATCACAAGATCCAAGTAGCTGGGTAACATACTGAGATCCCTGGAAAGCTGTCAACATATCTAATCCATGCAAAAAATCTTTTCTGTATTCTGAATTCGCCAAGGAAATAAGCACAATGGTGTGTCCTTTCCATTCAGCTTGATATACCTGTACACAGAATGAATGCAATAATAATCTATAAAGAACGGGAAAACTAAGATCTTGATTGTAAATAGATGTAACATGATAAAAAATACTGTTTCCTTTTCATTTGTCAGAAGTTAATTATGAGAAAAACCATTAATATAAAGATCTCTTTACGGTAATCAACGTATTCTTTAAATAAACTGAATAATTTACTTCACTGCAACAAACCATTTTAACTGCACTCTTTGCAATCAGTTTTCCCACTCTGAAGTGAACAGACTGAAAATCTTGGCATGCTAACCATGGTCGACATTCTGTCATCCCAGGAATACAGAAATGTCTAGATGGGCAAGCTGGATGACAGACAACTTTTCCGCCATCATCATAATTTTTGTGGCAAATAGAATTATCCTCACTAAACCCAATCATGTACCAGAATACTACTGCAACAGTCAGTGGCAAACATAGATAGATAAGTATCTTGGTGATGGATGTCTGCGCTGCTTCCTCGAGGATAGTCATGTTTTAGCGACTGTTCGTCTTCCTAAAGAAAAAGTATCAGAATTAATTTATGTAGAATCATATTCAATGCAACAACATTAGATTTTATTCTTAAAAAATAGACAACAATTAGTAATCTATAAGATATGTATCTGTAGTTAATGGATCATCAAAATTACGTTTATGGCACAGCTATTATTGGTATACATCAAGTTGAACCAAGTTGGGTACAACTTATCTCCCTCAGTTCTAAATTAATAAAAATCTAGCATTTATTATAATATACAATATTTCCATAGCATCCTATATCATTCGTATATCTCTCTGATATATGACGGATACATTATATAAATGTAATTGGAAAATGTTTGTACTTGTGTGTGTTTATCCGTAGCTTAGTCAGGCTTCAAATATGTGGCCAAGAGGAGAGACCATAGAATTAAGGAAATGAAAGATGATCAAATGAAACATCCCACTGATAGGGGTAATATTAGGAGTTGAACTGTGGAACTGAATGTCTGTAAGCTAGGTAGTGTGATATCAGCTGTGCTATAGACTGAATGATGTTCTGATTAAACATTCCATATAAGCAAAGTTATGACTGGAATTTGAACCCTGGTCAAGCTAGAAGTTTGCAGCACGATGCTCTAACCACTATACTTTCGGAGGGGGGAGGGAACAAATCAACTGTGTTATTAATGTATCATATGTTGTGTTTAAATGTAATGTAATTGGTTATTTTTAATTTCAGATCAGTTGTACAAAGAAACAACAGCTCATAGTGAATATTTGTGTAGCACAAATATTCAAATCCTGACTTAGCAGCCTACATGGCATTATCTACTACACTACCAGAGAAGTTTGCATACTGAGAACTAGCCGTGTTATCCTGTGTTGTACTTCTAAACCGTTTTAACTTAACAGGCAACCCAGTACTACAGTCTACACTACTACAGCAGTAGACCTGTCAAAATGGAAAATACATTAACATTGATTGATCCACATTTACTGTAGGCTTACTACTATATCAAATGTAGTCTATAATGTTCCCGTTAACGTACTTGAAAAAAATATATGACTTGTGCCTTCTAACTACAACCAACAGAAATTAAATAAAACAAAATGTTTTGGGCGATACGACCAATAATAGGGCAATAAATTCAAAGTACCGAAAGTTCCTCTACGAACGAATGGGATAATCTGTTAAACAACATTTAATTATTCACTCTTATTATTACTCTACCGTTAAATATTATTTATTATCTCTAATAAATACGAAATTCTACGCGAAAAGCACTAGAAATCTCGGGTATACGGTCTGCATCCCAGACTCATCCCTGTGGCTAGCTTAACTACAAACATCGGGAAACGCCCGAAACTCGCTTATGACGTCATGGAATTTCTCAACACTTATAAATGAATAAAATGGGTAAGAAAAAGAAACAGTGAGTTCCGGCGGCCTAGGCCCTAGCGGTTAAACACCCGGCACTTGGTGCCAAGGGTCACAGGTTCAATCCCAGCAAGAAGTCGAAACTTTTACAGAGATTAATTTCTCGGCTCACAACATCGTGGGTGGCTGGCCACGTTAAATCAATGACAATGGTGCTGCCGTCTCAACTGAATTATTAAAATAAAGGAAGGGGACGTTTAAGACCCACTGAGAACGTAAAACACTCTGGCAGTGATCGGCCTCGGGGTATTTCGGCTCCATCTTTCCTTACTACTCCCCTGTGAGTAGTTGGGGAGAAGGACATTTGCTCACTTAGATACTTACTCACCAAGCAAATGAAAAAGTGGGCATTTGCTCACCAGTGAATTTTGAATGAGAAAAAACTGCATATCATTATATTAATCAAATAAAATAAAATAATCTCATTAAAATAATTATGATTTAATTTCAACTATTAATCAGCAGGGTTGACAGGTAATTTAACATGCCCCCGCCCTGGGTTAAATACGGGTTTAATCCAGGTTGAGATAAACCCCCTAGAGTGAGTTAAACTAACTTTGAAGCTTTTCCAGGAATTAGATGTAAAATTAAAAGGGCAAAGGGTTTTATTTTGTTTTAATAACAATATATATATATATATATATATATATATATATACATAATTAGTTATATAACAAGGGATGATCTGATAATTTCCCACAACATGCAACCCTTCAATTGGTCCACTGGTTATAAGAATTATATAATATTGATCATGCTGAACTTTAATGCCCTAATACTTGGTAGTATTCATCTCAATAATTATACAGGATACTAAGAAATATATTTCTGAATTAAAAAATTAAATGGCAAATTAATATGTTGATTTAATTTTTTGTAGCAAACTTCAATTACATTTTTTAAAGAAGTAATTCCTGAATTTAATTGACCCCATGTCTGTATTAAGCCATGCGAAATGAATATTTATGGGTCAAACTTTCAACTAGGTCATATTAACTGTCTATTATTGCCGTATTTTATATTGTTTTGTTTGTTTTATCGTATATATGTATGTTTCTCCACTCTGTTGAAGTTGAACAAAATAAAATTAGCTAGACATGGAGTAGCAGATTGGTAGTTGCATCATTATTTGTGTTCTATTTGTTTTCATTTATTTTTTTTATTAAAAGTTCACTTTTTTCTTATTAAAAGCTCACTTTTGTGTTATTAAAAATTCACTGGTGAGAAAGTGTCCACTATTTGATTTGCTTGGTGAGCAAGTTTCCAGGTGAGCAACAGTCCGGTGAGCAACTGTCCATACACCGGAGAGTCTCAACCACTTCAATATAGAGGCTGTGCTGATTAAGCGACAGGCTCGGGATTCTCCCCAAAACACAAGCAAGGAAGGGTAAGAAAATGTCATATGATGTCATTACTTTATTTGGTTTTTAAATCTATTAATTTATCCGTATGAATTAACAGTATAGAGTACGGGGAGGGAACCTCTATGACGTCATCAGGGTTTTTCTCCTGCTCAATCAACTTGCTCAATTTTAAATGACCAAATATGATATCATACTGATATATGATAATCACAATAATCTCAATAAAATGCTGAAAAATAACTATTTTTATTTTCAGTGGTGCTGGAGATGCAAAATCTTACAAATGAGTTACAGAGATCTAAATCTACCAACTTTGGTGTATATAGACGCCTATAAGAGGCAACAATGTTTAAGATGGACTCTGGGGCATATGATAAGCAAGTGATGCAAGCTGTAGTGACAACTGAAGAGTGTTTTTATCAAACAAGAGGGCATAGCTATAAGCTGCCAAGAAACCATAACAAGACTCATCCGAGAGAACACTACTTTAGGGAAAGGATAACATGTTCCTGGAACAGCTTGCCTGATAAAGTAGTGGAGGCTGACCTAGTATACAATCTTTTGAGGGGAGACTAGATAAATACTGGAGGGATCAGGATCTGATTTTTAATTATGAGGCAGCTCTGAGATTGTTTCACAAAGCCAATTATGATCAAACAGTCCTACATTTCTGCTCAAAATCGGATGAGGATCTGGACACACAGGACTAACAACCTACATCCAGTATCTACCTAAGTAAACGTAAGTAAGTAAACCAGAGTGACAGTGACATCCCTGGAGAGTTGTAGATAAATTAGAGAACAGTTATAGAGAAATTAAGTATTTGGATATGAATGTATTATTAGCTCAAATTGGTTTTGATTTGGGTGTTTTGGAATACAATTTGATCAATCTTGCCAAAAATTAACTTCTGCATGTTGGATTCTTTGGACAAAATTCAAGCAGCCCACCAGTGGCTAGCCACCGATTCTGCCACCAGTAGGCTACCTGTGGCATGCTATCTGGGATGTAGCTCAACATAATTCATAAACAAATTTAATCTTCCCAAACATCCCTAATAGTGTGTGATCATATACAAAGATCAAATTTAGATTAAGGCAATTGGTAGAAAATATACTTTTGTTTATATAACAATAATTTGTGTTGCATTGAATTACCTAGTCTCTCTATCAAACACGTCCTAATAAAATACTGCATGTATACTTGGATCACCTTAAAATTGAACCACATGTGGCTTTCAGTCACCGCATGGCTGATAAATTATACTGGAGAATGTGCTCGGTGGCGTTTTATACACAACAGAGCAATATATATGTCATCTTTAATGTCATAAGAATATAATGTATGGCTGCAAAAAAATAAACACATGTTGATGACACCAGTACACAACTATACCTAGCCACATTAGAATATATATGTATTGTAATGTCATTATAATGTTTATAATAATGATGGATGGATTTTCTTTCGTTTCATAAAATAGGGATAGCACGCAATTAAACACGTATAAACACTTATTTCCAGTGTGGTTCCTTTTATTGAGTGGTCATTTATAACTCCACCCCCACCACTCACAGGGAAGCAGTAAAGAAAGATGGAACCAAGTACCACTAATTTAGTGTTGAGATCCTCCAAATCTTCTACTGAATCGTTGGGTGCTACAAGTATGTCATCTAAACCCTCATCAGTGTAATGTATACTGTGGGAGTTGGTTTCCTTTACCAAATACAATTAGGCTGTCACACAGCCAACAAACAAGTATCTTACCACAGACATTCAACAGCTAGGAAGGAACACATAACAGTAATTATTTATACATATACAAAGCAAAACATGAGTATAAATATTTATGTATTTGTGCAATATTACTGCTTCTTTTTCTTAGATTTATTAGAATATTTTATTGATTAAACATGCAAATATAATTTTTACAAACTCACATTTTGCCAGATGCAGCATCGGTTCCTCAGTATCAGCCTCAATGACAGGTACTTCTTGATGGAGGTCATTATCTAGTCAAAAGCATAATAGAAATATATTTAAAAAGATATTAAAGAGAACAAAGACATTAAATGAAAATAACAACTTTGGATAGCATCTTTGATTGAATAATACTTGGAAGTTGATAATTTATTGATTGGATCATGAACTAATTATTTTAATAAGTTTTTTTCTCCATTTGGTAATAAAAGGTCATACCATAAGCTTGGTTAATTCGGGATGCTATAAGCAATGTTAAATTCTAACCACCATGGAGGTGCAACATTAAGTAAAGAGGTGGCATATACGACTATACAAATGTTCATGGAATGAATCTGAACTGCAGATACCAGATGAACTGCTTCATGATCAAATAATTACCATCAACTACCTCATATTCATTTTCATATCTCTGCGGTCGTTTGCGATACCACTTAATATACCATGACTGGTTGGTATCCATAACATTACGGACAATACGTACCAGTACCTTTGACGAATGAACGATCCGGAGGTTGAGGACACGGGGACGACAATGGACATTTGCTCTGGGGTTGACTGCACGGATCCCGGTTTCAACACCGTCGACATAGCCACTCATGACGGATGCTCCATCGTAGCCCTGTCCACGCATTTAATGCTGGAGTATGCCCACCAAATCTATTGATTCAAGGAATTTAGTCGCTAGGTCATCAGTTTTAGTGCCAGTGTCCGCACGAACAGAAGACAGGAATTCTTCACGAACTGCGTGCTTCATTCGATTGTCACCGTCTGGTTTTTTGTGCATGAATCGGACACATATTGGAAACGGTTTCTTGATGCTAACATGACTAATCTGCGTTGAAGGTGATGATTGGTGTTTTATGGCCACTTTTGTGCACATGGTAGGCTAAATTGGCCGAGCGACCTCCAAAGGTAATGAAGCGAAGTCAAAGATGAAACAACCATCAGATATGCCTACGCCGGGATTCGAACACGGGTGGTAGTGATCTGTGGTCTAACACGTTACCGCTAGACCACGGAGGTACCCTGAAGGCAAAACAATCTGCATTATTACAATTTGTAACTATTGACTTCAGAATTTGGTTAACCTCAAGGTCAAGTAGTTCTATGGCATTGTGTGACCTTCAAAGCCTCCACAAGGAGACTTTTGGAGTTTCAAGAGCACCTAGGACACAATTTAATGCTCCTTCCAGAAAAGAAATGGGAAAACGGGTTAAACTGAAGATACGTTGTGAAACTCGTTGGGTATCCAGGGCCGACTGAGTGTTTGTGTTTGTATTTGTAGCAGCTTACCAAGTGATTATGGAGGCACTGCATGTTATTAGTGAGAATGGAGAAACCACAGCAAGGGGTATTGAAACATCCACCACCAAGTGGCATTTCATTATTACCGCAGTGACGTTACAGTACATCTTCGAGTACACACACATATTTTCTGTAGCACTTCAGAGCTCTGACCTAGATCTAGCTGAGGTCTCAAAGATAGCCAGAATATGGGTTTGCACACTAGAATCAGAGCGTAATGATGAGGCTGTTTTGGACGCATTGTTCGATGATGATGATGATGATGATGATGATGATTGATGTTTTACGGCCACTTTTGTGCACATGGTAGGCTAAATGGGCCGAGTGACATCCAAAGGTAATGAAGCGAAGTCAAAGATGAAACAACCTTCAAATATACCCACGCCGAGACTGGATCTTAGAGTGATCTGTGATCCAACACGCTACCGCTAGACCATGGAGGCGCCCCGCATTGTTCGAGAAGGCTGCAGGGATTGCTAGCAACCATGATATACAGCAATAAAGCAACGAACTGTTGGAACGCAACAGCATCGCATCAATGTTGAGACAAAAACTCCTTCACAATATTGGAAACGATCCCTATACTTGCCCTTCTTGGACCAGCTAAAACCTGAACCGAGTGGACCCATTATGGTGACGACATGGTTGATGTTCATTGATTGAAGCATCTAGGCGTTGAAGTGAACAGATGGAGCGAACATAGCGAGACATAGATAGTATACTTCAGGATCTAGGCTCCACGCTGGATACCTGCAATCCTGAGTTCTTCCCATGGATATACTGTGCATCAAAACACCACTGCGTAATACAATGAGAGAACAGATATTTTCTTCCCTACCGCTTCAACACGTTCATAAGGACATTGTCAAATTGGTTTATAATTTCATCAATGCCAGGGCTAATCAAAGACGTTTTACGTCCTCATGGGGGTTTTTAACGTCCCCCTTTATTTTAAATAATTCAGTGGAGATCAGGGTGAAAAGTTCTGCTTTTTATAGGCTCTCGGCGCGCCAACCAACGTAACAGTTTCAGTTAAACACGCAACAAAATTGTGTCGTGTGCACTACTGGCGTCGCGAAGTAGTTATCCTATCAAGATGAAAATATATGCCTTTTAATTTGATGAGCTTTCGGCTCACTAACCAACACAACAGTTTCACATAATAAAGTTGTGTCGTGTACACTAGATACATGTGGAACCAGTGAAGTGGCTTAGCTATAAAAAAGTAGCAATGCTGTACAATGGATTATTACTGGACTAGAAGGAAATATCGTTTCAATCCTGAGTAAATACTATGATTTACTCAAAGCTAACAGCTAATCATCGTACGTATTTCCGTTCATCACTAAGTGAACATTCATTCACGCCTAATTTAGCGTCCCTAAGTATATGCAGTTAGGTGTGGTGGGATCTAAATTAAAGCGCCTATCCACTATCTATTTGACCCAAGGTCGGGAACAGCGAATTTCATGCAGATCTCCGATACTGCGAATTACACGTCGGGATTATAATAGCTATACATTCAATTTTCCTATATCAGTGTAACCCAATTACTCACAATATGGGAAAAAACTCTGTCCGCAGCTTAATATCTATAGAGATGCCTGCCGGAGTAACAAACGACTCCAGGAGTATAAAGTATAAATCCATCAAGCAGCATTGTATGAATAATAGGTCGTTTCGCCAGACCACATAAGAGGACAACAATAAAGATTCTACATTATACAAAGCTAATATAAAGGTGTGTTTGTGTGTGTTTGTGTGCGTGCGTGCGTGTTTGTGTGTGTGCGTGTTCTCGACTGCGGCATGTGGTCGAGGAAGTATAAACTCTTAAGACAGAATTGTGATGACAAGCTGAAACATCCCACATACCCGTCTAGATGATAACGCTGGGATTTGAATCTAGTTATGTAAATGTGCCGTGTAGTCAGTTACAGTTCTTCTAAACACTGAAAACATTTCTTGGCATTCAGTGAGTAATACATGTTTTCTGTATCATACGGGCACTAATTATAATAATTACTATTATTGTTAATACAGCATTCCATATTTATCTATGTTTATCACATTCCCAGAAGATAATAATTTCATATATGCAAATCTTGGAAGGGTTATAGAAAGATGGAGTCCAAAGTTTCCTCAGAGGTTTTTTGTCACTGACAGAGTATCGTACTGCCTCAGAGGGTCTTTGACGTTCTACTCAGTATTTGGGTTAGTTAATGAAATTGTTGACCTTTTTATAGTACATGAGAAGGGCCAACCTCGAGAGCTTGTTGTCACCGAGTCATTACTGACAAGCAGTCTTCTGAGCAAAAGATGTTAATCTCGGAATTAACCAATTCAGGTTTCTTACGATCAATTAAGAGCATATTATTGGAATCTTGTCAGACCAAAGATGATAGTACGGCGTTTGATCAATTCCTTAATGGCCAACATGGCCTCTCCATATAAACGGTTAACTGTTACCACTATATAGCCGGGAACTTCATACAGACGCGCACGCACGCACGCGCACCCCCGCCCCCACACACACGCGCGCGCACACAACAATACTCTGTTAACCTGCTTTATTTACAAAGTAACAAACCGTGTTTGTAGAAATTAAACTAATGTTTGTGTATAATTCTCAACAAAAAAAAACTTTAAATAAAGCTAACATTAATTATTGTCATCACAGATAATACAGAACATTAGAATAAGGTACGAGAAAATAAAGTGCAAAATGAACGAAATAAAGTTAATTATAATAACAATAATATGACAACAAACACCATCCCTTATCCGAATATTAAGCAAACAATATAATGGGATATTATTTGGCATATTTCGGATGAGATAGTTCTGAGCTGTGAGTCTGTGATGAGGTTGTCTTCTGTTCCTCTTTCTTCCATTGTGCCTTTGAGCCACTGGTTGTTGTATGTAGATGTACATGTTTATGCAGGTGAACGTGTTGAGGTTGATAATCATCGTAGTGTTCGTGGTACAGTTCTAAGAAAGAGCCAGGTACCCAGCCACTCTTTTTACCAGAATGTCCATGACACCAACCAAATTCCGATTTACTTGTCACCTAGCAACGACACAAACATATGTAGATACTATCAAATATTTTACGACGTGTACAAAATCGTTATAACACCAACGAGTGAGTGAGTGAGTGAGTGAGTGAGTGAGTGAGTGAGTGGGTGAGTGAGTGAGTGAGTGAGTGAGTGAGTGAGTGGGTGAATAAGTGTTGGGGAGCGGGTTAGTGGGTGAGTGAGCTGATGGGTAGGATGATGATGATGATGATGATGATGATTGATGTTTTACGGCCACTTTTGTGCACTAGGTAGGCTAAATGGGCCGAGCGACCTCCAAAGGTAATGAGGCGAAATCAAAGACGAAACAACCTTCAGATATGCCCACCCCGAGATTCGAACACGGGTGGTAGTGATCTGTGGTCCAACACGCTACCGCTAGACCACGGAGGCGCCGATGGGTAGGTGGTTGGGTGGCTGGTTGTGTGGGTGGTTGAGCCTCGGCCACTCCCCAAGGAGACGTTCCACGAACACAGACAATTATTATTAATAAATTGATCAACAAACAGCAAATAAAAAGGTTTACCTTTAATACTTCTCCTTTAGTAATAGAAAGTCCACCGTTTATTGTCGCTTCATAATCAGCTACTGCCTCCCACGTCTCTTCCATTTCAAGAGTCATAATTTCTCCGACCACCTTGATCTATATATATATATATATATATATATATATATATATATATATATAACATAACAAAAAGCAGTGATCTCATTCACAAGATAAACATTCTCTACATATACTAAAGTAGATAACTAATTTAACTTCTACATTGTATCGATGTGTGGATGATTGTTTTAATGAATCCAATTTGGTATTTCTGTTGTTTATTATAAAGCTATACATCTGGATCAATTAAGGTTGCCACCAAAATACACGTTTCCCGGTCGATTCATGTTTATTTAGTTATTGGCTGGTGTGTAGCCGGTCGAATCAATCGTATTTTTTGTTTATATGCAAATTAAAGTTGAGAAGAAACCTACAATATCATACAATGTCGCATCCGAAAATCACGTGATATGCGCAAAAATATGCGCACAAACAATCGAATGACACTTTACAACTGTGTTCTGAGTATTTTATACAAACGTTCTAAAATAAAGCTATGGGGAAAACAAGAACATCTATACGATGATGATTGGTGTTTTACGGCCACTTTTGTGCACATGGTAGGCTAAATGGGCCGAACGACCTCTAAAGGTAATGAAGCGAAGTCAAAGATGAAACAACCTTCAGATATGGACACGCCGAGGGGGTAACATAATTAAATGACATCGTATTCGGCAATTTCCGGTGGTCTTCATGAATCATACAACTGACCCGGAACTTGTAAGCCGTTATCAACTCATTGAACCAGAGAAAACTTTCTACGAATTATTTATATAAACATACAACAAGGCTAGCAAAGGTCACAAATTTCGATCAAACTTAATAATATAGATTTCATAAAGCACCTTTGCTACCAGAAGCCAAAGATGTGGCACAGTGAAGTTAAGAAGCATTCACAAGTTGATAGTATACAGTGAGTGAGAGAGATAGCGAGTGAGATAGCGAGTGAGTGAGTGGTTTGTCACACCTAGGACATATAACGGGGGGTGGGGGGTCTTCTTCATGGGGCAAAATATCCCACCATCATGTGCAGGATTACACATACACACGCGCGCGCACGCACGCACATTATTAGTTCAGCCAACTCACAAAAGACCATAAATATACATTATAGGACAATCCTCAATATAAGAACAGGCTATTGTCATTCTAGTGCTACACTGTATGGGAGTAGGTTGGTTTTTATAAGTATGACCATGGCTAGGCTAAATGAGCTGTGCGACCTCCAAAGGTAATGAAGCGATGTGAAAAATAAAACACCCTTCAGATATGCCCACGCCGAGATTCGAACTCGGGTGGCAGTGATCTGCGGTCCAACGCGCTACCAGCTAGACCACGGAGGAGCCCCGCAACACTTCACTGTACTTACCAGTTCATCTGAAGGCTCTTTCTCGGATATCGATGTATAACTGACTTGAGCCTCTTTCTTGGAGTCTTTAAGTGAAGTAGTAAATTGAAGATACGATCTCGCTTTGTCTTTAGATTTCTGGAAGCGATATCGAACGAGTTAGTTTCAGCCTTCACTTGTTAAATTGTGTGCGAGATTCACCGGGGAAAAAACCGAATTATTATTCCCGACATGTGATACGTACAATATTTGGACAATAAAATTATTCTCAAAAACCTCTGTCCCACACGACATTGTTATTCAGTTCTAAGCTTGTACCCACTGGTTGATTTCTACAGATTATATCCAGTTAACACAATAGTTAAGAAATATATTCAGAACAAGATTGTACGTTTGTCTGACAACAACGTGAAGTACTTGCTGACCCAATAAACTATTCTGTTATATTGTATTTACTTTCTCTGGAGAATTATTTTCTTTTCGTTGGAGTTTTTCGGGGTTGGATCGAGATCTAATCTCAGTCGTTTCTTGCCGGGAGCTACGCGATCCGGGAGATCCAGGAGGTGGTGGTCCCGACTTGCCCATTAATTTCTGAAAGGGATATCTAGCATCGAGTGAATAATATACTGTCAAATCTGCTCTGCACCGTTTAAACAATAGTGTATGTAAATATGTCCATGAACTTTGTATCTATAACAATACGTCTGGGTAAAAACGGACATTGAATAAGCGAGTTAATCATGCTGTTCGTTTTCACGGATTCACCCCCTGCTGCGTTACTGTCATAGTACCATTGACCTAAAAGTTTTCTTCTTTTAACAATGCTGGGTACGACATTAATGGGTGCGGGGAATTCGCGTTATGGCGGGTTATGCTGCGGGACGTTTTAATTTATAAATCGTTTTTCTTTTATTTTTCAATATGTTTCTCTTTAACGGTATGGGAAACGCGTTAAGGGGATTATGTTTTAGTACAACCATTGTTATTTTTTGTTTATAATTTTCAATATGTTACATTTTTAAAGGATTTCAAAAGGGGGGGTTTTTTTTTTTTTTTTTTTATCATAATTTCACGTATGGAGATTTAACCTTTTCCCATTAATTTATTAATCACTTACGAACAAAACTTAATACGACATAATTCGCAACATTTTCTTCACAAAATATTAATACCCTTTCTATTTCTGTTTTAGCCCTCTCGCCTTCACCCCCCATTATATTGAACGTGGAAGGGGGGGGGGTATATCGCTCCCTGTTAAATGCTATCATTATGTTCTGCATACGTTCAAGGTCATATACATAACCTCGTACAAAGTTAAAAAGGATTAGATAGTACTCCCTCTAGAAGATAAACAAACAAGAACAGGAAGTACTTACCACATTCGAGTAATAATCTTGTGACGAGGTTTGGCGGCTTACCGACTCTAAATTGGCTTCATCCTTCATGTCTTTCTTATGGCCTTGTGAACCAAATGACGGAGTCGGTTTAACGTTTGAGTCACCGACGCCAGTGTCGACGGTATTCACGTCAGATATCTTGTCGACGAGACGTCTAGAATGTTCTAACGTCCGTTTCTCGGATGTAGGCGAAGAGGGGGGAGTGTCGGTGACCAGATTGAGCGGGACTTTCACAATATTACCGGATGTCTTATTGATGTTAGAACTGTTGGTAAGAGCCGAGATTTTATTCTTGTGATAATGTTTCTCATCTGTTGTATTTCCGTGCTCGCCCTTTTCGGCTTTCTGCTGATGTGAAGACTCGGGATTCGGGACCGTGTTGTTGTGTGACGAACCAGTCTGGCAAACGAAGGCAAATGGCACCATACCTTCTTTGTTCTTGCATCTGAAATGGATATTTGGTCAATCCTTCACTGACTTCTGGAACAGTACACATCGTAACTATTACTTACAGCCGCAGACTGATACAGGTATCTAATCAAACTGACGGGACAGCCGCCGACAGATAGCCACAGACAGACGGACAGCCGCCGACAGAGACACGGTATAAAAAAGATGATCCTATTGTAAATCCTTACTGAAGCAGCAAATATAGAGATTTAATGAGAAATAGACATGTACTCTCATCCACAGTTTAATGGTCCCTTTAAAAAAAGAATATATCTTCCGTTGATGACATAAAACACGGTGTAGTTGGTGAGGTGAATGAACCCTCTCCTCTGGTCGCTAGTTCTATGTAGAGAAAACCACTTTTGTACATAGGTAAAGTAAATAGGTTCGGGAGGCAAACGTTGGAATATAAATTTGGTGATACCGCAACAGGAAGAAAAACACCAACAACATACGAATAATATCAACCTAAAACATCACCACCACCACCCCACACACAACAACAACAACAACAACAACAACAACAACAACAACAACAACAACAACAACAACACCTGCCTGACTTTCCACCAGCCATTGTTGTTCTGCTCCAGAACGGTGATCACATCACCTTTCTCCAGATCTAACTCGTCCTTTTTGTCACCTTTATAAGATTTAGCAGCAACATAGGTCACATGATCTGTCAAGAGAATGTCATCTCGTTATAAATATCAGGTAGGTTACTGAGGTCATTCGGAATGGGGGCGGGGTAAATGGTGGATCCGTAGACACGAGATGATTGGTTAGAATCGACCATCTGCCCTAATTATTGGCCATTTGCGTATTTGGTGATCTACTAAATCATAACAGAGTACATGGTTGGATGATGATGATGATAATGATGATGATGAGTATCAGTTATTTCTGATTATATACTCCCGAGGAAGTTGAAGGGTCGGTCAGATTATTCACGATTTTATTGGAGGGGGAGGGAAACGGAACTATGAACTGGATTTTATCTAATAATCTTGTGTCTTCTTAGATAGTGTCCCGCTCAAAGCCTTTTCCTAGTGATTTAAACGTAAATATTGCCGTTTTAGAGTCACAGACTAAATGGGTCGAACGACACTCAAAAGTAATTAGGTCAAGTAAAAGATGAAACACCGTTTTGACATAATCCAGACAGGCTTCGGAATCCTGGTGCCAGAAGACCGCGACTAACTGTATTTCCAATTAGGCCTTGGAGACATTTCACATAATGTTCTTGCTATTTTACGGTACACAAGGTAGACTAAATGGGCCGAGCGACGTCCAAATGTAATGAGGCGAAGTGAAAGATGAAACACCCGTCTGACTGGAGACATTACACAGTAACAAAACCAAGAAGACCACAAAACATCTCAATTCGGGAGTGTAAAAACTAAAGGAATCTTTCTTTTACGCAGTTGTTGACATTTAGTAAGTACATGTCTTGTACACCACAAGTTCATCGATTCTGAAAAGTCTCAAGCTTAAAAGGAAATAATTTGGTGGCGTCTGACACAATCTATCTAGACCACGAAATCAGAACGAGTGTACTACAGTAAAACGTGGATAATCTGATGTCATTCACGTGAAAAATGCCGGATTTCAATGGTCGCTTGTCCATTTCCTAGTTCATTCGTTTTAGAGGTCATCACTAACTGTTCCCTATAGTTCGTACATAAATATACTTTAAACACTAGTTATAAGGAACAAAATATATCTAAGCAAGTGAACTTGACCTGGTTGTTTTGTTCGATCCAAGTTGGTGCATAGTTATAATTATTATGCACTTTTTGGTTTAACTCCGGATGTCATTATAAACAAAATATAATTTGAGTTAACTTGAGCAATAACAGACATTATAAAGATTATATTATCATATATGTTAGTATTTGCAGAGAACGCATGACTAATAAAAGTGAGATTGTCCATCAAACCCAGAAAATGTCGGAAAAATAACCAGAGTAGACGATAAATGCTGTATCAAATAGATCTGCAATGAACGAATTAGCCGATTAATTAAAATTCGAATAAAAAGCGTAGATGGGTTTACCAGTGTCAAACTTCTCTCCAATATTTGATTTATCGCTCAATTTTAGATTCACTTCCCAGCTACATTCACTTAGGTAGTTTAAGTTTACGTCATCAATCCTCTCCGTTGACTTTGGGCTGGCGATATCCGGGAACTTTCTGTAAATAAATAACGAAAACAATCGGCGGAAAGTCTTAGCAGAAAAAATATTTATAATGTTGATGGTTATTTGTGATCTACTTTAAAATGCACGTATCTTAATCACCGATACACCGGGGGGGGGGGGAGTTGTGGTAAAAGAGGGAATTGTGAGAAGTTGGTGGAAAAGAACACGTTAAAAATGGTTCGCACAACTTATTTTCAGATATGGTGAGTGAGTGAGTGAGTGATTGAGTGAGTGATTGAGTGAGTGAGTGAAAAGCTAAAAACTCCTCGGCAAAAAGTTAATTCAATCTGGACTCCTTTATGTCGCCTTTAACACATGTAGGAGAACACATTGGGTCAATTTTGAACACATTGGCCTTGAAAATAAATAGCACCATGTTCGACTTCGTCTAAATTTAATCTCTTTCGTATTTTGCAACCGATTTCCTTCTGTTTGTAACAGACATGGGGTCACTTCCGGAATTGGGATTGATTATAAATTAAAAAAATGGAATTGTAATCAAGAAATATTTCTTCCATGACAATCCTACTTGGAATATAAACTACTCTTGAGTAGGTATTCCAAGTAGGTACTCTGAGTAGATACTTGGAGTACCTACTCATGGTAAAACGGGAAGTAGGTAAAAAAAAGAGTAAAAAATGTCTTACATGTATAAATAGTTGATATTACTATAATTTATATAGCTGCGTTATCTATTTTAATATCAAGTGGTAATAATGAAATATGCACGGGGACCATTTATATCAGAATGGAAGACGATGTTATTAACCAAGAACTTTCATTGTTTGAGCGACTTCCAATAATAATAGGTGATGAATGGATAAGACAATCTTCTGAACATCGTAAATACTGGGATTACCACATATTATCAACTGATAGAGATAGAACCAAAATAATACGATATACCTGTCTCTTTGAAACTTCATATCGGACATTCCCGGAATATAGAAATGTTTAAAGACGTCGCTACGAAGGATAGTTTCTGGCATAGATAAGAGTTGCTGAAAACAAAACAAAACAACAGTTATACAACGTTGATGTGATGAGAGAAGGAAAACGAAATGAGACGAGCTACCGAGAAATGATCGACATTGATGATAGTAAACCAGAAAGAGTGAGTCAGTCAGTCAATCTCTCTCTCTCACACACACACACACACACACACACGTACGCACGTACGCACGTACGTACGCACGCACGCACGCACGGACGAGCTTTGAAAAATGTACATCATGTTAATTATAATAGTATATCTAGGGATCATCTGTTGATTCGACTAACTCAGCATTGTTTAATCAGGAATTATTAGTAAATTTATTTCATTCTCTATTTTATTAAATTGATCTCGCCTTAAGATGATGATGATGATATGATGATTGATTGATGTTTTACGGCAACTTTTGTGGACAAGGTAGGCTAAATGGGCCGACCGACCCCCAAAGGTAATGAGACGAAGTGAAAGACGAAACAACCTTCAGATATGCCCACGCCGGGATTCGAACACGGGTGGTAGTGATCTGTGGTCCAGCACGCTACCGTTAGACCACGGAGGCGCCCTATCTCGCCTTAATGGTATCTCTTCAGTACTACGTCGCTAGTTGTCTACCCGACGTCGTTGGTTGTCTACCCGACGTCGCTAGTTGTCTACCCGACGTCGCTAGTTGTCTACCCGACGTCGCTAGTTGTCTACCCGACGTCGCTAGTTGTCTACCCGACGTCGCTAGTTGTCTACCAGACGTCGCTAGTTGTCTACCAGACGTCGCTAGTTGTCTACCAGACGTCGCTAGTTGTCTACCAGACGTCGCTAGTTGTCTACCAGACGTCGCTAGTTGTCTACCAGACGTCGCTGGTTGTCTACCAGACGTCGCTGGTTGTCTACCAGACGTCGTTGGTTGTCTACCCGACGTCGTTGGTTGTCTACCCGACGTCGTTGGTTGTCTGCCAGACGTCGTAGGTTGTCTACCAGACGTCGTTGGTTGTTTACCCGATGTTACTGATTGTCTACCCGATGTTGTAGGTTGTCTACCCGATGTTGTAGGTTGTCTACCAGATGTCGTTGGTTGTTTACCCGACGTTACTAGTTGTTTACCTGACAGTATTTGGAGAGCATATCTAATCTGTGTACGGCTTCTTTTCCTGAGTTAATCCGACAATAGAGAGGATCAGCTGTAATGAAAGACATTATACATTTAAATTAACTAACTCCAACCTCTCTCAGTGATAATATTAATTATAATTGAACCGAGGGCCACTAGACCTTTAGATACACCCCCCCCCCTCTCTGGTACTTCAAATATTTCACCCCACCACAGCTGACAGCCCCCTACAGCTGACAGCCCACTACAGCTGACAGCCTCACTCATCTGATACAATATACACTACGCCTCATTTACATAGCCCTGTATTTATTATCCGGGTCTCCTGAAAATTATACTCACAATGCTTTTTAAATATTATTTAATTAAGCATTAAAATAATCTATGGTGTGTGTGTGTGTGTGTGTGTGTGTGTGTGTGTGTGTGTGTGTGTGTGTGTGTGTGTGTGTGTGTGTGTGTGTGTGTGTGTGTGTGTGTTATGTTACATATAATAAAGGCGTGGGCTCAGGTTTTCGTGATGTTTATAATTCTTACAGAATTATGATCAAACGACTACTACCTAAATAGAAAACAAATTTTATATATTAGTACATATAATATCTATTATGATAATAATTCTAATACCCCGACAATAACAGAAATAATAGTATTTTCACTCAGCCCAAAATAGCACGACTAGTTTCGGTTATAAGAAACCTTTATCAAGTGCATGTGTCTGTGCAATAAGACACTTGCACAGAGATTCTCAAATCGTGAATTCAAACTCTGGACGTTTTTTTTTCCGGAGACTGAATCCAGAGTGGTGACCTTTCTTGCTAAGACATATGTAATGTCACACCAGTCCCTGGAGAGAAAATTACCGAGACTCCCGAGTCCCTGTGGGGGCCCCTTTGCTTCAGTCTAGTCAGCCTTATTGATAATACAACCCTGATGGAACAACAATAATATTTAGTATAATCCTGTTAGAACTTAGAGACATACCTGGTAGTAATGGTATTGTAGAACTACCAGAAGTACCAGATCCAGCTGGGTTGGGAAAATGCTCCAGTATTGTTGTCTGAAATTATAAATAGTAAGTGAGTGAGTGAGCGAGCGAGCGAGTCAGTAAGTCAGCGAGCGAGTGAAAACATTTACATTTTTAATTTACAAAAATCACGCATTAACAAACAATTCTCAACGATCAAGACTCAATGGACATACAATAGAAAGTTTACTGACTAGCTAATTAAAGTAATTAGAGCTGAAGTTACTTCGTCAAACAATGATCTTTGCTACGAGCACCAAAAATTACCAAAATGTTTACCTAAATCCATGGTAACACATCACGAATTGCGATATATCGCCATGTTAATTATACATTTACATTCTAATGAGTAACGTAGTGATTTAAATGATGTGGGATACCGTTATAAGAATCAACATAAAATATATGTACGCATGTTGTACAACATTGAGAGTACGAGTCGTAATATCATAACATACACACACCCCACACCATATTAGGAATGTCACATCACAACACTAATTATGCATCATATCCAATCTCGATAACGTTGTATGCGTTACGTACAATAAAAACATCAAAGGATCTGAAAACGGTAATTTAAAATATTCTCCTCAATAAATATGGCTTCCTTATCTGACAAAGATACTTGAGCCTAATATGAAATACTCGATTTCTCTAATCTCGAGTCAAATGTAATTGATCTATTTTTACCTGATGATGCATAAAGTCGCTGTATCTTCTGATTATTGTATCCTGACAGTCATTAGTCCAAGTGACCCTGACGAGAAATGCCTACAAAATGATGATGATAAAAGATGCATCGAATAGATAAAACTTTATGATAAATATAAATATAGAACTTAATAATAAAATAATGACTTACTGATGGGAGAAAGTACATTACCTTGCTCAAATGGCCTCACAACATAATTTTTTATATGATTAATGAAATACCTTAAATTATTACTAACATTGATTGACTATTGTCGAAATGGCTACAAGGTGGAATCGTAATTTTTTATTGTTTGTTAAATATCACAAGCCATATATCGTCTTCCGCCCACTTTCCGGATCAAGTTACTAAATGATGGATACTTACAAAACGTGGTTTAGCATTTAATCTCTCGTGGATATCACAGACTTCTATATTTTTTATGGCGTTCGTCTGTGACGTCATCTACAAAAACAAACAACTATCAGATATTAACCATACATGTTGACATCAGTTTGTGTGTTAAGATATCGTAATTATGTGGGTATTGCAGGTTAAATTGACCAATCAATTATTAAAGACCAGAAACACCTTTAATTAGAACATAATTAGGTTGGGATTTGTCCTTGTATCCTAGGAACTAAGTCGACCCCCCACCTTTAAGTTGTGGAGGAAAGGTGTCCAATATCGGAAACTATAACGAGCACATCAATTTCTACCCACCACCATCCACGCATACACAAACACGCATTAAATATTTCTTAGATTTAACAATAGCAAATACTAGAACAAAACTTCTGCTCTTATTAATATTGTGCCGATCCAGACACTGATCCAGAATTATGTACATTCTGTTGTTTAATAAACATCTTCCTTTTAACAAAATTATCGATTTATTTCTCTCGGGACTGGTCACACTAGGACATATGACTGAGTGGTGTCTACTAAGGGATACCTACTCCACAAACATAGATGGGGGTAGAATTTGAACCCATAATCTAGAGTTATGGGCGTGCTGCGCTATACCCACTGCGTTTTTAGAGCGCTTATCATTTCCAACGATAAATAGTATACTAAACGGGGAGTTGTGGAGCCCTCAGAGATTGTACAGATACGCGACGGAGTAGGGTCAGAAGGGGGGGGGTCGTTAATACAATAAAGTATTGTAAAATACTAACAATGGTATTGGTATCAAGTAGTAACTATTATTAGTGGTAGTACTGATACCGATATGATAGCGCGGTCGGGGTTCAAATCCCGTCCTAACTATATTTGAAGGGTGTTTCGTCTTTCAGTTGGTCTCCATCTTTAGCCACTCAATCACTCAATCACTCGCTTTTGATTTGAGGTTAGATAGCCTGTATCAGGTCGAGGCCTTTCTAAGTTTGATTTGTTTAAATTATATGCATCATGTACCGAGTGTTGACTATATCTATACTGCCGCCAGTGACTATCCAGTCTGTTTTTAAAGGCATTTAGTGAGGATGCACTAACCAATTCAGTAGGCAACATATTCCTCTGGAGGTCGCCAAATTGTTCTTGAAATATTTAAATTTTACAAGAACATTTCTTACTAGCAACAATAACAACGACAACAACGATAATGCATTTATGCTCATAGACGAAGTGCCAACACTTGATTTTAAATACAAAATAGCTAAGAAATAAGAAGAAAATAGCAACATGATTTCTATCATGGTTGCTACACTCACCGTCACCCGATTTTCGTTCACTAAACTAAGCCAGTTGCGTTCTATCGCCGAGTCTATTATTATCACCGGTGGTCAGCCAATTATTATATCTTGTAGCCTAAATAGAGAACCTCCAGCGTGTGGACTATAAAGTTTATTGGTGGCACTCTTATGTAGTAGACATAAGTAGATGACTCAATAAGAAATGTTTGTAGAAAACTTTGTATCGGCTCAAGTCACAAATGAGCAGATGCTCGAACCAGTTTTGTGTTGACGGCTTCGTATACGAAAACAAAGTATACACTCTGAAAGGGCTACCCATGAAAATCTGTATAAACACAGAAGCTAGAGTTACAGTATGGCTGCTCCCGTAGTGTATAAACGATTACACAGTTTTAGAAAACGTCTATTTGAGTGAATTCTTTGTTTAGATTTGGAGTTCGTCATACCAGGGACAAGTAGCCCGATGACAACTTCCCGAGAATCACGAACAAACAAACTCGTGGTTCAGTCAAATTTGATGAACATTTGTTTAAAGAGCTAATATCCCGCATCTTCTGGCAATCCAACAGTCAACATATTCTTATCATGATCGCGTTTTGACTAATGTTTTTAATAAACCTTTTAAAACAGCCTACGATATTTTATTAAAACAATATTAAAACAATTTTAAAATTCTACATTATAAAATCCTGAAAACATTTTGGAAAAAGATTGTTAAAATATTTGTAATACCTTATACTTATATCATAAGATCATGCAAACATTTGTTTAAAGAGCTAATATCCCGCATCTTCTGGCAATCTAACAGTCAACATATTCTTATCATGATCGCGTTTTGACTAATGTTTTTAATAAACCTTTTAAAACAGCCTACGATATTTTATTAAAACAATATTAAAACAATATATTGTTTATTTAAAAAATTTGTAATACCTTATACTTATATCATAAGATCATGCAAAATGCATTTATATAATGTTTTAAAGATGTGTCTGTGTTTGTTTGGTATGTGCAGCTGTCATAATGATGATTGATGATGATTGATGTTTTACGGCCACTTTTGTGCACAAGGTAGGCTAAATGGGCCGAGCGACTTCCAAAGGTAATGAGACGAAGTGAAAGACGAAACAACCTTCAGATATGCCCACGCCGAGATTCGAACACGAGTAGTAGTGATCTGTGGTCCAGCACGCTACCGCTAGACCACGGAGGTGCAGCTGTCATAGCTCAACATATATACTGATAATAATGTAATCATTATATAGATAGCAAACACAAAAATGTTTTACATTTTTTTTATAAATGTTTCTAAAAGTCTTAACAAATTTTTAATAATGTTTTTATGGTGTAAATAATGTTTTACAAAAACATTATAAATACCGTTTTTACAAAGACATCATAAATAACGTTTTAAAAATATTTTTACAAACAAATTATAAATAACATTTTAAAAATGTTTTCATAATGTATTAAGAAAAATTAAACAACTATAAATTAAAAAAAAAATATTATAAATAACGTTTTAAAAAAAATTCATAATGTTTTCAGAACAATATTATAAAATACGTTTTTAAAATAATTTCATAACAATATCGTTACATTTTAGAAATGTTAACATAATGTTTTAAAAAAACACATAGCATTTTTTTAATATTTAACAATATATTCACAATTTGATTATAGTCGTCACTGTTTGTGACCATCTCTCACGTGTCTGCCTTTTTGAGTATACATGTAGATCAAACATTTGAATCGAGTTAAACTATATTTATCCCAGACCAGTTGAAATGTTATAGAACTTGTGCCTTAGTCTGACGTCTGTCACAATCACTGATATTAGAACACTGACCTTTTTGTAGTTGGATCTACCAGGTTGATTTGTGGCTTTCCACAGGACATCCCCACTATGCTGGAGTGGTTCAGACCACTCCTCCCCCACCACTCACAGGGGAGCAATACGGAAAGATGGAGCCGAAATACCATCTGGAAAATTTTCAACCTCTTGCATGGACCGAACTTGTGACCCTTGGCACCAAGTGCCGGGTGCTTAACCGCTAGGAATATCGTAATTATCACCCTCTATATAGTCTGGATCACCCAAATTACCATCTGGATTCGAATGGAATCCCCTGCATAGGTAAAACAAGTCACCCCACAAAATTCCTGGCCCTCCTCGAATAATGGACGATTCCGATTTGATGTCAACCTTTATATAGTCTGGATCACCCAAATTACCATCTGGATAGTGAGCTCCGATGGCCTAGCGGTTAAGCACCCGGCACTTGGTGCCAACGGTCGCAGGTTCGAACCCCGTAAGAGGTCGAAACTTTTCCAGGGATTAATTTCTCGGCTCACAACATCGTGGGTGGCTGACCACGTTAAATGGCGCTGCCGTCTCCACTGAATTATTTAAAATAAAGGGGGACGTTAAAAAACCCCTGAGGACGTAAAGCACTCTGGCAGTGACCACCCTCAGGGTATTTCGGCTCCATCTTTCCGTACTGCTCCCCTGTGAGTGGTGGGGGAGGAGGTTTCTCAACCACTCGAACATAGAGGCTGTGCTGATTAAGCGACAGCCTGGGGATTCTCCCCGAACAACAAAACCATTACCATCTGGATTAAAATGGCATATCCTGAATAGGTAAAAGTGAAAACCTGTCACCCCTACAAAATTCCAGGTCCTCCTGAAAAAATAGACCATTCCAATAGGGAACTCTGAGAGAATCCAAGACAAATTATAATCTCTTTGGTTCTGTTGTTTGCATAGTTAAAAGGCCAATTTATCTGTTGTAATATAAATATTTCCTCCTAGAGTGTGGCAGTTGGCGTCCAGCGACTTACATAAACCAGACCATGTTCTCAAATTTTTCTAACTGCAAATTTTTAAGCCTATGACACACTATCGCTGTTGACTAAAATATAAAGTAAAACTTTATCAGAGCTTGTAACATTGCTTATAGTCAAATGCATTTACTGTTTTTAGATATCTTAGTAATTTAATCCTGCCCTGAAGGAGTTAATCACAATAGTGTGTACATGTCTGACAATAATTCTCCAACATAATTGTTCTATAACAAATAAGATTGTATATGATCCTGGGTATTTAATACATCAAACATTATCTGTCTAGCATAGAAATAGGTCCAAAAATAGCAATGATCTTGTTTAACTTGATAAGTAGAATATTACAGCACAGATGTAACAATAAAAAGATGGATAGCTTGTTACAATTAAATAGGTATGAATAAAAGGCTGGATAAAGTTGTTCATGTGACTACGTCTTTTTTGTGATTGGGAAAGGTTTATATGGTAATGGAAAGATCATAATTAGTATGTACAACTGAACAACAATTATACAATGTTTATTGTACACCCAAAATGTTCACCATAAATTAGTCTGGTAGTTGAATATTGTTCTCTTTCCACAAACTAGCAATCTATAACATTTAACGCGTTGAACTAAACCGGGTTTTTTTATATTCCAATTTATTTAACAATATTTAGCAAATACACCATCTCGAAGTGTTACAAATTCATTTAGAAACTTGCATGTGTATTATGCATGATGAGGCATGATCGATACATGAACAGAAATTGCACAACATAAAACACACAAATATTATATCTGATGATAACTGGGTTTCTGACCTGTTCATGAGGTTCAATAATATTTTGTCAGTTTTTGCTAGAACAATGAAACGTTCAACATGACCTCTTTTGGATGCAATTTTCTGGTCCCCAAAAACCAATTTTGCTGACATACGATTCATTTGAAACATGTGGGAATGTTTATGGATACACCATATGGTGCGAAGATGTCTTGCACGTCAAACCCTTTGTCTGTCACTGGTGGAACCACCATATGCAGGAGACACATATGAACAAAGTCCGCCAGGTATGATGCCAACCAAAACTTTCATTATATTCCTATTTTTATATGCGCTGTATTTAGATTGTTGTGCTTTTGGCAATTTTTGTTTCTTGATCGGGCATTCAGTACCATCAACAATTACTCTTGTTGTAGGGAATTTGGCTTTGAAACCATCTGGTGCGAAGAAACACACCACATCACAGTCAGGCCATAGAGATACCTATCTCCACTGCAATGACACGAAGCGGATCCATGTACAAAAAATGTTGATACATCTGAGTCTGACTCAGATATGTTAAAGAGCCTCGATAATTTAAAATTGTTGTATATCGTCTTAGTTTCATCATAACCAGGAAAAACTGATCAACAACTTCTATCTGGGATATGGCTCCATACATACAATTCAGCGCATGTGCAGCAGGTCCTAGTGTACTCAGAACAAACAGTAACTTATCATGTCTCCAAGCCTGTATAGTAGTGGATGGCATCATCCAAATATCCGATAACTCGTAGTAACTGTTTTAACTTCTGGCTCTTCAATATATCATCCTCAGCAGTTATCTCCTCAATGGCCCCCACCCCCATCTCTGTATTTCTAACCACATTTGTTGTAGAATTTTCTAGCGCTATTCTACACCTTTTTGCTGCCCTCTGCACTCTGGCCATATCTGTATCCGACGGTGTTAGATTCCAACTAAACTGTGCTGGAATGGCACTTACCTTGTGTGGTTTCTGTAAGGTAAACTGCTCTTAGCACACAACATCGCTCTTGATGGGGCTTTTGCCTTTCGGCCAAACAAGTGGTATAGCATTCACCCATCCACTATATATAACTCTTCGACTCACCTTGAGGGAATTGATGGCCTCCACGATTATAACAACACATTGTGGGAGACATTCTAATAAGTACATTTTTAGGCCTATTCTTTTTATTATTATTATTATTATTATTATTATTATTTTCGCGCCATGCGCCTAATCCAAAATGGCGAAAGGTCAGTTCCACTTCGAAAATTATTTCAGTTATTTCTACAGTAATCTGTCTTCAAGCCCAGAAATCTTGTAAATTTAAACTAATTACAACTCGACCGGGAAACACATAAACAGTTCTAACTATTAAAATAGCCACAGAAAATATCGCCGTGATTTGGCTAGCGCTGATAAAAGAATTTGTGTGGATGAGAGCCTTACCACGGTTATATTTTAAGTAGATATCCGCCAAGCTTGAACTATTTATGTGTTTCTCAATGAGTGTGGAGTTATAATTAGTATAAATCTACAAGATTTCTAGGCTTGAAAACCGATTTATTGTAGAATTAGAACTGACCTAGCTGTCTGATTTTTGGATTAGTCTGACAGTGACGTGTTTACATTTCGCTGACGATTCACGATCAAAATAAAATTATACACGATCAAAAAACTATTGGAGAGATTGTGAAATCAAAACTAAAGGAAGAACATGTTAAAAACATTATCGTCGTCCAGATGATCGGCGAGGAAGACACGCCGGTGGATATCATTGTCAAACTGAATTTGAATAGAAAAATAAAACATAAAACCAGAGTAATCCAGAATGTGTATCATGGGGCATGAGTAAATGGTTGGGAATCTGGCAAATCTTACGGAAACTAGAACGTTGTGTAATTTATTTTCATCCGACCCTATGTTTTCAGTGATTTTCTTTTGTCCCGACCGACCGACCGACCGACCTTAAGTTTTAGAAAGGAAATTTCCTGTAAACCAAGTATTGAAAAAAGAATGGCCTTACAGGAAACGGTGGATTTACAGTAGTTTTCAGAGTACGGGGGTAATGAAAAACTGAAAATCGTAAAGATTCCGCAGAAATCTTAATGGTTGGGAGCTCTGAATATGAGAAATAAATAGTGACCAAGTCAGGATCCGTGTAACAAGACTGTTCAAGCAACGCCAAGCGTAATACCCATGCTTGTTGGCCTGCACATAATTAAGCTCCTAAATGTTAGAAACTGAATCATCTGACGGAATAATTAATCTCTGCATAAACTCTCGGGCGGCCGCGAAACCAAACACTCACAAAAGACTATTCACGATGTTATGACTGCAGAAACATCACATTTGCAAGAAAATATAATTAAAGGCCATATATATTCTATGACGTTTTCATAATATTAAAATTACATTATTTGGAAGCATTATTTCTAAATGTTATTTAAAGTTTTAAAATGTTTTGTATTTGCGGTTTGAATCTTTCCATGATAACAACATTTGCATAATGTTTTAAAACTGGTTTTAAAATGCTTCATTGAAGATGTTATTAGAATAACCTATATATAATATTTTTAAATGTTTTAAAATGTTATATTGAAAATGTTATTTAGAAATGTTATGTGTTTGCTGGTGTGCACTTGAGAAAACAACTTCAAGCGTAATACGCATGCGCGTTGGCTTGGACATAGCCATAGGCTCCCTAAATATTAGAAACTGGAATAATTAGCGTGCAGCGGTAATTGCACTGATTAGAAATCATAGAATATAACTTTTGCACAAACGCCAGGGCGGCAGCAAAGGCAAACAAACTCAAAAGAATATTCAGGATGTCATTGCTGCAGAAACATATCACATTTGCAAGAAAATGTAATAAAACGTGGTAGATATAAAGGCCATATATATTCTATGACGTTTTCATAATATTAAAATAACATTGTTTGGAAACATTATGTCCAAATATTATTTAAAAGTTTTAAAAATATTCTGTATTTGTGGTGTGAAAATTTCCATGGTCACAACATTTGTTTAATGTTTTAAAAATGTTTTATTGAAAATGTGATTTGAATAACTTATATATAATGTTTAAAATGTGTTTATTCAAAAGGTTATTTGCAAAACCTATATATACTGTTTTAAAATGTTTTTAAAATGTTTGATTGAAAATGTTATTTACATAACCTAAATATAATGTTTTTAAAATGTTTTATTGAAAATATTATTTGTATAACCTATTTATAATGTTTTTAAAATGTTATATTTTGCTGGGGGGATAACGTATAGCTATGACAATTAGGGCATAAATGTTCAAAATTAGTGAGTGGTTAATTATTTAGCCTTGAACCCAGCACACGTGAACCACCCATTGACCTGATTCAGGTCAATGATACCGCCTAACAAAATACAGGGTACTGCAATTTTATGGAATTATAACTTGGTAGCTATAACAGCTCTCAGAGTGCATATATAGGCTATGCCATAGCTAAATGACAAGGAAGACATATATAGATCTATATATAAAAGAGACATATATATATATATATATATATATATATATATATATATATATATATGAATATATGATATATATATATATATATATATATATATATATATATATATATATATATATATATATGATTTGGGGAAGAAAAGTGATATTTATCAGCTGTTTGATTTTAATATAATCATTAATATATATATATAAATATATATATATATATATATATATATATATATATATATATATATATATATATATATATATATATAATGATTATATTAAAAATCGAATAAAATCATTATATATATATATATATATATATATATATATATTATATATATATATATTCTTCCATTAGTCGTCCACACTATGCAAATTAATTGTGACAAGCTTAGTTGTAAATTATTTTAGTCATGTCCTCAGATGGTTTTCATAGTATGACAGTTGAGTGACGTCAGGTGGCGGGATTCCGATTGTGCGCCAAAAAGGGTGATAGTTAGATCTAGATCTACTTCTATTTATTATGATGGCTTGTATTAATAAACCAGAAGTATTTGTTTCCAAGAATCCGAGCTCATCCGGACAGATCCAGGTGATCTTTCTTCCTAACTTGCATTGATATATAAATTAAATATAACGAAATATATTTAGATGTATTTTTACGTACGTCTACGGACTAGAGTAGATTAGATCTATCATCTACTATGATCTAGATCTAGTAGATAGATCTAGTCTGTAGTGTAGTCAGTTAGTAGGTAGTAGATCTAGCCTAAGGCTAAGTAGGTCTAGAGCTAGCACTAGATCTAGTGTCTAGGGCTAGCTCGTCGTAGGTGAGTAGATCTAGTCTATGTCAAATACGAATTTGCACAATAATCTTACAAATCCTGCATTAAATCATTGTATATAACACCTCTACTAACAGCTTCTGATATGTCTTGCCTGGCATTTGAATTAAACATATGTAGTTGCAGTGTCTAACTCTTAACTGAACTGGATATGAATCATATCATTATGATTCAATCTAGTTGGATACTGAGTCATAGATATGATATACTGGTCCAGTATTACTCATTACTGGAATGATTCCTGTATATTTTATCCATTAACTGTTGGTTAGTCAGCCACAAAATTGAAAGGATATTTAACAAGAGTATTAATCCAAGAGCCAGCACTGTAGCTCTTGATCGGGTCATCTCCAATTCTACTCAATTCCATTTGGTCAATTCCACATCAAATTTATCAATTCCAAATGTATCAATTAATTTTTTTGCCTTCTACTTTTTACCATGAGTAGGTACTCCGAGTACCTACATTAAAATAGTTGCTCACAACATAATGTCAATGGCCCGAGATCGATGTGGGTATCATAAATATATGTTGATTTCGACCCATATTGCATTAAAGTGTTATTTGTAGATGCGTGTTTGTATGTCGCTGATCTCGGCCCATGTCAATTACTATATATATATAATTATATATGTATAAGTATATATATATATATACTTTGGGCCTATGATGTAGTCTATTGGAATAAAATAAATATCAAACAGTTTATTTTGAATACGAGTACTGAGTAACAGGCCACCCATGTAAGCCTACACTCATGGTCTGTATAGGTGGACACATGCTCGAAGGAGCTGGTGGGCAGAGCAGTCCCCATTCTCACATTCTGTCCAGAAGCTGCAGATTGACTACAGCCCGACTGTATGACACATATTCCAATGTTTTATTGTATTGACTGAAACGACTACGACTTCCTGTGCCAACCTTGTTTACACAAACTCAAACCTGCCCAACAACCACATTCTACTCAATGAAACAATGATAGAGTAACTAGAGCCGACATAGACATGATAATTAGAAAGCGTAACACACGTAGACAATCAAGATATTTTTTTTTTTGTACACAAACACACATATATTTAATTAGTCGGCCATTTAATTATACACAACAAAACATAGGAATACCACTTTAATAACCAAATAGGTGGGCCGAGATTGACATTAGTCAAATTAATATGTGGATTTAATGTTTTAAAGGAAATTCAAAATTTATCAATTCTGATTACATTTTTTTTAAGTATTGGAATTGACCATCATTTTTAATTCTGGAATTGAATTGACCCCATGTCAAAGATCAGTGCTCCTCAAAGTGGTGACCAGTGAATTTGTATCGCTTTATAAACTATATGCAAATATTACTTTTGTGAAAAGTAAATGCATAAAGCTAATTTTATGTTATCAAAAGAGATGTAATAATCTCTATCTGCCACTGACCGAAATAATTTGAATGCGTTTTCAGTTTGTATTTCAAACATAAAAACATAGCCAAAGGTCACAAATTACCCACCATTAGATTTATTGATTACAACCTTAATTACACACCACCTTGGCTCAATCAGTCCAATCATAACCCTCATTTATTGTGTGACCCACTACATCAGTTTGGTTCTTTTTGTTAATTCACACCTATTGCATGTTTGATTTATTTCAATTAGGAATCATATTTTGTGTATAAAATACCTGTTTTGGTCATATGTACTATGCTGACAAAACTATGCTCTACTACAAGATGCTACAACACCCTAGCTCTCAAGACTGACAAAAGTGACATGTATAGGATGAAGGTTTCAAACAAAGCAATACCTGTGTTACTTTACTCCTGTGACCAAACCAAATGGGAAATCACAAACTGCAGATAAACAAATAAATTTTCACCAATGTTTATTTGTGCAGATTAATCTGTGAATTTTCATTTATTGGTCCATATATTTGCTACCTTCGTCTGTGAAAATGTGCACTATTTCACACACTGAGGTATTTCATAACAAACACTGAGGTAAGATTTATTTGTAAGTCAACCAATGATGAAACAATTACTTGGAACATTTATCAAATAAACAGACGTATGTAATCTTCAGGGATGGTGAAAAATGAGGTGAATACAAGGACTCCCTATTTTTAGCCACTCAGACAGTTTTTCCGCTTCTCCTATAACACAAGGCCAACAGCTTGTAGACCTCAACATCCGTGTTATAATTGGGGCCTACTGTATATACTAATATGGAATACATATAGTTCTAGTCTTGTGAAGAAATATTGATGGTTTGCCACATCAAATTGTTTGAGAACCCCTGCTTCAGATAGTTCCTACATACCAGAGTAGTTTTGTTATTAATTGATATTAATTTCACTAATATCTAAAATATGTTAAAATTTAGCTCCTGTTCATTAAAATAGTATTTTTATTGGCTAGTTAGTATTCTGCGGGCCATTACATTAATGTAAAAATAACCCCTCACTTGCCTGGTCGGGCAAGTGGCAGATTTCCTATCATTTAGCAATAAAATTAACACTCATTCCGCAGCCCACGGTGACCGCCAGTCATCAAAGGCATGATCTTTGTTTACTTTTCAACTTGGCTGCCTGTCAGGTTCTGCATCGCTGTAGGCCCACCCGTGACTTAGTTAATCTGGTGTAGCAGTACATTTAGGAACATGAACACTGCTACCTTACTACTATACTAGTGTTATATTTAATAGCCAGTCATGGAGCGAGATTAGGCAAAATTATGGCACTGTTGTCTTGGCACCACATGCCACCGAACTACTCGCTTTGTGTAGTGGCTCAGTGACAGTAAGATGGCGCATAGGCAATTAGGCTTGGGACGGTTTAGCTTTACAGCCACCAGTAATAGAGTGCAAACTACTGCCATCAAGCGAGAATGCAATCAAACAGAGCAAAATAAGAAAGATTATGAAAGCTCTAAGTGAGTTTGATCATTTATTCTATCTTGTCAAATAGAATTTCCGGGCCTAGTAGACACAGACAATGGTTTGTTATGTACATTTTGCATAGTTCATAATATATGATCAGACTTCAATAAAAAATATAAATTTTTCTCATATGCTATACATATATAAATACTTGTTAATTTATCAAACAATTTTCCAAAAATTATGGTGAGTGAACTTTGGGTCAGGGCAAGTGGATTTTGGGGCCCACTTGCCCAATGGGCAAGTGCCAAAAAAGGTTAATGTAATGGCCTGTTCTGTATAATACGATCAAATTTTGGTAAATAAATACACTGATTGTTACCATTAATACTGATTATTCTATTTTATGTGCATTTTAATAAACTATAACTTTTAGGTTTTTCCATTTTATGGCTATAATCTTACCTGTTAAATTTATGCATTACTGGAGTATTTATCAGAAGTTTTCTATTATATTCATATGTAAACAGATGAAAATATGAATATATATGTTTTTATACCTTCATAGTAGTATTCTTATGTTTCATCATTTGTTTAATAGTTTTTTCATGTACAGAAATCTTTTATTTCAGGTTATTTTTGGACCGATGTTCTCTGGAAAAACGTATGTATTTATTTATTGATGAAACATAATTGAGCCATTGTGTATTAAATTCTAATGTGGTAAATCATGTATCACATACTAAATATGATGTATATTACTATATCCCAAACAATCATAAAATGGCAGTAGATACAAATAGTTGTACTATCTTAATGCCATTTTTATGCTGGTGGTAAGGGTGTAGGAATGGTGCAGTGGTTAGAGCATTGTGTTGCAAGCCTCCAGGTGATGGGTTCAAATCCAACATATTTCTGAGTTTGCGTGATATCTTTCTCTAAGCACTTTCCCCTCAGCCAGGTGTGACCAGTGCTGGTACTTTGGTAGTAATAGGCTGCATGCAAAATAAGCAGCATCAAATCATATTTTGAGACATATTATGTTTGCAAGTTAACTACATTTTTTACATTAAAATATATAACAATATTTGTTAATGTTATGGCCGTTGCTCTGTTGCTGTGTTAGTATCAAAGAGGAAGAAAGTTGTTGTATGGCTTTTATTTGGATGTTCACTGAGAGTAGTCTAGGTTTATATTTAGATAAATTTCTTTATTTGATAGTGCATCCATATATATACTGTCGAATTTCCCATACCATACAACTGTAATTGACTTATTTTTATATCAGTCTCTGTAAAAGGCTCAAATGTATCCATCATGGATATGCAGGACTCTTACGAATAGCTTACCCTGTGATAAGGTGATGGAAGGGAACCCACTATGTATATTTATTATTTTTTGACAAAGAAGTTATTAAAACAATGGACCATATTTTTATCTCAGTTAGTAATATTTGGAAGGACAGTTTGACTTTTATGTAATACTTTATTCACAACACTGAAAATAATCCTTTGATGCTTTGATCTTTTTATTACGATATTCTGATTTAACAAAAGCAAGGGCATTTTTAACTAGAATTTTATTGACCTTGAACATTTCATAATGAACACAAACTAGTCCTGATCCACAGTCGCTTATAATACCATCTGTGTCTCTTTGCAGCTAGTATGTTCTTATTGTACCAATTAAAGCATTGGTCTTCTTGCATTTCCTTTGTTCTTAAAGGCGCATGCTCACCTTCAATGTCTCTCAATGTACTATCATAGAGATCCACCCAATGATCCACATTATCTGGTGGATCCAATACCAGAGAAGAGACCCGCACAGCAAGAAAGGCCTCTTTGTCAATTGACTTATATTTTCTATGTGAAATAACTTTAACTGAAACAGATTGCTTCTGTAAAGATACAATAATGTTAATAAGAAAATGATCAGACAGCATGGAACATTGGAAAACACACACACAACCCTAATCAAATTGTCGTCATCATCACCGGAGATGACAAGATCTAAGATGTGACCATGTCTGTGTGTTCTTTCTTGCACATGCTGCCTGAGATTGGCAGAATTAAGTATGTGAGCCAGTTGTTTGGTAACTGCATTCCTCTGGCGATCCCAATGTATATTGGTAGCAAGAGTATACAAATTCTGAAAATTCGTTGAAGAAATGTGCAGTTTTTGTGCCATCGGTGTAATCAGTAGGTAATAGTTACATGAACACTTATCTCCCCAGATACAAGTCAGTCGGTAATTTACTACAAAAGACTTAAGCATAAATGGGTTTCACACTTCAAAGAATCACGGAGAAGAATTTTGACTCCCCAACCTTTCTTGTGAATCTGAGCTGCATGGTGGAATGAATATCCAGCTGGAGTCACATCACCGACATGTTTCTGGTCTGAAACATTACCAGTCAGCCAAGTCTCTGTAATGGCAAGAGCATAAAGATCCATATCCTTAACAACATCAGATAGTCCTTCTCATAACCCTGTCTACACCGGGTTTTATCCACACACTAACTGCCACAGATGGTTTATCGGATCATTTCATTGTCATAGCAGAAATAAAATTTAAGCATAATCCAGTTGACTCCAAGTGTAATATTCTTGATTGGTTTACTCATGACATTGACATTCTTGCATTTAATGATGATATAGTAAAATGTGAACTTATCACCAACCCTAAAGCTGACTTATCACAATTATGTGAACAATACCACACTACACTTAAAACTTTACTTGACAAACACGCACCTGTCAGATCAAAATCCATAAAAAATAAACCACCTACACCATGGATGTCACCTGAAATTATTACTTTCCAAAGTGCGTCACCGATATTTAGAACGCATATGGAGGAAATCACACACACAACAGGTCTAGATATACTAAACAGTACCATTTCTGCCATAGACTCATGAATAAAGCTAAATCTGATTTTTATAGGAACAACTCTGACAATCCTTGTCAACCCTGGAACTGTATAAATAGGACTCTCCATATAAAGGCTTCTGTTTCTCTGCCCGCTCATGATTCAACTAATTCACTCTGCAGTTCTTTTTCCAAACATTTCAAGGATAAGATCACCCAAATTCATGCTTCTTTCCCGGGTTCTGCTTCTAGTTATAATATTGATTTTCCAGTTGTACATCACCCCTGTACAGTGTTTACACCAGCCTCATTTACTGAAGTTTCTAAACTGATTTTATCATTCCCTATTCTCATGTACAGGAAAATCGTGTGACAAGGCAATCTAGTCATATGAATGTACCTCGATGTAACTCTGCACTATCCAGTAAGTTGCTGTTAGTAAATTTTCCCATTATATGGAACAATTGGAATAGTATCCTTTCCACTTGTAATTCAAGATAAAAAAAACTAAGAAAACCCTGAAAAGTTACACATATCTAGGTAATTATATGATTCCTTGGTACCTGGTCCACATACTTCCAACACACACACGGTCAGACTTGCAAATACACAAACAGCGTTTTATTGAGCTGACTAAAATTATTAATGGGAAGACAGCTTCGGATACATTGGTCCCGCAATTTCTTTATATGTAATATACTTGTAAAATTGCATTATGTATAAGTTATTTGATATTGAAATTAGAAATAAATACTACTACTACTACTTCCTTAATAAGTCCTGTGAACTTGATCCTATCCCTACATTTCTGCTGAAATCATGTCTTCACACACTAATTGTTTCAGTTATTAAGAATAAGATAATAAATTTATCACTAAGCTCCGGAGTGTTCCCTTCACAATTTAAACATACCCATGTAATCATTCTTCTTAAGAAATCATCTTTACCAGTCAATGACCTAAACAGCAACAGACCTATTTCTATCTATCATTCATATCTAAAGTATTAGAAAAAGCTGTATCCTGTCATTTGAATGTTCACTTAAACTGTTATTACCTATCTAATGTTTTTTCAGTCTGCTTACAAACATTTTCACTCTACAGAAACCACTCTACTAAAAGTTCATAATGGCATACCACTAAACATGGACACAGGAAAGGTCACAGGACTAGATTTATCTGCAGCTTTTGACACCATTGATTATTCTGTTCTTCAAGATTGCATTTCTGATTGGTATGGCATATCAGACACAGCACTTACCTGGATCTGGTCATTCTTAATAAATAGGTTTCAATCGATGAAAATGTTTTCAAATGCCGTGCCTTTGTTTTGCGGTGTTCCCCAAAGCTCTGTTCTTGGATCACTACTGTTTACTCTGTATACCACACCACTAAGCTCATTTATTCACAGCCACAAATTAGGCCATCATTTATATGCAGATGACACCCAAGTATACATATCTTTATCTACAGCAGACATGGATCTTTCCCTTAAACAACTTGGTGACTCTCTCAGTGATATCTCTGGCTGGATGATAAACCAAAAACTTAGGCTCAATGCAGCAAATTTATTCTCTACAAACATCCTTAGTAATATCATCACGCCATCAGACGTGGTATGTAATCGTGGTGTTACATTTGATAGCGATTTTATTTTCAGAAAACATGTTTCTCTGCCATGTCACTCCTGCTTCTATTATATTCGTGACCTTCGCTGTATCTGGCGCTATATTTCTCTTTCAGTCGCCCAAACCATTGTTACAGCACTCATTACTAGTAGTAGGCTTGATTACTGCAACTCTCTTTATAACATTGCATTTAATGATATTCTAAAACTTTGGTGTGTTCAGAACCGCCTAGCTAGGGTTGTCACACGGTCTTCTCGGTTTTCCCATTCTGTTCCACTTCTGAAATCTCTTCACTGTTCAATCTGACATCATTTTCAAACTCTGCACTATTGCCTATCAAACTCTTTCTTCTGGAGGACCTTCATATCTATTTTCCCTGCTTTTTTTAGCACCCAAGCCCAGAGAACTCCATTCATCTGGTTTTCACTTGTTGTCTGTTCCCAGGGTTAAAATTCATGCTGTGACTCGTGCTTTTTCAGTTGCTGTCCCTACTCTTTGAAATTCACAAATAGCATGGTTTCTTTCCATCACCATTTGAAAACTCACCCTTTCAGACTCGCTTATCCTTCCTAAGTTTCCTTGCCATGTGATCATAGTTGATGAACTTTGCATCATACCCAGACTATGAGTTTGTCCAACCCCTGTACTGGGGCGCCACTGACCCGGATTCTTTTTGAGGATATTAGCATTATAGAAGTTTTGTAATTATTATTATAAGACTAATACTTACGTTTTGTACAACGGTGCCATTATATGGTGTTATTGGCAGAGTGATCAAATTACTTGTGTCAGACCCCAACTGCTTTGGATGTTTTCACTACGTGGTCGCATCGCTAAACAAATGGTATTACCACCATAGGGTCGTAAGGCAAGCAACTGACACTTAGTATAATTCATTATAATTATAGAAAGAAATTAGGCCATTGTATTTTGAATACTTGTTTTACAGAAAATTTTCCTCCCAAAAATGAGAGTCGGTCGGGAATATATAAAAAAATTCTCTGGAAATATAGGGTCGATCCAGAGAAAAAAACTCAACAATGTTTTGGATAACATTTCTTTCTGTTAGTTGGGATTTGACAAATTCTCCAATAGTTTAGCTTTTTTTGGCCTTTATTATTTTCTTTTTGTCGTTAATTGTCAGTGTAAACAATAGACATGTCACTCAGCACCAGCATGAGTCGCCATCTTTCCAATGGATTCTTATGCAGTCATTGATTGGTTGACGCTAGCACTGTCGCAAATTGATCATATTTTAATAAGCTTACAGCTGATATTCGATATATCAGTTGTGCGAATCCGACAAAAAATGGAACACATTTAAACATAAGAACGTGATTCCACATGAGTGATCTGTGACAAAGCCGATCGTTTCATGTAGTGATTGGTGTGAATCGGACTGTTGAATCTAGAAGTTTACGACTCCGGGTCGTAAACTTCTGGATTCAACCATCCAGGTATCCAGGCAAGCTTTTCCAAGAAAAATATCTCAGAAGGTGAGAGGGGTGTCTGAAACACATGGATGCCACAGGCAGGGGTGCCACTTAACAATGCCTCACTCCACGAGGCTGTTTAGTGTACGGGTCAAGGAAGACAAAATGGGCGACTTGTTGAGTGACGCCACAAGCAAAACCATTGTGCTAATACCTAGTTATAGGTAGTATTTCGTGTATTTCAATTTGTTGTTGTTTCAGAAAGATTGGGAGAATCGACCACAATATTAAAACCCTATTTGTTATTTATCACACTTAATAATTTTAAGCTGGAACATAATATATCACTGAATAATTGTTTGTGTTTACTTTGAAGCAATTTGCAACAATACACCACCAAAAACAATTAGCGAACGAAAGTGGTGGTATACAAATTTGAACTTTTGTCGATAGGTGTCAACATTTCAAAAGTTTATACTACGTATATATAGGTATGATCGATCCGCCACACACTGTGTGTGTTTTGCTGTGCCCAATAGGCGACAGTCACTGGTTTTTACCCCAAATTTCAATGAGATAAGCCTCTCATTGTGGTCGAACTTCCACTCACGCCACTTTTCTTATATAAATAACCTTTACGACATTGAATTAGGTCACAAATCATGTAATCAGTGCCTTATTAGGAATATTAAACATTGAGCGACAAGTAGAAATGTACTTCTTGCCGATTGCTATATTGCGTATACTAAGATTAAACCATTGAAGTGTAAAGTGGTCAAAGCTCCCCACTTCTCCCCTAAATTAATCGAGTATATTTTAGGTTAATAGCTACTGGGGAAAACCCAGAGTGCTAAACTTCCGTATCTTTTTATTTTTAAATTTATCATGAATGTTTATAATGTTATGTTAAGGGGAAAGCATTGTATAAGCAATTCAAGTATTTTCCTTTTCAACATTCTGTATGTGTTTGCTTTTTGTTAAAATTAAGTTTTTTTAATGTTGAAATAGACAATTTAAAGGGAAAAAACCAAGGTTACTCACAGACCGGTCGACCAGAAAATAATAATAAAAAGAAAATTTTATTTCCTAGCGGCGAGTTTCAGCTGCGGTCGGTTATTTAGTAAAACAAGTATTCAAAAAACATTGGCCTTAGTGAAAATAAAAAATTTAACATACGCAAGCAAAAACTGTGTTCTTGTGGTAAATACTGGAGTGGGTGATAATACAGGGCATCAAATGATCAGTTAAAAAAAATACAATACAAATATAATCAATTTATACTAAAATAAATTTAACTTTTTATTACATAATAATACAAAATACACCAGTTTCACTGATGTAATATATCTAATAGTTGAACTATCCAAGAAATATTCCAGTGCCATTACATCAAGAGCCAGTCATACTTCCTGCCATAACTTAATTATATTATTTTAAGGCAAGTACTTTGTAGTAAAATAAATTTAAAATGGTCACTGGGTGCAACAGTCATAATCTAGTCATAACTGATATGTCTATGGGGTAGATAACTTTCACATTAATGAATTATGAATTTATTTATTTTTTCAGTACTGAGCTAATGCGAAGGTTGAAAAGATATCAGTTAGCCAAATATGACTGCCTTATTATAAAATATTCCAACGATACACGCTATGACCAGAATGGTATTGCCACTCATGACAGGTAACTTTATAAAAAGTGATAGCACTAGATCACTTTAGACAGCAGTAACTAAATTATGATAATCATAAACCATCATGGCCATAAGTTTCAGACACTCAAATTTTTAGGCAATTTTCAAAAAACTTTTTGGTGTAATATTTGTTATGAAAGCTAAAATAATATACAAACAGTCACCATTCTGTGAAATATTTTGATAGATATAATTTACATTTGTTTAAATTCTGGACATTTACCATATTTTTGCTGCTGTTAAGAACTAATATTATTTGTGCTTTATTGCTTTCCAGGCATGTTTTACCAGCATTAGGCACAACAGAATTAAACAGTACTCTGGACAAAGCCATGATTCACGATGTTATTGGTGTGGATGAGGGACAGTTTGTACGCTATCTTGTTTGATAATGCTTTCCAATTAAAAAGTAAAGGAATAAAAAAATTATGGAATAGAGTCTGAGAAATAATTAATTAAGAACATTTATTATAATCAATTAATTAGTGTAAAGTCTAGTATGTATAATGCCACTAATTGGTTCACAATTTTGCTCACGTATTGCAGATGCTGCATATATATATGGTAGCTAGTTTGCAGTTTGCTAGTTTCTTTGTGTCCTGTTTATATGATAAATATATTTATTTATTTAATGTTGACTTGTGTTTCAGTTTCCTGATGTTGTGCCTTTCTGTGAGGAGATGGCTAATAAAGGGAAAATTGTTGTTGTGGCAGCACTGGATGGAACATATCAAAGAAAGGTACTTGAGATTCATCCATAATTATTCTCTTTTCACAAGCATACAAACCATACACACTGGTGGAAAGAATATAACATAAATTTTTATTTTTAAATGGCATGTGATAAACTAGTGTCCCTTAATTGCTCAATAACCTCTCATTACATTTCAGAACGATTGCTGGGGCCATCTATCAAATAATAATAATAATATGTGGTACTAGTAGAAGTAGCCTTTTTCTTTTTAGCAAAACAGTCTCCTTAAAACAGTTTACTTATGCACACTTTCATGGAAAGTGTACATTTTGTAGATTTGTGAAGATAAAATATGTATTATAATTAATGAAATTTCATCATAGCTTTGGTAAGTCTTACAGTGAAGAATATTTTGGTAACATGTGTGTGCTTGTTATTGTTAAAAACACCAGCCGTACTCCATTTTCAATAATTTTCATATACTCCTAACAGAAATACTGTTATTTGTCTTCTGAAGATTTACAAATATCTTTAGACTCTTAGCATAAGAAATGAAAATTTAATCACATTTAGAAACTTTCAATAGAATATAACGCATTTTAAAAGAGTAATATAAATTTTCATCAAATATATTCATACATAAATAGAGATAGTGTTGTTTGGTATTGTCTTAACTGCAAGCCATAATTAATGTTTTGTTTTTATGACATGTTTCCTGATTACAGGTATCTTTTTTGATGGTAACAAATAAAATTGTTTAAGAGTATAGTTTATTCTTGAATAACTGAACTGGTTTATCGATAAACTCTTGCTTTACAGTCTCATCTTTGTAATCTTAGTTATATTTACAATTCCAGTTAATTTGGAGTTTGTTAATTGGGAATTCATTATATATTATTGCTTACTTTCAGGGATTTGCAGAAATACTAAACTTAGTGCCACTAGCAGAAAGTGTTGTAAAGTTGACTGCAGTCTGTATGCAGTGTTATGGGGAGGCTTCATTTACCAAAAGAAAAGGAACTGAAACTGCAGTATGTTGCATACTTTGTGTACAATAAGTATAAATGGTGATAATTTTACCAGTTTGGGTATATCTGCAACATTTATGTAACTATAGCATAATTATATATATATATATATATATATATATATATATATAGAAGCTATGGGGATCTTCACAAGCACTTTCTGTATATGGACAGTTTGCTATGTTGTGTGTTTTAATAATCTGAAGCATACTGTATATACTTGCATATAAGTTGATTTTTTGGGTAGTGAAAAGGGACTTCCCAGAAGCAACTCAACTTATAGGTGCGTCATAATTCCTACCAGCTGGAGGAAAGATGTTTTCGGCCATCCTTGACACTAATACTATAATTCCCCAACAAGAGGATTGGAATAACCCAATCACTCCCTACTAACCCAATATTATTCAATAAATAACACTGAATTTTCACCAAAATGTTATTTGGATCTCACAAACATGCCAGTCTTTATGTAATAATACTTGATAGTCACACGCTTTTACCCCCAGATGTGCTGTGAAACAATGAATTAATAACATTTGCCAGTTGAAGTTATAATCAGGCGTGTTTGTGTGAGTAGTAGTTGGAACAAAATCGCCACATCTCTGCCTACTAGTTTTAGTCAATAAATTAAGATTCATTTTCACCAAACTGTTATTTGGATGATTAGCAATAAAATAAAAATCACTGTTCACATTGCAAACCTTGATAGCCACTTGCTGTGCAACAATTAATTAATAACACTTGCCAGTGTCTAAGTTAGCTAAAAAGTGATTATGGAAACACATATTCACCATAAAATATGCTTCTTTTTATATAATTGGTTTCATTTGGCACAATTGATCATTGTTTGTTCGTAACTGAAACCAGCGATTGTGTAAGGAATATGTGATTCATTCTGCTGTTTTATCAGTTGCTTTGTAAATCAATATCTTGTATTATATAAATGGTAATTTAGAATGATTTTGATCACATAGGATTGTGGAAATTGTTGGTTGTAATCATGTTTCATTTTCCATTTTGTATAAGAATGGGTTTATTTCCTGCAGGTCCTTGATTATTTCATAATAACTGTGTGTGATATTTGTCGGCTACATTGTATTTACTTATATAATTCCAGTTCAACACCACTGAATTATATATTGCTTGTTACGTGTGATGTAGTTATTGCTTGCCTATTTATTTCCTAATAATATCCGAAATAAAAACCACATTTGAAATATATATATTTTTGCAGCTCGAGGTTATTGGGGGAGCGGAGAAGTACATGGCTGTGTGTCGAGCATGCTATCAAGAGCCAGGACAAGTATCACCGGCTTGTTCTCCAAATCATAAAGCGCTCAAATCATCACAGACAAGACGATCCGCAGACAGAAGTTCTATTGGGAAGCATTCCTTCGGTGTAGATCTCACAAACACAATGGATTTGTCACAATGATAATGCTATCTTTTTACTCTTAACTTATCAGGACTAATTGTCTTCCACTTTCGTGCATAAACGTAGAATACATCAGGAAATTGTGACGTTTCAAATGTTTTGATTTAGTGATGACTGTCGTAAAATTTATGTTACTGATAATGTATATTTAATTATCTTCAGATTTTTATAGAAAGTAATTACGAATAGAAATGATGCTATACATTTTCACAAGGCAACTAAAACATGTCATAGTTTGTTTGATAGATTAGATAATTATAGTGTAGTAATTCTGTGCTCCTGTTAATTATTTTTGTCAATTGTAGTGTCTATGAATTAATAAATCATACTCCGTTGTAATTGTAGTAATTTTAAATATTTCTCCAGCATTTTAATACAGTTAGAGAAGATTTTACTATATTTGTGTCTTGTGATTCATAATATTCTTAAAAATCTAAAAACAATCTTGAAGCTAGTATTTGACACATCTGTGCTGTATGTAGTTTAAATGGACCAGAAATGAAGAAATAAACGTTGAGCTCCCTGATTTTTTATCAAAATGTTGAAGAGCACAGCTGTTATATTATCACAGCTGTAATTGTCCTCAATGTATGGAATCAAAATGTAAAAAAATACAAATGGTGGGGACAGAATATCTTTCAACTGACTTTAAATCATGTATGCTTTCATTCTCTCTAACCAACTGTGTGGGGCTTAATATACATGTACTTAATCAGATAGCAAGACCAATACTTGTATATTTCAGCATCGTATTTATAAAGCAAAAATCTAAAAATTCAGAATGCGTATTGAAAAAAAATAACTGGGAACAAACATTCTGTCTCCTGATATATTGGAAAGTAGACCAAAATTCATGCCACTTCCATGGTACATCTGATTATTTTTTTACTTTGTATAAATTGTATTAGACTTAAATAGTGTTGGAGTAGATGCATTCTTTGTTTAGCTTTAATGTTGGTCAGACGTGGGGCATAATAATATATAGTGCATTATTCAACTTGAATTGGTCTAAGGCACTTTACATTTAGCACATAATTAAAACAGGTTCTAGGCTCACATACCGCAAACACATATTATACATAAATAAAATGGTATATTTATTATAAATGGGCTAATTTAAATAAATGAGTTTTAAGAATCTTACAAAATATTTATTTACTTCCTCTAAGTTGAATAGAATTTAGTAAATTATTCCACAGTCTGGAAGTTGATGTTTGGAAAGATATCTAGATTGCTAAGTAGCTTTTGGTATTATCAAAAGTGAACAGGACTCGGATTAGAGAATTTTCATTGTTATATATATATATATATATATATATATACCTTTGGATCAGATCGGTTAGATAAAGTGATGCTGTTTCACCAGAGGCTTAGCCAGAAATAAAGGTTTTGGTGTGCAAAAACAAAACGGTGTGCCGAACAAAGTAGTGGGATTCCGTGCATGGTTAAGCTGGCTATGTTTTTAGAAAACGGCGTGCAAAACGCAGCTGGCTGCCTAAGTACTTTGAACGTGTGAAATAGGATCTTACAGGAATGTAGTGCAGCTTGAACAAAACTGGTGTTGTATGTCCCCTTTTGCAAGTGCGTATCACCAGACGTGCAGCAGATTTCTGTTCTCGCTGTAGGCGGTTTGATAGAGAGATTATATAACAATGCGTTGCCATAGTCCTGTCAAAAGGTGATAAGTGCTTGCATGTCTCATCATTTAAGGACTTATGAATAAGTCTTATATTTCTTATTTGATAATAACGGCATCTACACAGTGTGTGAAACTAATTTACATTATAAACTTACTGGACCTGTAGGGTCTAGTACAATATGTTGACACTAGACCGGCTGTGCTGACGTTAGACCGAGTGAGAGCAAAATTTACATAGTTCAGACCTCCGTAAAAATTAAACATTATGAGTTGATCACTGAGTTAATTACGCGGGCCTGTTTGCAATGCACCAATACACATTAAAGCAATTCGTTGGTTGTCAATATCCTTTTCAGATTTATCCCATAGTTTCAACATATTGCTTTATTTGTGTGAAATACATTGATTTAAAAAATAAAAAAAATCTTTAAATATAATTGTAATTGACAATGGTTCAATAAAACGGCGTACACGGAGTTTGTCTCGTGACAGCATTCAATAACCTTATATGGAATCACCATGAATATTCGGTACCAGACATGGGGTCAGTTCAATTCCGGAATTGGAATTGATTATTTAAAAAAATGAATTGGAATTGAGAAATTTTGAATTGGAATTGAAGTTTCCAACCAAAAAATTAAATCCAGAAATTAATTTACCATTTTTACAATGTTAACACTTACATGTGGTGTTACCAATATACTGGAACCATAATGATCCAGAACTTTTGGTTCCTTATATATATATATATATATATATATATATCAGATACGCACATCGACTGTGACACCCAAGGTGAGCATTTAACCAGTACACTGTTGAATATCCTATATTCTGCTTAAATAAGTACTAGTATTTTTCATTGATACATTGCGAAACCTTCAGTATAATAATTCTGATATATTTAGTCATGTGTAGAGTGCATAAGAACCATATTTGTGGCCCTGGGAAAACTAGTTTTCATAAAGATCGATCTATTGGGTTTTTATGATTTTTAAAAAGTTGGGTGGCGCTGAAATCAGAAATTTGAATTTTTTTGATCAAGCAAGCAAAAGTGGAACCTGGATATGAGGTTTTCCCACTCCAGTATCCATCTAGTCCCAGATAGCCAGCCTAAAGTGGGCCACTAGTAGCAACATGCGGCACGGGTGACAGAGGCTACAGTGCCAGCTAGTCAGGCCGTTGTGAACATCAACCGCTCCAGCTAGATAGATTATGCCAGAGAACGTAACCCCCCCCCCCCGAGGACGTAAAACACTCTGGTAGTGACCACACTTCAGGGTATTTCGGCTCCATCTTTCCGTACTGCTCCCCTGTGAGTGGTGGGGAAGGGGCTTTCTCAACCACTCCAACATAGCGACAGCCTGGGGATTCCCACAGAACAACAAAACAAACCTCTACGTCAGTGTTCGTAAACCTATCGTTTTACTGGATACGTATTCCCTGAAGCTGACCTGACCTGACCTAGATCTCTATAGACTATGCTGCAGAATAGCGCGCGTTTTTTTAATTATTTCTCGTTGAATATAGCAATGTTTTATCCAGTTTGGAACTAATATATCGACTGTGATTGAAGTGAGTGTACTCTATCGCATTAATTAATATCACGAGATATATTACAACATGCATAACACTGTGTAGCAAATGTTTAGATCTACATATGTATCTGGTGTCAGTGGTGATCTGTTGATTGTGAAATCCTTGGAATTGTTATTTTTGTGTGTGTGTTTTTCGATCCACTGCCTGTGGTGATAGAATACAGAAAATAGCTGACGGGATGCGTGCTGCAGCAAAAAAGTCATAAATTGAAAATATTGGATAATTTATACTTGTAGCTATATCCGGTAAAACCAAGTGCAAAATATCCATTGTATTCTTATTCATTATGGTATTTTATGATGATCTCATTAAAATGTTGAAAAATTACTTTATCTTTATTTGCAGTGGTGATGGAGATGCAAAATCTTGCAGATGCGTTACCGAGTGACATTGGCATCCTTGAAGAGTTGTAGATAAATTAGAGAACAGTTATAGTGAAATTAAATATTTGGATAGGAATGTATTATTAGTTCAAATTTGTTTTGATTTGTGTGTTTTGCGATACAATTTCATCCATCTTGCCAAAAATTAACCACTGGTAGCACACCAGTAGTTTGCTATCAGTGGGCCACTGGTGGATTTCTTCGACAAAGCGCAAATTGGCTACTGGTGGCTAGCCGCCGGTGGTCCACTGGTTCTGCCATCAGTTGGCCACATCTGGCACGCTTCTGGGGTTTGACTTGCCAATAATGTTATGGTTATTTTTAGATCCAGACCTTGTTGCATTTATTTTATATCAATTTGTTCTAGCACAAAAAGGCGACAGTAGTGTTTGTTAAACTTACCATAAACATGTTTTTATGTAACTTCTGTTGACATACTCTACTCCTATACAGGTGATGGTTTGTTTATCAAATCAATCATTACCAAGGGGTACACAGTCTGTTAAAAGCTGCCACAGGAAAGACTACACTGCAACATGGACAACCAGATCCAGAATCTTAGAGTATTTCACATTTTCTACTTTAAACCTTGTATCTGCTAATCAAATAGTACTTCGGATTTAGTAATTTGCACTATTTATTTGAAAAATAAACCACTGTAGATCTAATATACTAAATATAAAAAGATATATTTGTTTTGTGGGGAAAATTTCAAAACAACAATGTTCTAGCCTTTTCAAATAATCATATTTTAAAGTGAGCAACTAGTTACAGGATGAAGTGGGTAATTTACCTAAATATAAAACGAGAATCGTACTTTACCACAATTATCTCTTAAAACCATTAATTTTAGTTTTCTTAGAGTACACTGGAAATTTCTAGAAAGATTATAGTTTACTTCTGTAGCCTATTAATTTATTTTCAGTCATTAAAATCGCATGTATTGGTTTAATTAACCAGTTTCTGTCTTTTTATATTTTAGTATTTAAAGCCATTGGAAAATAGTTTTTTGACCCTGTTTTGCACATAAAACTCGCGAAAAACTGTTTTCCTATGTGAACTAAATAATTGTGAGGTTTTTTTTTCTCTCTCTCTCTCTCTCTCCTCACACACACACACACACACACACACACACACACACACACACACACAACACAGAAAGAATTACAAATCTATACCTGACAAGTTACGTAGAAATGAAATTGTGGCTATTTAACTCTACGGATCAAAGCAAAGCAAATGCTGAGGTTGAGTAAAGCACTTTCTACATCTAAGGTCATGTTTGTTAACATTCTAACCCGTTATTCGTCTACAGTTGAGCCAAATTGTCGATGTAAGCGGTTAACATATAATCTGTTTTATTTACTTTGAATAAATATGCCTTTAGACACGGCACATTCACCATCTGCCATCATACAGTTTTTACCAATCCAATTATATTATTTGGATGTCTTTCTGGGCAAGGACAAATCACGATCTTACAAAGCTGTTCTCATCTGATGATCTCTGTCTGCTTTGTAGTATAAATAAACTAAACAATAAAGAATGATAATATGATGTTACAGTGACATAATCTTTTAGCCGGTTGACCTTTGAACGTATTGTGATCGTTTACATTGTTATAATGATCACACTCATTCATAGTCTCGTGAGATTCATATGCAGGTCATCTTTATCAGTGATTTCTTGTAGTAGATTAAAACGGTTTGTTACATTTACAATTAATCCTTTGGTATCAAGGTTAAGGTGATTTACGGTATCACAATTAATTGTGTTAATAAGGGTCCTTGTACCTTTATTTATGATAACTAACCCTTCTTTGCCGAGTTCCTAGTAAAGTTATGTCACAACTTTTCTTTCTGACATAGACGATGGCATGAATAGCATTGAATCTTCTGTCCATGTCTGCATGTGTCTGTGTTGTATCCCTAAAGTATCTTGTATATACCGGTATATAAAGTATTTTAAATTGCCTATATATATATATATATATATATATATATATATATATATTATCAATGAGGATATTTTCTGCTAAATACATGTAGGTTCATTCATTTGGTTGTTGTAGCAAAAGGAGAAAAGAATTTCTCTTTGTTTTCCCTCAAAATGAGATATGGATATTGATTATAATATATGTCCACAACTGAATATTTTGGCATTTATATTTGGCAAATGGTAATTCTAGAATAGATGTTTTATGATATAAACACCATTATAATTTATTGCTGAATCATTTAATTTAAAATGAATCTATAAGAATAGATCTGTTAAATATAAACATACAGAATAAATAAATGAATCAGTATAATTTACTGGTGAAAATAATTTAAACTGAAAAAAGTGATGTTTTATAGCCACAGGACAAAAGTTAGATTTATTATTTCCAATTCTGACATATTGCTATCTGACAAATAACTTAGAAATTACTTATTAGTAATGTGGCTTATAACCAAATAAATAAAAACTATTATGAAAATTTTGAGAATGTTTTAAATAAATTAGGAAAAATGGATAATAATAATACAAATAATAATAATAATGACAGAATTTAGAGTAGATGGCATATATTCGGGAGAGAAAACCTTGCCAGTTGGACCAATATCTTCTACTATAACCCCACAGTCAGGTTTAATTAGTTGAATACCTAAATATATGGCAGAGTTTGTAGATCATTAATGATACTGATGTTGAAATAAAATCTTACTATTTAGAAACTTCATTACTCTTTTTTGTTGTTGTTATAATAACTTAGATAATGATGATCATAAAATTATTAACAAATCATTCTGTTGCTGGTCAGCAACCAATGATTTATAAATAACGAATGACACATTATTAGCCGATTTAAGACTATATTTAATTGTAAAATTATATTTATTATAATTATGTGGTACGAGAAAAAGGATTTCGACTATCAGTTGTATACCAATGTGGAAGAATTAATTATTAAATATTTGTAATATTTGCCTAAAGTCTGTTTATTATTTCTTACTTTTGTTTCTTTGTTTATCGAATTACTTGTTAAAATACGGTCTTTATATTCTTCAGGTGGTGAGTTTCTTACACCTAATGACATTTTATTGATTGACATATATTTTATATTTATCAACGTATAATAAAATTTCTCAGCTTTATGTTTACCAGTTTGAAATTAATTAACAAAGAAGTACACTTTTTGACAATTTAATTTCAATCAAAGGGAATTAAAATGATATTTTATATAAAGTGATAATTATAACAGAAAAAATGTTGTGATAACGTGTTATGTTTGTGTGTGTGTGTGTGTGTGTATGTATGTGTGTGCGCGCGCGCGTGCGTGTGTGTGCGCGCGTGTGTGTATGTGTAGGGGCCTAGCAGAGGGTTTTGCCCTCAATCTACTGGGTACGGACGTACGTGATAAGATCTGTGAGCGCAGGGACCAGGTCAGAAATGTCTGTCGCATCCTGGTTGTAGGCAACTCGTAATCCAAGCTCCTGGATCTTCCGAGAGACAGCCTGAAATGAAACCGGACAATGACAATGCTGTAATTAATGAAAGGGTGATATTTATTGTATTGTATCGCTATGAAATAAAACATACCTGTGTGAAATGAAATAGACATCCCCCGATCTGAACCATAGGCACGACAATCTGGAGAGCCTGCCAGGCTGCTGCCTCGAAATCAGCCACAATGTGTGTGACTGATGGAAGGCCAGGAAGTGGAGCCGGCAGCGTATTAAAAACTGCCTCGTAGTCAGAACGCCGGCGACTGGACATGAGAACAAAAGCCAGAGGTCCTTGTTTGGTCGCTCTCTCGGAGTCCACGAAAGCATGTACACTGAATAACTGGGCGAATGGTTCCTTCACCGGCTTGAATGTTCCATCCACGTACCAGGTACGTGCGCGACCAAGCACGGCCACCATGCGTAGTGACGCGAAGAGTAGGTGACGTGATGTACCAACGGAGATATCTTGCTGCGGGAATAGTTCTGCTACGTGATCCATATTAATGCGAAACGCTAGGTCACGTGGGTCTTCTGGACAGATTTTGCGACGTTTTACGTCTGCCTGTGGCGTAAGGAACGCTGGCCTAGACATATTGGGGTACATGGCCTACTGATATGGGGGAACGCTATCTAGTAACACCTTTATGCAACGAGTTAAGAAGCTAGTTATATATATATATATATATATATATATATATATATATATATATATCGTATAAAATACTAGCTATAAAAATATATATGTATAAATCACACCATATTTTAATTAAATCACATTTTATTACATGTACCTCATCCATCATCTCGGTGGCTGACGTGAAGACACGCTTTACAGATATGGATTTCACATCACGTCGTACTTCGAGCACAGTTGATAAAATTCCAGTTTTCTAAAACCATTTTACTTCTAATTTCCGTTGCATAAAAATAGTAGAAATATATTTTCAGCTCGAAATTACCGCCCCTGTAAAGGTGGGGGGGGGGGAAGCCCCACCTTATTCGCTTAGCTAGAGTTGCTACATGGTCTCCTCGGTTTTCTCATTCTGTGCCACCCCTGTAATCATTTCACCGGCTCCTTGTTCAATCTCGCATCAATTTCAAACTCTGTACCATTGCATATTAAACTCTTTCTTCTGGAGAATCTTCGTATCTATTTTCCATGCTTTCTCTAACACCCAAGTCCAGCGGGCTCCGTTCATCTGGCTTTCATGCTGACCGTCGTGCGTTTTGTTACTATTTGGAACTCACTCCCTGGACATGTTAAGTCATCGAATAGCATAGTTTCTCTCCGTCACCATTTGAAAACACTATTTAAGACTCGTTTATCCTTCCTAAGTTTTCACTGCATCCGATCATTTATTGAAGAATTTTGCATCATACATTGACTTCCTAAATAGAGTTTAGATGCAATAGAGGCTTGTCAATATATTGATAATTGGCTATATACAGTATATGATGTCCGTGTGCACGCGCGCGCGCGTTTGTGTGTGTGTGTGTGTGTGTGAATTGAACATAACATCATATTTTTTACAAAATTCTCACATATACCTAGCATTATTTGTGTGTCACTCATTGTGGGTGAAATCAAACAGATGTCGTCCGCATAACCTAAGCTAGTTAAATATATATTTCCGATGAAACATCCAACCCACTATTGGTTTACTCTACTATTAGTTCATCTCTCTCTCCCCCCTTTTTTTTCTCTCTCTCTCTCTCTCTCTCTCTCTCTCTCTCTCTCTCTCTCTCTCTCCCTCTCTCCCCCTCTCTCTCTCTCTCTCTCTCTCTCTCTCTCTCTCTCTCTCTCTCTATATATATATATATATATATATATATATATATACAAGTAAGTGGATAAAAACCACGCTTTCTCAGCGGCCGGAATAGTTTTACATATTATATCCGGTCAAGGGCTCGCGATGCATCCAGCAATACAAGGAACATATATGAGTTATTACTGATATAATAGTCTAAGCCTTCCTGTAGAATAAATGTGCAATGTGTGGTAGAATGCTTAGCTTTAAACCAATGCTGTGTAAGTGCTGTTTTTGATAATAGGAACCAGAGTTGACAATAACATATTTCTAGGAACATAATAATGAACAATAAAGTCAAATAAACAAATAGCTTATGACCACTGATTAGTAAATCTGATGAAAAATCTTCAACCCTATCTGCTTTATCAGGTTGCAATCCACGAATGGCACTGCTAATATTAATTGTTACAATCCAACCCATTTAGCACACGTTTCATATCTTGACTATTGTAAGATGAACTGTTATACAAATCATTGCATTGTTTTCTAAATATTGTATTAATTTCACCATTACCCTTGGGCGCTATCAACGATGTTGATCGTGTTGGATCAATTGATGGTAAGACGTCTCATTTCTTCCACAAAATTGCGTTTATCCTGATATTGTAATGTGCATGCCATTTTATCAGACCTAAGTGGGCTTATCTGTAGGGTGTTTCATCTTTGACTTCACTTCATTACCTTTGGACGTTACTTGACTCATTTAGCCTACTATGTGCACAAAAGTGGCCGTAAAACATTAATCATCATCATCATGATCAGCATCATTTCTATTCGATGAACTTTTACCAGGTGTAGCCTTTCTCCAGGAAGCTTTCCATGAGCATTTTCTGTCCTGGATATCATTAAAATATCCAGTATGATAATGATAATGCAATGATCACCTTCGTGTATGAAGTAATAACTTCACTTGATAAATTTTCCAATCTGACAAAATTATCTAATTTAGATCTAGAACCTGTGAATTCATTAATGTATGTGAATAATACTTCGTTATCGGTACAACCGGAACATAGTAACACACCTTGATTTTTCATATATTCTTCAAGGGCTATAGTATGTATAGAGTTCCGACGAGTCATTTCACTGTTTAGATCACCAGCGATAATAGTTTGATTTATACCTAGGTAATTTAAGCGAACGTGACTTATTTTGAACAACACATCGAGATAGACTTCTAAATTAGCTTGATCTGTATCACAAGGCATATATATGTTGAACATAAGTATTTTGATATTGTTAGGAAAATCACAGAGCACAGTACAACACCTATTGCTGACAACAGGTACGTGCATAAATTTAAATTTCAGGTTTTTGCTATATGTAAAAGCACAGCCACCATTTGGCCGACCTGTTTGTAAAACATTGGGATCCATTCTTGAAGTACCATACACTTGTACATCATTGATTAAGTTTACCATTGATATAATATTGTTTTCATAGTGCCAATGCTCCTGCACAAAAATAATATCAACATTTTACAATAACTTATCCATGTAGACTAGACGAATATCACTGTGACCTCTACTATTCTAGGATACTATGACAAGTTTTTGTTTTGTAAGAGCCATATTAACTATTGTTCTCGAAGTTATGTAATGGCGTTGTAGTTTGAGTCATTTTGCGTGAGGTCCCGAAATATTTTGGCATTTACCCCCCGTGATGTACTGTACGGATACGTGAATATTTATTGTGGATAGCAGTTGATCAGGCATGGATTGATAACATGAAAGCAAAGCAGATGAGTAAATCAGTGAACTTATAACAGAGTAATTGATGTCATAATTTGGTCAATATATTTTATGTCATGGACTCTCGGCATTTCTGACTTGTGTACGCTGTGTATGATGTGTATGTTTACATATTCACGGTTGTGTGACCTGGGGGACCTCCATTACCTGTGTTTTCTGAGAAAATCAATACAAATGCCCTCCCCCCACAGCGTTATGCTTGCTTTTCCCCATCAACTACGGAAGCTTCAGTGTGACATTCATTTCAAAAGTTCGCAATGGCTCAACTAACAAATGATAAATCTTGAGGATGCGCTGAAATCGGATGAACTCCAAACTGACGACATTCTCCACCTTATATGGCTGAGAATCAAATCCATAAAATAGGACACACAATTCACCAACAGTGCAATTGCTGACCTACAACTTCATATCTTTATTTCTTCGGGAATTTCCCCATATAGTCATATTATTAATCACGACACAACCTCGCTACCTTGATATCGAATATACGGAATATGAGGCATTGCCTGATTGTTTATTCCCGTCTTGACTGGTACACTTTATTTAAATCATAGCGATCATGGCAAATTGTATTGTTCCGCAAGCCAAAACTTGTCCAACCTAGACTTAAAACTATTTAGTGATGGACTGTCGATTACGTCAGCTGGGAACGAATCCCAGTCGTTTATGACTCTCTGGCTAAAGACTGACTGCCTACTTCCATATGTAGCATGTTTTTTAGCAGCTTCTGGCTGTATCCTCGGGTGGCTGATCCAGAACTTAGCTCGAAGAATATCTTTCTATCTACTCTGTCAATTCCATTTATGATCTTGTATGTCTGCATCACATCCTCTTCTCCTACAGTGCTGCAGTTATGGTAATCTTATGGCTCTTAGCCACTTATCGTATGGGAGATGCTTCAGCTCTGGTATTAGTTTGGTGGGCCGTCTCTGATTTTTTTTCTGTTTCTACCCTATCACGCCTAAATCTTGAGTGCCAGATTACATTCCCGTATTTTAAGTGTGGTCGTACCACAGTGCACTCGTTAATAATATTTATATGAAATGTAAACGTTATGATGGACTTGTTTCAAGGATATTTCCGATCATTTCCTGTTATTTACCGTTGTCAGTCAAATTAATCATACTGAATCGCTAAAAAGAGGTAACAAATAGACATGAAACTAATTAACATCCAAAATAACTTAAACACAATTGACTGGAATATAATGCAAAACACGAAGAAAGACCAATCATATGACTATTTCAATTGTTTATTATTGTATGCAATAGATACATATATACCGGAAAAATAACTATTCCATACAAACATGTACTAAAGAAACCTTTTAAACATTATATTCTGTACACGAATAAATTTAATACAATAAAAAGAATATTAAAAAAAATGAAATAAAACGTAAAGAATATGTAAACGAAAAAAAGAAAACCTGCAAGACATTAAAATCACTGATTGGGAAAACTAGTAATAAAAATTGCGGAATAAATTAAATAAATTTAATATGCCTTAGAAATACCTCCATCTAATAAGCTATTTCAACATTATCTTCAAAGTTCAAGAATCATAACGTCCCTCAAACACAAGACATGTTCTGGACATGACAGGATTTCCTCCAAATTTCTAAACTACATACTACCTTGGTGAAAAACTTCATTTTTACGGTATTCGTGGAATAGCCTTGTAGTGGTTTAGGAACTACCTGACAGATAAAACACAGTTTGTATCGAACAAAAACATAACTCTATTCAATGTGACGTCACCTGCGGAGTCCCACAGTTCCGGAAGTGTGCTCGGCCCAATTCTATTTATTATTTGTACTAGCTATTTAATGAATGCATTATTGTATTCAAAATGCAAGCTATTTGCTGATGATACCGCTGTGTATCATACATCAAAGGATCTACAAATGTTACACGATAACGTTGAGAATAATGACCAGACTTCTTTATCGGACACGTTTCGAGCCAATAAGCTATCCTTAAATGCAATGAAATCGAATTTTGTGTTATTTGTACCCAAAAAAACCCATGTCGCTCGGTAATGATATCACTTCAATTCGTCTAGATAATGAAATCATCCCACGTGTACATCATACTAAATTTCTCGGTATATATAGTGACGAACTATTGGAATGGGCCTATCACATTGATGATATTAGGAAGAAAATTGCCAGTGGTCTCTGTACGATCAATTCTGCGAAGAAAATATGTCCGTTGAAAACCTGAAATTCTTGTATTTTATTTTAGTTCATTCTCATTTGTCGTATCGAGAAATGATCTGGAGCTCTGGATATCAGTTTAGGCTACATAAATGGAAATTTTACATCCGTAATTTATGCAAGGCTAAATATAATATACCCAGCACACCTCTTTTTAAACATTTACATACAGCTAAGCTAATTTATGTTTTCATATACTAAGGGCGTACTTGCCGAATCCTTAAAAACAATATTCTCAGCCATTTCGAGTATTCATTCCCATAATACTCAACATTGTTGGGATCCTCACGTCTTTACACGTCTAACTTCATTTATTGGCAGAGCTTTCATTCATTGTGCGCTAAATGTTTGGCTTGACGTTCGAAATAACATAAGAACTTTGACGTCTGCTGGTCAGGTGAACAAACACTTCATTAATCTGTGTTAATATTGCTTTATTAATTTTCATGTTATCACCATCACGTTATTTACTCATACACGTATATCTTATGGTTGATGGTATTATAAATCGATCAATACTTAATAGGTTCTGGTAATAAATACAATAATAATTCGGGATGGGTGATCCGGGCATATTATTTGGTGTAACACAGACACGCCATCGACCTGTTAATTAAAACAATTTCTTGGGTTGTATTAACGCACATGATATTTCGTTGGTGTAACCCCAAACTGTATCATTAATTTATCTGAGTTGTGAATTATTCACATTTAGATACTGATGTATGGCATAGTTTGAAAAATCTATCTATCTATCTATCTATCTATCTATCTATCTATCTATCTATCTATCTATCTATCTATCTATCTATCTATCTACATAATTAAGTTATGTGGTTTTACATCATGGTCGTTTCTGGCCTCCATTTTGTTCATAATACCGCCTGACATGCACGCCCAAATCCATCATCCAGTACTTTTGACACATCTGATACTTTGATTTCAACTTTGAAGCTACAATACGTAGCGTTATCATTGGAGACACATTATATGGATCTAACATCTACATTATTTACAATCGTGTATTGTGAGTACCTTTCACCACTTTATAAACAAATATATCCCTACTTGGTTCTCCGGTTCCTCGGGATGTACCAGGCTGCTGCGTTCACGTCCTAGGCTCTGACCTTGGACGATGCCTCTTACTATGTTGTCGTTGGTAACGATTATCCATCTTTATATCTAATTGGTGTGTCTGATACTATGGATGTCATCGGGCCAACACGAGGAAGAACATACTGCTATTCTTTTGCTATTCTCTTAATTCTATTAAACTTATTTCTATATTCAATAAATGTGGTCCAACATGTTACAGTTGTGTTATTATTTAGAGCTTTTTTTCTGTAAGTTATATTTCTTGTTCTGGCTGATTTCATTAACCCAGCTGTTATCCATTCTTATCTGATAATATTCTTTTATTTAATAATTACTTTTTCTGGTGCACAGTCATCAAGTATGTCAATTAATATTTTAATGAAATGGGAATAACCTTCATTGGAAGACATATTGGAAAAAATGTTCGAGTCAAATTCATTCAGTTTAGTTTTTATGATTGAGCGACTTTTAATTTTGAGTGGTTCATCAGGTTTGCTGGCTGTTTTGTTTCTAAGGAATACAAATACTGGCAGATGATCTGAAATATGAGAGTTTATTACACCGTATATAATATTGGGAGGCTTCTGGCATTTGACGTATATATTGTCAATGATAGTAGCTATACTTTTCGTGATTCGCGTTGCTTTTATTATTGTTGGGAGATAACCGTTGCAAAACGATATTTATAATATATTCAGTTATGGATTTGCTTGTGTTCATTTTAGCATAGTCAAAATTTTGGTCTGTGCCCAAATACTCATCACATTTCTCGGATTCTAATTGTTCCAAAATATTATCACAGCGTTCAATAGATGTACGTGTGTTTGTACCAGGAACTCGACATACAAAGTTGTACCCATCAATATGAAACAAATTATCATTCCTAATCATCCAAAAAAGTTTCACAAACTAATAAAGTCTGTGTTTTTGGCATTACTATTTATGCAATATAATTTTTTTCTTCAAATCATCACATTTGCTAGGTAAACTTTGTATGTTGTGATGCAACACTCTATATTCATCCCCTCCAGGACCCGTGGCACTCTTCAAATCATCGACATCATAATATATATATATATATATATATATATTATCTATTAAAAAGTTCATCACATTGTTCAAGTCTATCTTAATCATCATCATCATAATCAATCACAACTTCAGTCATGTTCCTACCAGAAATAAAGTTTCAAAATACCCCGATACAAGTACTCAGAAGGTAATAAGATTAGTAATATTAATACGTTGATACATAATAGAATGTAAGCCTGATTAGTCCTTTCTACTAATGACAGGAAAACATATCCCACATTTAATTTTTTTACATAAATATCACCAGTTGGGATCTATTTCCACACATAATGGCTAAATGATTGAGTTTAGATTACAGTCTTTTGTAGCCCAGATGTGACATCTGAAACTGATTTCGCTTTGATGGCAAATCCCTGGATCAGGCAGCGTAGGTTTCAGGAACTGTGTCTGGAGCTTATCCGTGATGAATAGTTTCCCATTCCTGATGCGTGCCTTGTCTCCATGGCAAACTGGTTCCGTTCTGTGATTAAAGGTGGTGTTTGTCTAGATGCTCCATGACAAGTGTCCCTAAGGCTGTTCCCATATTTTAGGATCTCATCCAGTTATACAGCTATAGGATAATTCATCAGAATCTCTCGGTGCCGATCTCTCCAACTACCAAGTTTGTGGGCCACAGTGATGTAAATTTGTTGGCATTCTGCACAAGGATCACCTGGATGAGGAACTATCTGACAACAGACACCGTATCTTCTCCTTCTACCTCTCTGCCATCTTCCTTGTTATTATCAAATGTGAAGATGATATTGTTTTTCATTGAGTGTCGTTTTAGCTGTTGTACTTCGTCGTGTAATTTGCGTGTAGTGATCTCCACCCGGATCATCTTGGTACACAACATATTCACTGTACTGACTAGGTATGAGTTTTCTACGATCTCCACCCATTGCTCCAGGCCCTCCAGTTGATCGAGAGTACCCTTTGTGTTAGCATCGATGGTCATCAGCTTAGCCTATGCTGTAACTGGAAATCGATCAGGACAGGGTTCTTCTTTCTGCCTATACCGCCCATTATAACAGTTGTACGCACTCAGATTTTATTTGTAGTAACATAACTAAATTATAAAAAACACATTTATGTCATCGATTCAAAGGTCTACATTAAACACCTCCCCCCTCCCCATTTAACATAAGACACGTTTTTTGAAGACTGAGGAAGTTCTACGAATTTTATCATCAGCAGTATATAAAGTATTTAAATCCATTCAATCATTTTGTAACGACTTCGATTTTTCACAAATCTTAACAGTGAAAGGTGCCGTATTACTCTTACTTTATATAATATATATATAATAATAAAATCAAGTAAATCTTCACAACGCCTGCATTTCAATATACCCGTAATCATCTCCATGAAGACGTTCTAAAAATTACAATCAGTTTGATAACACAAATTCTTTATGCGATGAACGCATTTTCTTCAGGTATAGTAAAGGTGAATAATTCATGAATGTGATAAACTCAATATTGAGATCCATAATAAATAATATAAGAGATACGACTTCTAATTGTGCTGCTGCAATGATTAAAGTTATACATGACATAATTTGTTCTCATCTTGAGTACATCAATAGCTTTATTGATAACTATTATAATGGTATCTACATAGTCTACATCACTGAACAGAATTGACGTATATATATATATATATATATATATATATATATTATATATATATATATATATATATTAACCTATACGTCCTTTCAAATTCCTTACTATGGAATTGGTATTGATATTACAATACAGTGAGGAACTCTGGGGTGTAAGATTTGTCAGTACCATTTTATCATATACCGAGCGAGAGTACATATATCTCTGGAAAATATGCAGTCCGGATATGTTAGACGAGAAAGTTTTACTGAAGGGCGACAAGTACCAGGAATTGATCAAATTTCCTTGGAGTCTTTCGTTATTTGTATTGATTAGATGGAGACAATGTACTGGGAGTATTGTAACATACGGGTTCTGAAAAACATTTACAGAATAATACACCAAATTCTAGTCTAAGTTATTGTTTACCATCACCATCATCATGCATTTGTCAGGTGATTTGTTATTTGTGATATTGTCACATGGAACACACACACACACACACACACACACACACACACACACACACACACACACACACACACACACACACACACACACACACACACACACACACACACACACACACACACACACACACACACACACACACACACACACTACACACACACACATACACACAGAGAGAGAGAGAGAGAGAGTTGCTATTGGGTTGAGTCGTGTTGTGGACGTTTCTTCAGGGGACTGAATCCAGAGGGGCGACTTTTCTTGCTGAGACATATGTAATGTCTCACCAGTCCCTAAGCCGCCAAGCAAAATCAAAATACGAATCACCTACAGCCGTGGAGTTTGGGTGTAAAACACCCAAGTCAGATCACGGCGGTAGTGAGAATGTTTAGCTTAATTATCTAAGCAGCCCTATTTATAGCTATTTTTCAATTGCTATATCTTTCTTCAAAGCAATACTATATAAACTATATAACCCAATTGTTACCGTCTTCAAAGATCAGTTTTTACAACGGGCAGGCGTCACGAAGCGACTACTATTAAAACTATTTAGCTTAATTGCTATTAAAAGACTGACATCTGCGCTGAAGCAGACCGTATTAGCGCGTCATAGCTTCCGTACTGTTTGAACTATTTTCAAACCTGACCTAATTTATGCTATTCTAACTATTGTAGTTCTTAAATGTTATTTATGACAAGCAGATTAGAGCTAATCTTGAATGTCATAGTACAGACTGGACATAACTGTACCTAGGAAAGATAATTCTATTCCTACAAACAACCAAAGTGAATTATATATACAAGTATATATATTGATATTTGTGGAATGTTTCATCTTATTAACTTATTTCCACAGGAAGACACCCGTATACCATACGTCCCGTGTGTGGCCAGAACTGAGGCTAAATAAAACCAAAATCATTGACTGACTGACTGGCTGACTCACTCACTAAACAAAGATAAACTCATCCACTCACTCACTCAACCACGTATTTAATAAATACCCGTGAGCAACAAGACTCGAGTTCATACCAAACTACGCTTTAAATCTCACTTTGTTTTGATTCAACTGGTGTGATCGACTTACCTGTGATCAATTATTCTTCCAAAAAGGTCGACATTCAAACAAAAGCCAAATTGTCACATCACTTTTCCAAATCGATGGCATTTAAACATTTTTGATTATGCATGACGTCAGAGTTCATAAGATAACACAATTTAGATATTAAAGTAAAATTTAAACAACAAAATATTTGATAAATCGAAGTTTAAATATTTGTTAGACATATTATAATTCTGTTGTTGTTGTTGTTGCGGGATGGTAATACTGGTTGTGGTTGTTATTATTTAACTTTTCTATACATTACAGGCCCAGAGATCATACGATTTATATTTATTTCAGTAAAGATGTATCTGATAATACAAAAGGAGACAGGCGATAAATATTAACGATTGTATCTAAATTATTGATACGCGAATAATTAGCGGAGTAACAAATACTTTAATTACAGAAAGTTACGCGAGGTCAATGCCCTCGCGAAAATATGCCAATATAAGTTTCGTGTATATGGTTCATGAACTAAGCTTGCCAGTTACCTGTTCACAGTACATACTTTGGTTTTCAACAAATATCAACGCTGAATACACAGCCACTATTAAAGACTTGTGTTCCTACATATTCAGGTGCTAATACAGATTATTGTAAAGGAAATTAAAACAAAATTGAAGAAGCTTCAATATATATTTCTATTTTTAAACTCGAGTTGCCATATTTCAAGCAATTATTGAGACACTCCTATAACTGACAGATAACCGATACATAAAGAACAACGTGGATTCTGGAAACGCTTCTCAGGTCAGTTCCATGCTGGGGATGGAGAGAGCTGTAGGTTTGATGATGTACGCCAATTGTTCAATTGGTGATAGGGTTTACAGAGTACTCGTACTATGTTACGGAGAATACGTTTGGCTCGATCTCCGTACCAGAGTCCTTTGGTGTAGATGTTGTAACGTACGTTGTTGTAACAGTGTGGCTCGCTAATACAGAGGCATCGTCCTGTCTCCTTGAAGAGGCTCGTCAACAAGGTCGAGCCGCATCTTCCTTGGTTGTGGATAAAGATGATCTTGGTCTGGGTTTCCTCAAGTCTTTCCGGTAATTGATTGAAGTATTTCAGCGATATCGTTATCACCTTCTCAGCGCCATAGTATTGACCAAGGATGAAGAAATTTTTCTGGTAAACCGAGTTCGAACACTGGACGAAGATGGCATGAGTCCTGTCTACGGCGTACAAGGACACGTCGTCACGATGGATGAAGTCTGGATTTTCGAGCCTGTCATGGGCCAGGATGAAGTCGTCCAGCTTGGCGTTGATCCAGTCATCCAGATGGTATTTATAAAGGATGGTCATGACGTGGGCACATCACTCCTAGGTGTCTGGATCCTGATGTTGATGGTACATGTTGTCCCATCGCCATTTGATGTTACGTAGGACTGTGTAGATCTGATTTAAGGCAATACAACTGATGATGCTGTAGATGTAAATGTGGAAGTAGAACGTTTAAGTATCAACAAAACTTCATGCAATAATTGTTCACAGAGAATAGCAAATTACAGATTGGTTATACCTGATACAGCTCTGAAGGTCAGAAGATAAGATTAATTAGACCGAGTTCTTTTAATACTAACCAAAGTTAGTATTCTACTACTACTACTACTACTTCTCCTTCTCCTCCTCCTCTTCCTCCTCCTACTACCAATAGTAGTAGTAGTAGTACTAGTACTGCTAATATTATTACTTGTGTTACTACTACTATCACTACTACTACTACTACTAAGAGAGACGGAGAGGTAGTCATTATGTATCTTAATGACACCAGGCTTGATGTATATTCAGCCATTACGGCTAAATCGTATGAAAGTGTCCATGTTACGCTGACGGTTGCTGGATCCAGTGTTCACATCCTCATCATATATTGCCTCCATCCGACTAAGAAGAGCAAGGTAAAGAGCTCGGACCTTTCGCTGAATTTGTCACTCTCATCGATGAGTTGTCTTCTATATCTGATGAGGTAATCATTGCTGGTGACTACAATATACACTGGGATACACCAACAGAAACAGACCAAACGTCTAGTGGAACTTCTACATTCTGCCAGCATGGTTCAACATGTGAAAAAGAGAACACACATATCGGGTCATATCATCGACCTGGTAATAAAACGTGAGGGCAAACATATCTTGGGTAATCTACAGGTATCGTCTATGTCGTCTGATCACTTTGTAGTTCTGGCTTACTTACGGATGTATCGTCCTCGTCCTCAAGAGAAAACTGTTTCCTACCGGAAATATGACGCAATCAACATGGACGATTTCCCTGACGAACTTCTAAAATCTCAGCTCATCACAGATCCTTCTGCCACACCGGACACATTGGTGGATCAATATAACAATAGCTTGACGTGTCTTCTGATAAACATGCTCCGATGAAAACCAAACGTTCGAAATCATGTGTAGTAGACTGGATGAACTCCTAGAACTCAGTGGGAAACCTTTGGAATGGTTTCGCTCATATGTCCTCGGACCGATACTGTTCATCATCTATACTATACCGTTGTCCAGAATAGCACAAAGATATGGAATACAGATACATATGTATGCAGATGATACTCAACTATATTTGTCGTATTCTATTTCATCAACTTCAAATTGATAATAATTGGATCTCATCTAGTGACTCTGCCAAAACTCATGGTGTACTCTTCGGTCAACATTTGAACATGGAGACTCATGTGGCTGGTATCTGCAAGGGTTCCTATTTTCACATATGTCTTTATTACATCACGGTTAGATTATTGTAATTCCCTTCCTTCTTCTCGGCTTCTCTGATAAATTGATCCAAAGGTTGCAAAGGATTCAAAACATCGCAGCTAGGATAGTCACAGGATGTCAGAAATATGATCACATCACTCCGATGCTGAAGGAGCTTCACTGGCTTCCAGTAATTAAGCGGATTTAATTCAAAACACTCATGATCACACACAAGGGATTAAATGGTAAAGCACCCATATATTTGACAGTACTGCTTCATGAGATGGCTAACACTCGTGAACCGATCCTTGCAGTACCTAAATACAAACTCCAAACATATGGAGTCACTAAATGTTTTAAGAAATATGTTAAAACATTCTTATTCAAATAAGCTTTTAATTGTTAATGTACTGATAATATTTAATCATTTTGTTAGATATCTCTTTCTTTTATTGCACAGCGCCTCAGAACAGGGTTACCTGGTTTTGGCGCTTATAAATATACATTATTATTATATATTATTACTACTTCTGCTCCCTCTACTACTGCTACTACTACTACTGCTACTCCTACTACTACAACAACTACTACTACAACTACAACAACTACTACTATTACAACTACTATTACTACTACTACTATTACTACTACTATTACTACTACCACTATTACTACTACCACTATTACTACTACTACTATTACTACTACTACTATTACTACTACTACTACTACTACTACTAGTATTGGTACTGGTACCGCTGCTACTGCTACTATTACTACGTCACTACCAGGGTAGTATTAACAGCACTATAGTCACAACATACATAGATTAGCATGGGGCCCCTATGCTCGTGGCGCCTCCGAGCCGGCGTTCCCATGCGTTAAGACGGGCCCGAATAAAACTGTTTAGTATTTACCACGCCAGGGTGTAGGGTTACTTAAATGTGTTTAACATACACAAATTAGCATGGGCCCCTATGCTCGTGGGGTCCTTATGCTTGTTGAACCCCCGGGCAAGTGCTCATTGGGACCATGCATTAAGACGGCACTGCTCACTACTACTCTGCTATTGTTATTGCTGTTACTATTGCTACTACTAGTAGTAGTAGTGTTAGTAGTAGTTCTGCTACTACTATTACTACTGTTGTATTACTATCAATATGAATACTTAAACCATATACTAATATTGTTAATATTACTGAAACTACTCTTGATGGTTGACTGTTTTTTTAAATTCTTGTTTAACAACACATTGATACAATTTAGGCCATTCAGTGTCCTTAAACTACTACTTAAACTGATGCCATTATTAGTATTTAATGTAATGTTATGATACTATAAGTTACCTTTCAGCGTCATTATGTCACTAAAATATTACCTACTTTCGCTCATTCGCTGTCCTGATTCAATAAATTAGCATGAATTGACAGTTTGCTAACTCAACATTTCTCTAAAATACCAAAACATCTCCCAGAAAAGATATTAAATTAATATTTAATACCAGTTCAGGTTCCCGTATATTATTCCAAATTAAATAAACGAGTTACAGCTGATAAAGGAACCGAACTCGTGGTTTAATTCGCGAGCTACGTTAATCCTGTTTTAGAGATGAAGGCTATTTAAGTGTTGAAGGTAAATTACATGTAGGATGGTTCCAATTTAACGCCATAAATAACGATGTTCGCTAAGAAAGGTCACCAAGATCATATCTATGGCAGTACAATAGATAGACATGAAATTGATTCACAGCATTACCTTTTCTTTATTATCTGATCTTTGTTATACGTTGGTAATTATGAGCTTGCCTTCTGGAAATTTGAAAGGCCACAGCTCTTAAAGCATGTACTCCTGACTCAGGAATAGAAACACTGCATCGCATCTCGAGCGGTGGCATTGGACACAGCTCGGGTGGTTGGTGTGTTTTATATATCAAGTTTAATTGTATATATAATTCACTTTAGTTGTTTGTGGGAATATAATTATCTTTCCTAGGTCCAGTTATGTCCAGTCTGTACTATGACATTCAAGGCTAACTTTAGTCTCCTTGTCATTAATAAAACCCTATATTATAATTATAGTTTGTATAGCAGACATTAGGTCTGATTTGAAAATGTTAATATATAGAACGGCAATTCTGCCATAACGGTCTGCTAAAGCGCCGATGTAAATTGTTATAATAGTGACGAGTAGGTCATAGTATTTATTGGATTTGTATGTTTATGAGGTATTTGACCCTCCAGCAAATATCACAAGACATATTATGCTGCGGTTGAGAAAGTTCCGTTTTCTATGCGTGGAGACCATATTTCCCGGTCCCTGCATTCAAGAAAAGTTGATCTAGAGCTGTATATTCCGTGCACTATTTGCGTCTTTGGAGGCACGCCGTTTAGATTTGGCCTGGTTATCCAGCATTTAAATGACTGTAGCAGGCACAGTACGCTCTTAAAGCATGTATAGAAACACTGCATCGCATCTCGAGCGGTGGCATTGGACACAGCTCGCGCGGTTGGTGTGTTTTATATAACAACTTATATAATTCACCGTGGTTGTATGTGGGAATAGAATTATCTTTCCTAGGTCCAGTTATGTCCAGTCTGTACTATGAGATTCAAGATTAGCTCTAATCTGCTTCTCATAAATAACATATAAGAACTACAATAGCAGACGTTAGGTCAGGTTTGAAAATGATAGCATAGTTGAAACAGTACGGAAGCTATGACGCGCTATTACGGTCTGCTTCAGCGCAGATGTCAGTCTTTTAATAGCAATTAAGCTAAATAGTTTTAATAGTAGTCGCTTCGTGACGCCTGCCCGTTGTAAAAACTGATCTTTGAAGACAGTGACAATTGGGTTATATGGTTTATATAGTATTGCTTTGAAGAAAGATACAGCAATTAAAAAATAGCTATAAATAGGGCTGCTTAGATAATTAATCTAAACATTCTCACTACTGCCGTGATCTGACTTGGGTGTTCTACTCCCAAACTCCACGGCTGTAGGTGATTCGCTTTTTGTTTTTGCTTGGCGGCTTAGGGACTGGTGAGACATTACACATGTCTCAGCAAGAAAAGTCGCCACTCTGGATTCAGTCCCCTGAAGAAACGTCCAGAGTTTGAATTCACGGTTCGAGATTCTCTGTGCCTGTGCCTTATTATACACAGCTAAAACACACACCCGCATCGCATCTGTAGATAAATGAGACATAATAAAAGTCTTGATGTGCGTAGGTTATCGAAGGATTTTAGTGTCACTTCTCTAAAAAACTAAAATCGGGAAATTATATTATTGAGATCTAAAATGTCAGACTCTTCCAATGATGATTATTTAAGGTAGGAGAAGACAGAAATATGTTTAGGAATTGTTTTATTTAATTAAGAAAAATAATGCTGCTTCAATTGTTTGACAGCATCACCAAATATCATAGCATATGGCAGATGTAAAATTGTTCTCAGATGATTGGCCAATAACAGATGTTTGTTATTGTCTTTGAGAAGTTAAATGATAGCAATTTATTTGATACAGACATCAAGTGACTCGTGAGTTGCATTGTTGTATTTAAACCAGGTCGCCCGAGGGGCTGTAATTTAAGATATAAATATACAAGAAAATGGGGTTTACCATTTCAAATAAAACTTTAGAGGAATTACCTGCTATACAATACTCCTCCCACACCTATAGTACTAGTTTAAATCGGCTATTAACGCCGGGAATAGGCTTCCATATCTTATCGTACACATATACAAACTACTATTTTCAAGATACCATTACCTTCGTGAAGAATATCATTTGTTTTTTATCTACTCACCATAATGATGTCTTACTTTGTTTCATATCCACAGGAAATAAAGATGACACTTTTTGATCGATTTCAATCATTCACCGTCACGGTATTTCCCTACACAACCGTACAGTAACAAATTAACGGGAGTTCGACTCGATGAGCTTTAATTATCGACTTAACGGGCGTTCGACTCCAGCCCAACTCCAGCAACACCAGGGATGTTATATTAAATGAGTCTTCAGTGTTGATAATAAACTAACATTGATTTTACTTGACCCATCAACTGCTTTTGACACCGTGGACTATAACATCTTGCAATGTAGTTTAGAACATGGGTTTTGACTCAAAAGCCTGGTACTAAACTGGTTTCACTCCTATCTATTTGAGGGGAAATATTATGTACCAATGCCCAAGCCATACCGGATGCAATCGGTCTAATTGTCGGTGTCACCCAGTGGTTAGTTCTTAGACCAATACTGTTTGTCCTCTACACATTCCTTCACATTACCAGTATGACGATGCATCATGGCATATGCACACATACGTATGTATACGTATGTACAATACAATAGAGATAACAAATGAAGCAAGCAGAACGGACTCGCTTCCAAAATTGAATACCTGTCTCTCTGAAATTAGATCATGATTTGTCAGCAACCTCTTAAAATTCAATGACAATGAACCGGATGTGCTCATTCTAGCATCATCCCACTGTATTGACGCTGTTACTGACAAGGTTATGCATGCTATCGATGTATAAATATCATCAAGCCAGTTTTTCGGAAACTTCGGGATCATGTTTAACCAAATACTGGGTATGAAACAACACATAACTCATATAGCTAAACCATCAGTCATCTAACTACGAAGCATTTGATTTTTGAAAACCCGTTTCTCTATCGATGCCCCTAAGTGTGTGTGACGTATGCGTTCATTGCATCGAGGATAGATTATGGCAACTCATTACTCATAGGAATATCGGTCAGATGCGTTAACCAACAGGAACGCACATCTGGTGAGAAATCGATCACTTACAGCCTATGTTTAAACGTCTCCATTGATTACCAGTGAAACAACGTATTGTATTCAAGATACTACTGATCACATACTAAGTGGTACATAACTTCATATATGTGAACTAAATTATTACAACTGAAATATTCTGGTCGTCGACTGAGGTCAGATAATCTGTCACAGCTGAAATTCCTGAAGAGACTACTTTAACCGTGTGGAGAGGTTGCTTTTATCAATGCATAGAATTACCTCCCAGAACACATAAAATCTGTTTAAACCTAACTAGAAAACATATCTACTTGATATGATTTGGCTGCCATCTATTAATAAAGTTGATTATTATATTCTATTATATATATTTACTCATAGGAATCATCAAGCCATCTCTTGAAAATTCTAAATCTCTTCTAAAAACACCTATTTATGGTCGCTTTCACAGATAAATAATTATTATCTTTTAAATCATTACTGGGTTTTTACAGTCATTATTTGGGGTATTATTATATTACATATTATTTGTACAGCGCCTTTGAATGGCTCCTGCTAGTAAGGGCGCTTTATTAAATATACATTATTATCATTATTATCATGTACAGCTCCTTAGAGTGGTATAACTAGTTTTGACGTTATATGAAGTATGTATTGTCAACGTCATTGTCAATGTTTCAGCACAACGAAGGAATCCCTGTCTCCTGAACTGAATGAGGAACCAAAATAATTATCGTCAACAAAAATTACTTCATATCCACATCTGGATCTGTAAGATAAAGGATAATTATCTAAAGTTTATCAAACCCTAAACCATCAGTATGGATCCTACAAGTATAGTCAAACCAAGATAAACCGAAATCTCATCACTCAGGTGACAATACAGATTACTGTCACTCTGTGACCGAATAGATCTGGGCGTCGACCATGTTGATAATGGTCACGTTGTGTGACATCGATGTCACTATTGTAGGATGAATAATTTGGCAAGTTAGTCAGGTGCGTCTCCCTCATTTGAGGCGTTGATGTAGATGGTTTAGATCTGTCCAGACGGTATGCTAAAAGAGACATCTCGAATGATAACGAGGCGAAGTGAATGACACCCTTCAGACATAGCCCGATTCGCGTTTGAATCCAGATGCTAGAGATATCTGGCTACCAGTTAGGCCACGGAGAGCTGAAACGGGATAATCGTAATCGGTAATCGTAATCAATTCTAGCCGAGTTACATGATCTTCAGTAATAATGAAAGCAATCGTCATTTCCAGATGCAATGTAATCGTAATCCCTTATATACTAGATGTATCATAACAATTATCGATCATTTACAATGTTATATCCTCACATAACATCAACATTACTGTTATTGTTTGGATATTTCCACCCAACTATTTTTAATATTATTAAAGATTGATAACGTTTTATTCGTGGATATTTTGATTGCGTGCCAGGAAATTAAACCCCTTCGCCACAAGAGGGAGCCACATAAGGTAGCGTTTGGAATATTCGTTTCTATCCTCTTACACTCGGCAATTTCCGCCGCAGAAATGTGTATGTAGTATACATGTATTTTAATATAGTTTTACTCGGTGTGTGTAACGTCTGTCATCACTTTGTTTGTATTAATACTAATCATGTGCGCATATTATAATAATAATATAATAATGTGTGATATTCATATAGCGTCCGCCCTATTCAGCTAGAAGCTGCTCTAATGCGCTTTACAATATTATTTACAATATTATTATCCCTGACTCAGACCCGTTTCCACCCAGCACATATCTCAACTTCCAGGGGAGGATACAACGCATGCTGTCATTATAGGCGCAAAGCGTTACTCACACATAGCCATCGCGTCCTGTCAAGTACTCAGTTTTATGGATGAGTGAACCAGTCGCCACATGATGGCATTGCAGCTTACGGAGCGTCGAACCCGCTACCCTTCGGCTACGAGTCCTACGCTCTAACTAACTGCGCTATCACGGCTCGATATGATGCTGCTTAATTGATCATCCACCTGTCAATAAGCTGAAAGTGATCAATATAAATACAAACTAATAACAACATTTCTACTCACAACTTTAGTAATTTAAATATATATATATATATATATATATATATATATATATATATATATATATATATATATATATATATATATATATATATATATATAAAGAGAGAGCTTTACTGTGGGTTGAATAAGAGTAAGTACTTGAGTGGTAAGATTTCGTCTTTTGTCTTTGATTCTTCTATACCACATATATGTCTCTGTTTGTTTTGTTGTAGTCTGATTTTCTATTTCTGACAAATTGTGTCATTTATCAAATCAAAAGGAATATTGCTACTACGATGAGATTGATGCCGAGAAAACAAATAGATAATAGCCAAGCTTCTTCGCACTTAAATTGTTCTCAAACACCAAACAACACAACGATCCATGAGTTACGAAAACAGACAATTTTATACGACAATAATTCCACGGGATCCCGAATAAAGAAATCCTGGATGCGGAATTATAACAGAAAACGGTTATCACCGCAGACACCATTGAGGACAGACATACGATTTTTCTTCTAATGTGAAAATCTTCGTCTTCCTTGTGACGATATCCCCAACACACGTAGAATACCTCTGACCTCACTTGATCTTTGGAAATGGCCGCCACATCGTCGGAAGATTACCAGATAGAAACCAGAAAAATTTCTATTATCATAATGTCATCATAGCGTATCAATAGGTGACAAGGAGATATTAAGGAAGCCTTTTTATCAGTGTTGGCCAATGTTTTCGAATGAAAGGACAAACTGAATGTCTATTTTGGTGCTGAGGACAAAAGAGGAGGAGGAGAACCATTGTCGCGAGCGAAGGGTTCGAAATTTGTTTCGTCATCTTGAAGGATTCCAGAATCTATGGCAAGATGGTTCTGGAATATTACAAACATTGTGAGGCATGAAGGGGGCAAATGATGATTAAAAAGTGATGGAAATATAAATCGATCTCCTCTGGCATCATTGTACACTTATTTATCTAAAGTTTGATTAAGAAATTTAGGCGAAGGTTAATACCTTTTTAAACTAAAATAAAAACGTTGTAATTTGTTTGTAAGTACATTTTAATATTTGGGACGTCATTTATAAACTACGTTTCTGACTACAACATCAACTGTTATTAAGTGTCTAAACTTTCTCCAAAATCTCCGGTAGCGCAATGGATAGAACGTGCACACTTTCTTCCAGGCCAGTGTTTGTGGGATGGTTCATCAAGCAGTTGCAGTCGCTCGTTCGTTCGAAACATCCTCTAGTGAATCATAACGTGCTATGTATTATACCACGGCCCTCTCCTTTCCACGTTAGTAATAAACCTTTCGAAGAAAGCTACGATCAATCTATTTTTGTTGATGTCTTTCGGTGCACGATTGATCTAAAAGGATCTTGTTAATGACGACAGATCTAACCACTTGTTTGATCAATGAACTTGAACCGTTTTGGAGATTATAATAGAAATGACCATTTTTACATTCGTCAAATACCTGTCTCTGTTTGTGTGAAGTACCATTACATACATTACATGTTTACATTACGGAGTCGCCTTTCTCGTGGCGGCTATAGAACGTCAGTGATATAAAGGTACGAATGTGGGGGTTGGGTTGGGGTTGGTAGTGGCTCAAATTGGATTATGTTTAAATACAACCAACAGGTAAATGAACTCATCTTTGTGAGACTTTTGTTTGTTCCCCCCCCCACCCCCCAATCTCTTTCTTCGATATCTATCGGTGATCATCTATTGAAGGATCCTGCGGCATTGTCCTATATTTGTTGATTACACATATTTCCACCAATTATTTGTTCTCTCTCTCTCTCTCTCTCTCTCTCCGTCCCTCTGCTTGATTTGCCAATCGATGGATTTGAATGTATACAGTAAAAACTCTATAATAGGCTCTACCAAGCTAATCTCTTTAATCAGTTTAGCCGAGTGACTTCTATACAGTAACACAATTAGGTAAAGGAACCTAACCTTCATCTGTTTTTATTTACGTCTGAAGCAAGCTCTATATTGATGTTGGCCAGAAATCGTATCTATCTCTCTCTTTGTGGGTTGTTTCCGTCGGCAGTCGCATCTCGACCTCAGATGTACCTAGCGTTGAGGTTAAACAACTTTAACTATTGGCTGAAATAGATCAATTGTTAAATGTCTAAACCGGATAAGACGTAATAAAGCGGCATGTTATGTCTCACCATTACGTGATCATTTACGACATCGTAACCAAGGTATCAGTTGACGATAGTTAGTATATAATCTGTGAAACAGCTAAATAGCAAAGTGATGTATTACATTTTTTTAAAGATAGATCCTCGTTTTGAACCCAGGAACTGGCTATTAATGTGTCCCACGTTAACTGAAGCTAAGTGAACAATAAACAAATATGTAGTTGGGTGATGGTATATTATTATCGATTATCATTATGGTTGATTAGAACCCGACATCGTCCTTGACCCGTTGGAGGCCCGCCCATTTACTTTATTGTTAAACTGGGTTAACTGTATTTTCTTAAAAACTGTAATTTCTCAAATTAGAATGTCGACACACTAAAGATCCCTAGATCCTCCCCTCTGAGTAATCCTCATGTATTAAATATATGGGAGATTTATACTCCGAGAGGAGTTGTCGATGGCATTGGATAAACACGATGATGAACAGCTGGTAAGGTAATTGATGTGGGTTCGAATCACAGCGTCAATGATCACTGGGGAATATTTCATCCTTCACTCAAATGACGTTTTCGTGGGGCATAGCCACCCTCGACTAATCTGGGTAACCACAGAATGACTTCACGTGAAAAGTAGATCAATATTTACCGTTCAGTCATCAGTTTTAGGGAATTGAAAAGAAATCGCCAGACAATTAAAAAAAAAGTAATTGGTAATGAGACAGTCGTTTGTGTTCTGATGAAATTGTGGGAGGAAATTAATTCTTATTTTATGGTCACATCTGCGTAGATGTTGAGCAAATTGGGTCAAACGAGAAATGAAACGAAAGAAGACACCCACGTTTTCAGTTCAGCCACGGAGACGCTCCAGAGAGAACTTCCGTAATCAAATTAGTACCGATGTCTCTCACCAACCTCTCTCTCTAGGAGCGATATCAGCATAGTACTGGCAAAGCCGACATCACATTACGTTTTGATGCAGAATGTTCTGTTGGGATTATGTTTGAATCATTTATCCTAATAACAATTGCACACAGCTCAGCTCACAGCGGAGTATATAGGGTACATCATAACGTATGGGTTAAGGCATTGGTATAGAGAATCATGAATTTGGACGATTCCCACGTGTGAGTGATTATCTAAATTATATATATATATATATATATATATGTGTGTGTGTGCGTGTGTGTGCGTGTGCGCGCGCGCGTGTGTGTATGTTCTCTCTTCAGTCCATCCAGCCATATATTGTTTAATGTTATTATATCAATTTAGATTTTACATTATTGTTGTTGACAAATCAGACATAAACACATAAAGATCATTTCATAATTCATTTTATCTCGTCGTATCTAGTCTTAACTAATTTAATCTGATCTTGCCTTATTGTGTTATGTCTTGCCTTTAATAATTAGTTTTCTTTTTTATTGTATTTGCTCGACATTGTGTTTCCCTATCCTCCCACTGTATTACTTTATCTTCCTTTGCACTCCTTTGCATTTCTTGTCGTTCACTAGCTTTGCCCGAGCTATTATTTCCTTATCTAGCTTGACCTTATCTGCCCGGTCCTATCTTATCTGACCTCGAATTGACTTGTCTTTCAGTGTTTTATCTTGCTTCGCTCGTCCTTGCTTTACCTTGATTCAGCACCGTTTTATCACGACTCACCAACAGGAAGGCCCCCAACACCTATAAACATCTGATCTAATAGTCTTATAGACGGGTGGTCTCTTAAGACAGTTAGATCCCTTTAGACAGCTCGTTCCATACGCTGACTGGTCACTTATAACTCGACCCCAGATAATACCGTAGTTCGTTTCATCGTCGTATCCCGATTAATGCGTATTGTCAGTCGTCACGTCTACATAATTAACCATTCTGACAGCTGGCAATGGCAGTCTGTTGTATAACATAATGGAAAGCCACAAGTTGTCTCCATCAGGTTGTCCCTAGACGATGTTACCAGCCTCGTCTCATACTAAGCTTTTAATCGATGAATCAGTAAATATATGGATAACTCAGATACCAACATGTAGAAATAAAATAATAATACTGATGATAATAGTAATGATAATGATGATGATGATGCTAATGATGCTGATGATAGTGATGATGATGATAATAATAATTATACTAATATTACTAATTATAATAAAAATGTCAAAAAAATAAAATAAAATTAATGCTATGATGGTGGTAGTAATGGTGATGGTAGTGGTGATGATGATGATGATGTTGCTGATGATAATGATGTTGCTGCTGATGATGATGGTGGTGGTGATGATGACGATGATGATGGTGATGATATATCTTACATAGAGACATATACAAAAGTGGTCTGACTTAGATATGATAATTGGTTAATTTATTTAATTATATTCATTTATTTATTTTGGTTATATAAACTTTATTAATTTATAAACAAATCTCGGATGGGAAGAAATACGAGTAAGTTTGATGAGATATTATAATGTTTATAAAACGGATTTTTCCAAATTTATAAATACTTCTACTATCAAACAAAATCAGCTTCTCACTTATACATACTTTAACCATAATACTTTGTTTGTTTATCGTGTAATATGACCCCAATAATGGAATATCACAAACTAATTAATAAATCATCAGTTCCTTGACAAAATCTCACAAAGCATGCCAGAAATGTATATATATATATATATATATTATATATATATATATATATATATATATATATATATATATATATATATGGGCGCTTGACATGTATTCATGCATACATTTCACAAAAGTGACTTTTCATTGTTCAATTACAAGTTGTCAATGTTAAATAGCCTCGGAAGGTATATAACACCTTCTGACATTGATCACCCTCCGGTTATATCTGTTATAACCTTCTCTATACTGATACTATTGAAGGATGGGAGAGGATACGGCTTCAGCCATCCAGAACACTGGCTAGTGATCACATTACACATCGACACGCACTATAAATAGGGCTGCTTAGGTGATTCGCATTTTGATTTTGCTTGGCGGCTTAGGGACTGGTGAGACATTACACATGTCTCAGCAAGAAAAGTCGCCACTCTGGATTCAGTCACCTGAAGAAACGTCCAGAGCTTGAATTCACGGTTCGAGATTCTCTGTGCCTGTGCCTTATTATACACAGCTAAAACACACACACACACACACACACACACACACACACACACACACACACACACACACACACACACACACACACACACACACACACACACACACACACACACACACACACACACACACACACACACACACACACACACACACACACACACACACATATATATATATACATACACACATATACATGCAAGCACGCACACGCGCGCACACACACACACACACCAGACATGGGGTCAATTCAATTCCAGAATTGGAATTGATGATAAATTGGAATTGATAAATTTTGAATTGGAATTGGAATTGAAGTTTTCTACAAAAAATTAAATCCACAATTTAATTTACCTTTTAATATTTTAATTCAGAAATATTTTTCCATGAAAATCCTACTTGGAATATAAACTACACGGAGTAGGTATTTTAAGTAAAAAGTGGTAGGTTAAAAAAGAGTAGTTAAAAACGGAATTTGGAATTGAAAAAATTGGAATTGAAATTGATAAAATGGAATTGATCACACGTCTGACACATACATACACAGACAAACACGTACGAGCTTACACATATACGCACATCCCACAAAAGAGTTAGACAAACTTACAAACATCCACACAAGTACACACAATTGATACTAGAGTACCAAACATTCCCGTTCTCAGTATCTATAGAAATATCTATAGGTTCTTCGTTCGTATCCACTATATGACCACTTTAAGGATGGTGATGAGTTACTGTGAATTATTTACATACAATTGACAGTTATAAACAGTAAACCTCGTGGCGAGTTAACGATTATAGAGGTCCTCTGATGCGAAACATATCCTAACATGGACATACATTTCTTAAGACAATTGACCAAAAAGAAACCTTGCCTATAACGACCACCCTATTCAGTACGAAGATTGGTCTTATAAAACAGATTGGACTACAAGCCTCGAAACATGAAACTCCTCGGGTATTGTGAGCAACCAATAGTGGGACGACATGTGTGACACGGCATTTGACTGGCACGAGATAGACTTGGGGCGCATTAACACGGTGCGCACTGTTTAGCTCTTCCTCTTATTGTAAGCGCTCCGGATATTAAGCGGCCGACGCCATATTTGTCGTTTGTGTTAGCGGGCCGCGTTCGGCAAACAAGGGCGTCTGTAGCCGCAAATCTGAGCAGAAAGTAGGCCATAAGCGGCCTTAATATGCGGCCATTGGCTTTGTCTAAAGACAATGGCTTCTGTTGAGGCTCGGCCAAGACAGGTCAACGTAGAAAACATGTTTATATAGTAGATTAAGATGACACTGGACTCCCTATCTGTTTTGCTGTCTGTCTGTTTTGGCTATCTGCTCTCTCTCTCTCTCTCTCTCTCTCTCTATATATATATATATATATATATATATCAAACAGTCAATCCAACTATAATTCATCACTCTGTCATTGAATTAGTGCAGCCATCTATCAACTAATATCAAATTTCGTTTTCTATCTATTTATCTCTCTCTATCTATTTCTGATATATGTTTGTTCACATACCTGCTTTACTCCTATTTGTATTCTTGCATCGTTTATTAATCAGGAATATGATTAGATTGCGGACTGTAATTAACCCCATGGCTTGAGTTCATATATATATATATATATATATATATATATATCGCATATAAATTGAAGTTACGGTCAATCTACAGACTTATTTAATATTAGGATGAATAGAAATTGTGACAGTGTTAGTTAGGAGGCTGAGAACTGTAACCTTCGGATGATGATTCCTATCCTGGATTCGACAAACATAGAGATCCAGAATGAACAGACCATCCCGATCCAGAAACGAAATGGAAAAACTAACTTCCTCGTTTTTGGTGAAATGTAAGCGGAATGACAACAACGAGTGATCCAGTTTCAGAGATATTTTAGCGATTCATGTGTATAGTTTTCTAGTATCTTACTAATGACACCACACGAGTGACAAATACAAATTCTGTTAGTTAACGTCAGTGTTTAAAACAGATTTAACGTTAGCCAGAGGCTAAAATTCCTGACAAAATTATGAAATATATATAATGAAATAAAAACATTAACAAGACACTCATATCACTGACACACAATTATCCCTTAAGCCATTTACACACCCCTATCAATTTTACACACTTAGGAAACTCTATACCTCCCCGTCCCCTTCCCCCTCATACATTCACCTTGTACCCGGCACTTACGATAACCCCACACGATGACACCACATGGTAACATCACACGATAACACTATACGATAATATCACATGATGATACCACAATATAACATCATTTCTGAGATAACTTCATATGACGCTCCATTAATAACAGTGCCAGTGTTTATTTTGACATTACGCTATTTTAAAATATATATATACAACTTATATTATAATTAATTAATCGTATCATCAGAAATCCTGATATTATTATATCAACAATATTGAGCCCCAACTAATATTCAGCAGATATTTGATGTTCTACACACGACTTCATGTCAATATTAAGTCAGATATAATGATTTGTGTATATTTTTGTGGCTATATTAATGTAAATAATCTAAGGACTTTCCACCGTTTGACAATGCCGTCTATCGTATTATAACACAACACGCCATTAAGTGTATTTATTCAGCATTATATTGACGCTATATACAGTGTACAGAAAGAAAAAAAAGAACAATGGCACGTAGGTACGCACGTACGCAAGCGTAATGCACATACGCACATAAATGAATACCCACATATATACATTAATTGGCATCTATGTGTTTACATATTTTGCATAAAAATTAGTCGATCAAAGAATAAAAATATTCAAATAGAAAACTATTTGAGTTAGTATCATCCTGTATAAATCCTAGATAAACTCCCCGGGAGGTTTACTGTTTATAGCTGATAACTTTAGACATATAACAAATGACATATTACTTTATCCGAACAACTATCCACGGCTAAATACGTCAAAGATTAGTAGCCACTTGATGGATTCGTACCCGGGGATTTCAAAAATTACAGTTCACGGCTTTAGCTATAAATCAACGACGATGATAATGACGACTATGACAACAACAACAACAACAACGCCTACTACTACTACTACTACTACAACAACTAAAACAACAACAACAACTACTACTACCACCACCACCATAACTTTTTCTACTACTACTACCACTACTACCATTACACGACTACTACAGCTACTACTACTACTACCACTTCCACTACCACTGCCACTACCACTGTCACTACAACTACCACTACCATTACTACTACCACTACTACCACTACTACCACTACTACCACTACCACTACCACTACCACTACTACTACTACTACTACTACTACTACTACTACCACTACTACTACTACTACCACCACCACTTCTACTACTATTACTTTACTACTACTATTACCACTACTACTACTACTACTACTACTACTACTACTACTACTACTACTACTACTACTACTCTACCACCACTACCACAATCATGCACACACTACTGCTACCACTGCTACTACCACAAATGACATATTACTTTATCCGAACAACTATCCACGGCTAAATACGTCTAGTAGCCACTTTATACGACCCGGTTCAAAATTTCAGTTCACGGCTTAGCTTAACAACGACGATGATAATGACGACTATGACCACCACAACACGCCCACTACTACTACTACTAAAATAACAACAACAACAACTACTACTACCACCACCACCATAACTTTTTCTACTACTACTACCACTACTACCATTACACGACTACTACAGCTACTACTACTACTACCACTTCCACTACCACTGCCACTACCACTGTACTACAACTACCACTACCATTACTACTACTACTACTACCACTACTACCACTACTACTACCACCACTATCACCACCACTACTACTACCACCACTACCACCACCACTACTACTACCACCACTACCACCACCACTACTACTACTACTACCACCACCACCACTACTACTACTACTACTACTACTACTACTACTACCACCACTACTACTACTATATTACTACTACTACTACTACCACTAATACCACTACTTCTACTACTACTACTACCACTACTACCACTACTACCACTACTACTACCACCACTACCACCACTACCACCACCATCACTACTACTACTACTACTACTACCACCACCACTACTACTACTACTACTAGTAGTGTAGTAGTAGTAGTACAACAACAATTACTATAATCAATTAGGAAATACAACAGCAAAAATATCAACAGTCTATAAACATCCATATATAAGATTGTATTTATGTGTATGTGTGATGGTGTATATCTTTGAACGTGTATAGGTGCGTATGCGTGTTCATGCATAAAATATATATATATATATATATATATATATATATATATATATATATATTAATATATATATATATATATATATATATATATATATATATATATAATATATATTATATATAAGACACTGGCTCAGAGAATGCTAAATGATATATTTGGAAAGATTTTCAGAGGACACGTTCTAATGAAGCAACTTTCCATACTAAGACGTGTAAAGTCTCATCAGCGTATGCATACGTACGTGCGTGAGTGCATGAGTACGTTCGTCTTCGCCCGTCAACAGAAGAAGCACCGAAAGTGACTGGGGCGATAATAGAGAGAGAGAGGGGGGGGAGGGGAGAGCTGATCGAGCGAATGTGATTAATTACGAAATGGACAGCGAGTGGCCATAAACCGGAACTTACGTCATTAATCCTCTTTGGCAGAGCATAAAACGCTCATATCGGAATCGTCGGCTCGCAAATCCCGATCAATCTGATCCGGGATAACCTGATTAAGACGTCGCCATCCCAGCCGGTGGGGCTCATCTTTTATGGCCAACTTCCGTACCGAGCTGACTAACTCGCCATCAACAAAAGTCGAGCCTTAATTCGGTTAGCATCTTCCCCCCCCCCAAAAAAAACAAACAGCCATAGATACTCACTTTATTCGATCAAATATTAACCGCTATCGTCGCCTGCTCATCGGTGGAATCACTGGCAAGGTTTCCCGGTTCGGAGTCCGGTTTATGGCTCTGTTCACGCCGAGTTGTTGCCAGGCGAGCTCGTAAAGGCGCAAGATTGTTTTTATCTGACGAGAAAATATCTTTGGTTCGGATGAGATGAGGACACGCACGTATTCCCCCCCCCCTCTCACCAAGATTGGTTATTCGTTTGGCCGCCTGTTGGTGTTGTGATCCTTGTTAGGACGACGAGAAGAGTATACCGGAAGTGCTTGTCGACGTAATGCCTTACGTCTTCTGATTGACATTCGGTGGACTACTAAGATATGATAGAGATTCTGGGATTTCTCTCTCTCTCTCTCTCTCTCTCTCTCTCTCTAATCTAATCTAATTCTATTTCTCTCCCTAGCTGAGTTCTTGAGAGGGGAAGTCGGAAAAGTATATAGATAAATAGATAGATAAATAGATATATATTTAGATAGATAGATAGATAGAGATTGATTGATAGATAAATAAGATAGATAGATAGATAGATAGACAGATATAGATTGATTGATTGGTATATATATATATATATATATATATATATATATATATATAAAACCAATAAAGCGAATGTGTTTGTTTGCTTTTGTGTTCGTAAATAATTCTGACAAAAGAGTCTTAAACTGTGCTAAATATGTGGTGGTACTATGATGTTTACTTATTAAATTTCGTGTGTATGTGTGTGTGTGTGTGCGTGTGTGCGTCTGCGTCTGCGTGCGTGGGCGCGCGCATGTATGTGTGTGTGTGTATATGACATTCTTTCATCTGCTATAAGTGTTTAATAATTTGTCAACTTCCCCAATGACACATGGTAATATAACACGAGATGACAACACCAAAGACGACAAAAACAATGATGAACACAACAACAACAACAACAACAACTATAGGAACAGTAATTGCAGCAAGACAATAATAAAATGTTATTAATAATAATGATAACAAGAACAAAACTAATAAGAATAACACAAGTAACGATCATACTAACAGTAACAACACAACACAACACAACAACAACAACAACAACATTTACATTAGAAACAACAACAACGACGATTAAACTATTAAAGACTCCTAAGATAATAACAACAATCTACCGCCAATAATAACAACAACGACATTTATAATAAGAACAACAACACCACCATTACCACCAATAACGACAACAACCAGTTTGACGAATGTTAGAACAGTAACAACACATAAAAAAAAAACAACATCAGCAACGTTACGAAAACTAGCAACAACACCAGTAACAACAACAGCAACAACAGCAACAGCAGCAGCAACAACAGCAACAACAGCAGCAGCAACAACAACACTAAAATAGCCACTAACAGCCGATTAGTGAATTCTTTTATTTCTATTCCGGATGTTGTTTTCCGTGTTAAGGTCACAGCTGTGGTGTTTAGCGCGTCTATGATCCAGACTGGCTCCAGTTTCCGGTGACGTCTGTGACGAGGCTATCATCGAGGCTCTTAACCCAGACCAGTCCGGATGTGGATTACATTTCCTTCTCGACATCAGGATCTGTGCACGACGCGAAATGCTTCGCGATGGCAACCTTCTTAACAAACGAACAGTCCAGGAGAATGTTCTTTTAGGCGAAGGTGTTTGGGGATGGGACGTCAGTAAATTTTTAACTTTCTCTTCCAACCCTCTTCACACACCTCATCGTCAGGATTTCATACAGTCGTTCGCGTCTCATTTAGCCGAATTATTATTTTGACCAGATTTGTGAAAATTCAGGATAAATTAAATATTATTCGTGATCCAGGAACACGAGCAAATAACGTGATTGGATATTTCAAGTCGGGATTTTATTTTTATAATAAGAAAGAGAATAAGGACAGATAGAACAAATTTAAGAATTAATTTAATTACATATCTTTCCCATATGTACAAATTGTTAACAATATATGTCGTTGTCGTGTTTAAGTTAAATTTATTTCAATTAGAAAATATGTTGCCATGGATACGTCAACATCTAGTTATGTATATAATTATCATTATTAATATAACGTAATGATAATAATATTTTGTTATGGTATCGAGATGTTTAATTGTAAATAACCCTTTGAAAAAGATCAGAAAATTATTGATTTAAATAGTTCAAGGAAGAAGATCGATTGTTCGATTGATCGATTGATTTATAGTTCTTTAACCTGGGCGCTGGTCATAACTGGGACAGATAGCTGTGGGGCGACGGCCTAGATAAATATATCCCACAAACACAGCTATGAGGTTGATCCGAAGGCAGAAGTCGGTGTGTCGGTTTGTGTGTATGTGTGTGTGTGTGTGTTATGTATGTGTGTGTGTGTGTGTGTTGTGTGTATGTATGTGTGTGTGTGAGTGTGTGTGAGTGTGTGTGAGTGTGTGTGTGTGTGTGTGTGTGTGTATACAAGTGATATTTATCGCAATATCATTCTGAATTGACCCAAAAAAGTCAGATGTTTAGTTCTCAAAACTAAATGATCACTAACTGGATCCAGATAACAATCATATGACATCTGATAAAATATGACTAACAGATAATAACGTAAATCTCTTATAAACGAAAGTAAGGTATTTTAATTATGGTTCAGTTGATTGATCCAAAATATTCCTCACTCCAGGATTATTCTGGTTTGTTGAAATAATAATATTATATCACCCGTAAGAATGTTTATAATTTTATATATGAACGGATCATTTGAGACTTTAGAACCTTGTATTCCATTGTAGATTGGTTAAATCTTTGAATTTACAACCAAAAAATGGAATGATCATTGTATCCTCAAACTGTTTTACGAGCCATTGAGGTTGTTATTTGAGGAACTCTGTCTGATGTCACTCTCAGCGAAAAATGTATCCATCATGGACATACTGGACTCTTCTATCAATCCAATGTCTCACAATGAAGTGCTGAGTTTCTAGTTAATTGGAAAACAACAGAATAAATATTAACTATTATTTTCTCGGCATACACCTCGTATACCTTGATATTATTATTGTAAGGATCCTCTTAGGATTACTGATATGATGAATATTGGAGTTTAGACTATTCAGAAGACCAATTAACCTCAAAATATTGCCTAAACTAATAATGAGATTTTTTAGTGCTCGCTCAATGAGCTCAAAGATAAACACGTCTTAATGGTATCAGATTGGATATTATCTAGACTTAATTGGTGATGTTCTGTGGTAAATGAGTTATTACTTCAGATATTGTTAATTGTTTACTTTAAGCGAATGTTTACTCCGTTATCTGATATGGGAAAATCCTACTGATGCCGTAGTCCACTGATCTACCATTAATCAGTTGACCTTGGAGTGACTTTGAATGTGATGTTCAAAACACCAATATTATAACGTACAACAAACATAAAAACGACACTGTGTGTAATAGTACAGTAAAAACTCGATAATTCTTCGATACAACCGAAGTTCGACGCATTTACTAAATATCGGGGAAGTTATTTCTGCACAAATTTCATCAAATAAAATAGTAGCAAGTTAATAAAACAATTAAATACACTAATCCTATTCCTCTAATAAAACTTTTATTTTACCAGCCACGAGAGTTGTTTAATGATGACGATGACGCCACGGACTGCGCGCTGCAAACAGCAGCTCGGTCATTAGCCATTATATTAATATTACAATAGAACTGTAAGGAATTAATATCATCTATGGATAAATCATCGGCTCAAACCAGATGTCTACCGGATCAAGACGGTAGTCGGTTTGCACGGTTATCGGATAAACGAGGTTTTACTGTATAAGATTTTCGGGTACAGTGGCGCCAGCTGTGGTAAACAAGGTACTAACGACCCCTGGTGACTGGTTAGCGCCGGGCTAATCATTAAGCTCTAGGTCGCTCGCTTTCTTCTCGTCGCACGATCATTTCATTCCAACTTCCGCTTCCGGCCACACGGAAATAGACGAATCCCTCCCCGATGACGTCATGCGCGCGTCGGTGATGCCAAGAGGACGGCGTGAGATGACGGTTTGTAATCGAGTAATTTTCTAATTAGGAGAGTTGAGTAATCTGGTGTACTATTAAATTGCATGGTGACAGTTGCTTGATGACAGCGCTGCAACCAGGCACAAACAAACAAACGAACGAGTGAATGAATGAATGAACAAACACATTGTTATATAAACAAGAGTAACAAACAAATTACTATCTTCTATATCTTCTAACTCGGTGTCCGTACAACACAGTAAGTTGTTTATTACGTGACCAGTTTAGACAAGTCTTTGGCCAACTTCTGTATACCGACGACAAATAACAAAAGGTTAAAGTTTACACTACATCATGAATAAATGACAGACTCTGTTGTCGTGTGGGGGGGGGGGGAGGAGAGGGGGGTGTGTGTGAATGTGATGGGGATAGATTGAAGCTACCCAAATCAGACAACGTGACAACTAACTGTCTGAAGTAACGTGGAAACGAACATTTCCATCTGACAAATATTAATATATTTATTACTTAATTAAGTAACCCTCTTCCTCACCCAACACTCCCTGTAACCCCTGTCTGGGTGTGTACGGTGATGTTGCAACTGATGATGCGGGGGAAATAACTCTGATGACGTCAGCTCGTAATATTTTATTGTCCAATGACGGGGGAGTATGATCAGTGACGTCATATGTACACCGAGTGAGGAGGCGGTGTTGACAGGACAATGACAGTTTGACCTCCTTTATTGGCTATAATTTGACCCCTTTAACATGTATTCTTGTTAATTAAGTGAAGGCCTGAACCGCATAATTTTATATTAATATTATTGCGACTTTTGTAATATATTTTCTTGTCTTTCGATACATCATAACCCGTGTAACATAAAATCTCGTAATTCCCTGTATCACATTAATTATATATATATATATATATATATATATATATATATATATATATATATATATATATATATGCCATCCCTGATAATGCAATATCATGTTAAATCCATTGTTAGATGTATGACAGTCCGTGTAACAATATATCTCGTTAATTACATTTTTAGAGATATGGCAGCCCAAGATACACAATACCTCATCAGATATATGACAGCCAGTGTTAAATATAATCTTATTGGTTTTATGATAGTTTCTTTGACATCTTTTCTGACTAATGTGACAATCCTGTTTGACATTTTATTATTTCTGTGGCAGCTTGAATGGCATCTTCCGCTAACTATAAGAGATCTACTAACAGCCACCCCCCCCCCCCTCATCAGTTAGCCATGCTACATCTGAACTAGTCTCTAATTTATGCCTATAATATCGCTATTTATCATTTGACAACATGCCGTCATCCCGTTTTATTACAATGTTTTAAGTTCTGATCGTCAATTATTCAACATCAGTCTTGTTTCGGTTAATTGAATGTCAACAATTTTTGTTTTATATCCGGAAGATAATTTATGAATAGGACAAGTCAGATAGGAGAACACATGGGGGTGTATGGTAGCTTGTGTGTGTGTGTGTGTGTTTGTGTGTGGGTGTGTGTGTGTGTGTGTGTGAGAGAGAGAGAGAGATAGTTCATCTGTCTGTCTGTCTGTCTGTCTGTCTAACTGTTTATGATAGTCCTGCTGTTAAATTTCCAATATTTAAATAGTGATAGCGTGACTGAATGAGTAGGGGAGTGAGTGAATGAGTAAATTAGTGAATAAGTGAGCGAATCAGTGAGTAAGTGGTTTGTTTAGCTTCGATGCTGGTTACATCTGGGATATAACAAATATAGATAATCTTCGGAATCGAACTCTGACCGGGTACTTAGCAGCACAGCACCCTAATAACTAGGCCACGTGATATCCTTAGTTAGCGAACTAGTTAGCTTCATAGTCAATTACATATCTAACTAGATTAATAGAAACACACACACACACACACACACACACACACACACACACACACACACACACAGAGAGAGAGAGAGAGAGAGAGAGAGAAGAGAGAGAGAGAGAAAGAGTGAGGGGGGGATTATACAATAATAATATAACGTTATACCAGCTGAGGTAACAGATTAAAACCTTAAGCAAATATAATAAATCCCCCCCCTCCTAGTAATTGTGTTTAGAGTAACGTACATTTTAAGCTATTTATATTGCCTACAAAATGGCGTCCACGTTCTAATAATAGCACAGTGTGCGATGTCATAGCATTCAGTGTGCCGCTATTAGGAACCAATTCGTAAACACAAAGACCCTTGTATAATAAACCTATTCGAGCGACTTAGGTGATCTATTTATTTGGAACAGACGTGAACCAACACTTTCTCCTATTATCGTTCACCAATGGCGGCTAGGCATGCGAATTTATTTCAGTTATTCACAACTTCGTGTTCTGATCTAATAATTTAAGATAAAAAAACCGCATCACTGCATAATGGAGGAAACAATAAAGAAAGCCATCATTATTGTTATACACGTACCAGCCGAATATATTATAAAAATATCACATATTTAGCCAAAAATGGTCGCGATTTATTTATACTGGCAACCGCTAAGAGAGAAAGACAATGGAGATTAATTAAAGAATACTATTAGTGTATATATCAATCATAAATATTTATTATTGTTCCGTACAAGAATCAGGATGGAATACAACCATTATTTGTACACGTTTCGATGTTTAGAAAATCCGAAAAAACTAATTAGTATTTCGCTGATTACTGAAATATTTGTGAACTTTGTAATCTAAAGGAGTTGATCGACATCCGATGAAGCGAAGTCAATGATGAAACATTGTTCAGACAAGACAGGCTGAGATTTGAAACCCGATGCTAGAGGTTTTTGATCGGCTACCCTACTATTTCAGTCACAGAGATAGTTTTTATTTTCAAGTATGTTGTAATATTATATCAAGGAGCAGCTTAGATCCTCTAATGACAATGGTGTTCGTCCGTGTGTGTGTTTTTGTTTATATTTATGCGTGTGCATGTGTGTGTGCTTGTTGTGTGTGTGTTTTTATATATATATATATATATATATATATATATATATATATATATATATATATAAAAACGAAGAGAAAGGGGACGTAGACACAGATAGATAGATATATGTAGATAGATAGATTGATAGATAGATATATAGATAGATAGATTGATAGATAGATAGATAGATAGATAGTTAAAGCTTGACGTGTAATTATGATTGATTCGATGAAAGAAATGTCGATTAATAAAGTTGATTAATTTACAAAAGAATGAATACATGAAATGATAAACCGAATTCTAGAGAACATTCTCAGTTATTGTTTTCCAAATATTGTTTTATATAGAATATGACATTATCAATCCAAATATCCCTAAACATTAGTTAATAAAGATCTAACTGAAAATTACACGCCGTCAGCTTAATTGCAGAAATAAAACCATTCAATTGAAGACAAATAGCAACTTTGGGATAAAATCCTCCAGAAGGAAAACTTTGATGGTTGAAGTGAAGGGCGTCAAATTGTAAAATGATTTAATTCATATCTGCTGATATATTTGTTTATAGTTTTTTGAAAAGCAATTAATGAATTCTATATAGTGTGTTTATGGTACAATTTATAGAAAAAATTTTTTTGATGTTAATAAGATGGTCACGAGATTTCATGTAATTTTGGCTTTTAGACCATGTAATAAGCACTGAATAGATATTAACTGTAATTAATAATTATTATTACATTATTATTATTATTATTATTATTATTATATTAATAATATTATTATTATTATTATTATTATTAATTTTTAATTAATTAATAATAATAATAATAATAATAATAATAATAATAATAATAATAATAATAATAATAATAATAATAATAATAATAATAATAATTATTATTATTATTATTATTATTATTATTATTATGTAATACAGTGTTATTAGTACAATGGATTATTACAATATATATTTTTACGATTACACGATTCCAATATATAGTAGTAGTAGTAGTAGTAGTAGTAGTAGTAGTATTACCTCGATGTTTATATATAGTAACTAAGCCAACTGTTTCCACATGTTTGACATCATGATAACTTTGTCCATTAAATCTTAAGATTGTACATGTTTGCATTTTTTGGAACCCCCCTCCCCTCCCCCCTCCATCATCTCTAGCCTCCCTGCAGGGATTAGAGCGCTGCGCCACAAACGCTCAGGTTTCGGTTCGGATGAAGTCATATTACTTGTGTTTCTCGGATGTTTCCCTCAGGAGTGATCTGTCAGCTTTATATCTCAGGTGTGTCCAGACTCAAGGATAAATAAACAAACACACTCACCCACTCACTCACTGACTATACCGCACTCTATTACCGTCATCCACCCCCTGCCCCGCCTCACATAATGTCCAGTTATTAAAACGATAGTTGGTGGCGGAATAAGTGAGTTACTTAGTTAGTGAGTCAGTAAGTCAGTGATTCAGTCAGTTAGTCAGTCAACCCGTCGGTGAAGGCGTAAATTATTAAGTAAATAGACTCGCTGTAGATACAACTTTATTTCTGTTCTCTAATTCAGTATATTTCATATTGAAGCCAATTTAATGTACCCTTGTAATAGTGGCATTCTATGACTCGTAAAAGAATCCAGTTGGGTGATTCTAAATACCAGACTTACTGAAGTATTGGACATTATGAGAATGAATGAATCGATAGCATTGCGGGTCTGGATAGGCATCGAATTTACTACATACCATCACTTTGTCGGCGGCAAATTAAGACAACTCGTAACCCACTATTCGTGACAGCCCGGACGACTACGGCATTCCATTTGCGGCGGGGTGCCGTTTGCCTGCAAGAATATTTATTCGCAGTAAGCTTTCCACGTTAATTGGATTTACTGCGTAGCATGAAGATGTTTGCAGTAAATTAGGACAGCGCTAACGTTCTTTCTATATGTGAAACTTTAAGTGCTATTGAATCATTCTATTTGTGGCGAATTAGTACAGCTACATCAGAATCTCTCTATCCCACCCTCCTCTCGGATCTCCCCCTCTCTCTCTCTTTCTCATCTCACCCCCCCCCCTCTCTCCTCTCTTATCTCCCAGCACCCTACCCCACCGCTCTCACTCCCACATCTTTCTTCTCTCTCTCTCTCTCTCTCTCTCTCTCTCTCTCTCTCATTGTGTGATTTGGGTGTGTGCGTGTCTGTCTGCGGGCGTGCGTGTATGTGAGTGTGGTATTCAAACCAGGCCATTACACACAACGAAACGTATTCTATTTGCTGCGGACGCTATCTTCGTGTGACAAATTGAAATAAACGTTTATCGTCAAGTATGCAGCAGTATATGAATGGAACAGTCTATCTACAAGTAAATCATCACAACGTATGATTCTACTTCTGACACAATGGAAATAATTCCTCATCGCTGTAATAAATTTGTGGCAAATTACAACAACGGCTTCATTGGTTACGGTGAAGTAGGATTACGAATGTCCTCATTTATCTTACCTTTGAAAATGTACGATCTTTGCAGCATTATTATTCTATTTGTGTCAAACAAGTTGTTAATTGATTCTATTTGTGACAAATCAAACCAACTACATCATTATATATGCGTACGCTAATGATTCTAATTGTTACTGAAATAAGGGAACACTTTATGCTATATTTAATAATAATAATAATAATAATAATAATAATAATAATAATAATAATAATAATAATAATAAAAAATGCCATCACATTAATATAAGTGGATAAATCATCCTCACCCCCCCCCCAACGGATATGATGTCATACATTCTACACAGTGTTTCATTAATGTATTATGACGTCATATCCGGTGAGAGAGGCATCATGTTTCCATTTCTATTAATCTAACATAATATCCAGACTAAATAGCTCAACGTTTATGTGCTTCATTCGTAATAACATTTACACTTCGATCTCGTTTTTATGCCATGTTTCTCTGAGCGTACATGTGTGCATTAGTGAGTGCATGTATGTGCATGCTTGCGTGCGCACATGCGCACGTTTGCTTTTATGGCGCCCTCGGCGTCGGCATCGTGGCGCCCGGAAGCCGTATAAAAACGGAGTGTAATATGGAACGACAAGCGAGTCACGGTGTCCAATCCGTAATTAATCACATACCCATTACGGGGAAGGAAATATAAAAATACGGAGTAGAACGGCCTCATCACATCTAGCTGTCATCGTTAGGGATGACGCGTGTAGTGATTGTTATAACATGCCAGTAGACATGACTATAACATGGGGATTGGCATTGTTAAGATGATGTTAATAACAGTGATAGTATGGGAATAGTCACCGGTGTAACATGGGCTAGTTATTGTTATAACAAGGTAGTCAGCCGTTATTGTATTGAAGTGGTTATTGTTATAATTTGATGTAACTACCGATGTAACAGGCGAGTTGTCAGCCCTATGACATGCTGTTAGTAGCTGTTATAATATGGGAATAGTGACCGTTATAACATCAGGTAGTTATAATAATAATAATAATATAATAATAATAATAATTATTATTATTATTATTGTTGTTGTTGTTATAATAATATGATCATCCCGTTATAAGATGGACACTCCTTATTTATGATTATTGGGAATGATGACCAACATATCATTGGCTTTGACGTTGCCATAACAGGATGTGAGTCACTTGTATAGTAGAATGTTAGTCACTATTATATCAGCATGTTAGTCACTATTATAATAGGATGGTAGTCACTATTATAACAGGATGTTAGTCACTATTATAGCATGATGTAAGTCACTATTATATCAAGATGTTAGTCACTATTGTAGCATTATGTTAGTCACTTTATAGCAGAATATTATACTAGGATGCTAGTCACGATTATAACATGATGTTTGTCACTGTTATAGCTGGATGCTAGTTACTATCTTAGTAGAATGTTAGTCACTTGTATACATTCTACTATCTTAGTAGAATGTTAGTCACTTGTATAGTAGAATGTTAGTCACGTTTATAGCATGATCGTCAATATCCTAATAATAATAATAATAATGTATATTTAATAAAGCGCCCTTACTAGCAGGAGCCATTCAAAGGCGCTGTGCAATTAATATGTAATATAATAATACCCCAAATAATATGTCTGTAAAAACCCTGTAATGATTTAAAATTTAAAATAAAGAGATTTAAAATTTTCAGGAGACGACGCATTTCTAATATCCACCCGTAATGTATTCTACAAATCAGGGTTGCAACATTAAATGCACAATCAGTATATGACTTGAGCCGAGACAGAGGCGCCCGCAATAGTATCTGACTGGATGACCTGAGTTTTCGGGATGACTTTCTAATGGAAACCAGTTCACACAGGTATTCTGGCGGCATATCATTAATAGATTTATAAGTTATTAACAGAATCTTAAAATGGATACGCTGTCTAACAGGTAGTCAGTGTAGATTTTGAAGAATTGGGTGATATGATCATATTTTCTAGTATTTGTTACAATGAGAGCTTCACTATTCTGAATTCGCTGAAGGCAATTACTGTTATAATGAGATATGCCATATAACAGGGAGTTACAATAGTCTATACGAGATGTAACAAAGGTAAGGACTACAGTTACAAGTGACTCTTGTGTCAAGAATGTTTTTAAACAGTGGGATGTTCTTAAGATGTTACTAGGCAGCTCGGCATACTGATGTGACATGTTCATGCATGTTAATACATTGGTCAAAAATAACCCCTAGATTTGTTACTGACCCATTAGGGGTAATCGAAGATGCACCCATCTGTAATGCTGGTGTCTTTAGGGATTTAACACAATGTGGTGATGCCAAATATAAAATATTTGTTTTATTATCATTTAGTTTTAGAAGATTTTGAGTCATCCATAGCCGAATATCAGCAATACAATGTTCTAAATTCTTCAATGAAGAGGAGAAATTTTACTTATTGTCAGGATCCAATTATATATACAGCTGCATATCATCAGCATGCAAGTGATATTTAACTCCATATCGCTGTGCAATGATCCCAAGAGGACGGGTATACATTGTGAAAACCAGAGGACCAACTGAACCCTGTGGTACACCAGATAACAAAAACTGAATGTCAGATAAAATACCATGAACAGACACTCTCTGGGAGCATTGTTCCAGATAGGATCTAAACCATTTAAGTACTCTACCTGACAGACCAAACATGTCTTTTAACCTAGAGAAAAGTACTTTATGGTCAACTGTATCAAATGCAGCAGACAAGTCCAGAAAAACAAGTAGTGCTGGCTTACCTTTATTAATTGACATCATAATATCATATTAAATATTTGTTTAGATGGAAAGCAACTGCCGTTTCTATAACTTTAGATAAAATTGTAAGATTTGAAACAGGTCTCTAACTGTTTAGAATATTACAGTCCATGGTGTGGTTTTTTATTAATGGTTTTATACGGGCAGCTAGTCACTAATATTGCATGATGTTTGTCACTATTAAAGTATAATGTTAGTCATGTTAGGGTGTTAGTCACTATTACTGCATGATATTAGTCATCATTATGCCCAGATGTTAATCACTATTGTAGCAGGATGTTAGGCACTATTATAATAGGATTTTAGGCACTTCCAGTGTAGGATGTTAGTCACTATTACTGCATGATGTTAGCCATTATTATGCCAGGATACCAGGTAATCACTGTCATAACAATAAATAGTCAATGTTATGACACTGTCGTAACAATAAACAAATAGTCAATGTTATCAGATGGATGTAGTCAGAGCAATAGTCACCGCAATAGTCACCACAATAGTCACCGCAATAGTCACCGCAATAGTCATCGCAATAGTCACTGCAATAGTCACCGCAATAGTCACTGCAATAGTCACCGCAATAGTCACCGCAATAGTCACCACAATAGTCACTGCAATAGTCACCTGTATATCGGGTAAGTAGTAACCGTTTTAGTAAGAACGCAATCATGATCATAAGCTTTATAAAATGTATGTAGTCAACGTTATAACATACAGGAGTCACATCTGTATCAGGCGTGTTCCCATTGTTATAGCGTCATGTTATTGATGGCAATGACATTGTAATGGTCATCATTATAGAGTTATCTATTGTTTTAACAACCGTTATTTTAAGAAGATGGGATATTTGTTATAATATGGTGATTATCCTTGTTATAACATCGAGTTAGTCAACCGATATAACACAGGACAAACTTTGTTATAACATTCGGTTATAGATATTGTAGAATATGATAGTCAAACGAGGCTGTTATAAAATAGATTGATCCTGTTACTATATAGATCAATGTTTGACATTAAGTCAGAAAGTTATTGCTATAACACTAAATTGCCGTTATCATAAAATATCATTACAAACAACAGCAACAATAACAACAACGACGACGTGTACAAGAGTAAGGGGTTGTTATACATCATTATAAGACTGATAAATCATTATCATAACATCATAACAAGAGGTACAATTGTTATATATATATATATATATATATATATATATATATATATATATATATATATATATATATATATATTATTGTACTATATTTATAACATAGATGGTTATTATATTGAAATCATGATGTTAAATATAACAAGTCACATATCAATAAAATAATGGACCCAAACCAAAACGGACAAAAGTAATATTTTATCACAAACGAAGAATTTTATATGTCTTTGCTTCGAAATGGTGCAGGATTAACGCAATGGCGTTTTAATTTTAATGCTTTGCTTTGTAGTCGTTTTGGTTTGTAGTCGTTTTGGTTTGGTGGGCGTTTTGGTTTGTGGGCGTTTTGGTTTGTGGGCGTTTTGGTTTGTGGTCATTTTTTATTTGTATCCATTTTCGGGTTTGTGGCCGTTTTGATAAACGTTATTTCATACGGGAAATATAAGTCGATTGACAAGGATGCTTTTGTTGCTGATCTGCGGATCTCTTCCCTGATATTGGATCCACCAGGTGGTGTAGATCATCTGATGGATCTGTATAATAGTACATTGAAGGATATTGTAGATGAGCATGCACCTTTAAGGACAAAGAAAATATCAAGAAGACCACTACTATCGTTGTTTAATAAGGACATACAAGATGTAAAGAGACAGAAGGTATTGTGAGCGGCTGCGGATCAGGACCGATTTGTGTGTTCATTGTGAAGTGTTTAAAGTCAGTGGAACTCAATCCTTGCCTCTGTGAAATCAGAATTTTACAATAAAAAGATCAAAGTATCCAAAGGAAATCGAAGGACTGTTTTCAGTGTTGTCAATAAAGTATTATATAAAAGTCACCTGGTCCTTCTAAATATTATTAACTCAGATAAAGATATGGCCCATTGTTTTAATAGCCCCTTCTTTTAAATGATACTAACTATACATGATGAGTTCCCTTCTAGCACCCTATCGCAGGGTATGACAGAAGAATCCTGCATGCCCATGATTGATACATTTAACCCTTTTACAGAGACTGATATAAGACAGTTGCTGAAAAGGTCATCTAATGTTTTCTGTGCAGTTGATCCTATGCCTATATGGCTCGTGAAAGAGTGCATGGATGTTCGGATAAGCCTGATTACAAATATAGTTCTGGGTGTTTTCTCAAGATCCATCAAATCTGTCCTTGTAAGATCATTGAAAATTCTAAATTTGGACTGCAATATTCTAAATAAATACAGATATGGTTCAAATCTTACATTTGTATCTCAAGTTCTATAGAAGGCAGTTGCTTTCCATCTAAATAAATATTTAAACAATAATAACCTTAATGAATCATTACAGTCTGCATATAAAAGTGGTCACAGCACTGAAACAGCCTTGGTTCGGGTGAAATGTTATATTATGATTATTGATCAAGGTAATCCAGTAATACTTGTTCTTCTGGGCCTGTATGCTGCATTTGATGCAGTTGACCAAAATTTAATTTTTTCTATGTTCAAGGACATTTTCGGTTTGTCAGGTAAAGTACTTTCTTTCCCAGAGAGTGTCTGTTTATGGTATTTTATCTGATGTTGTTGTTATCTGGTGTACCACAGGGTTCAGTTCTTAGTCCTCTGGTTTTTACAATGTATACCAGTCCTCTTGGGATCATTGTGCAGCGATATGGAGTTAAATATTACTTGTATGCTGATGACACACATCTGTATATATCACTGGATCCTGACAATAAGTTAAATTTCTCCTCTTCCTTGAATAATTTGGAATATTGTATTGCTCATATTCGGTTATGGATGACTCAAAATCTGCTATGACTAATGTTAATAAAACAAATCTTATATATTTGGCATCATAACATTGTGTTAAATCCCTAGGGACACTAGCATTACAGATGGGTGCATCTTCGATTACCCCTAATGGGTAGCACAAATTTTAGAAGCTATTTTTTACCAATGTATTAACATGCATGAACATGTCACATCAGTATGCCAAGCTGTCTACTACCATCTTAAGAATATCCACTGTTTAAAAGCACTTGTAACTGTAGTCCATGCCTTTGTTATATCTCGAAAAGACTATTGTAACTCCCTGTTATATGGCATATCTGATTATAACATCAACTGCTTTCAGATAATTCCGAATAATGTGACAAATACTCGGAAATTATGCTCATATCACCCAATTCTTCAAAAAGTACATTAACTACCTGTTAGACAGCGTATCCATTTCAAGATTTTATTAATAACGTATAAATCTATTAATGATATGGCACCAAAATACCTGTGTGAACTGATGTCCATTAGAGAGTCATCCTGAAAACTTAGTCATCCACTCAAATACTACTGCAGGTGTCTGTGTCTCGGCTCAAGTCATATTCTGATTGTGCATTTAATGTTGCAACCTTCACTTTGATGAATACATCACCGGTGGATATTAGAAAAGTGTCGTCTCAATCAGTTCTAAAAACAAACCTGTTCAAAAGTGCTTTTATAGATAAATTATTTAGGGTATCATTGTAAAGCACCTATGATTATTTCCTGCTAGTATGGGCACTTTATTAAATATACATTATTATTATTATTATTATTATTATTATTAAATGACCGTTATGGTTTGTGACCGGTTTGATATGTAACGTTTTAGTTTGTGGCCGTTTTGATATATGGTCATTTTGGATTTTGACCGTTTTAGTATGTGGCAGTTTCGTTACATAGGTGTTAGTCATCTGTATGAAGGAAGTCAGTTTTCATCGAGTACATCAGTCATCTATAAGTCGTACCATTAGTCATGACGGCTGATCACCCCCCCCCTCCATTATGATAACGCAGTAGTCATCGATTCCCTTGATATAGGTAATATAATCTACGTAGTCAGGTTATGTTTATTATTAGTCAAGTTATTAGAGAAGCTTTTGGCACCAAATTCTACATGACACCCTATTGTAGAGAGAGTGGCATGTCAGTTGTGTGCGTCAGTTTGTGCGTTTGTGTTCATATATATATATATATATATATATATATATATATATATATATATATATATATATATAGGGATCATACAGACGTGCCTAGGCAGGTAACCCAGTAACTACATTCTACCGGGTAGCAAGTACCCTGCAGATTAACACATTTACTAGAGTCATGTAAATTGGTGCGTAACCCTACAAACCTACATCAACATATGGGTGGGAGGGGGGGGGGGGGCTGATTCGTGGTATTGTTGAAGCCTATAAGTGTCCAAACGCATGGAACTGATCTGGATAGTAGAGGAAGATGGGAAGCCGAACATGTGTCGAAGCCAATCTAATGAGTCCCCGTAGTACGCAGGGTGCCCTGCCGATGCGACGAATGCCGTGGAAGACAGGGAAGCTAGCTTATCTTCAATTAGCCCCACTGGCAGGTAGGGCATCGCAGAGATGTCCAAACGTGCCCTGTAGATATCGAAACCCGCACGATGGGCATCAATATTAGGCAAGGAAGTTGACGACTAGCACACAGGGCCGGATACGCTTTGACGACGAGCCTTGCCCATAAGCAGGGTGCCACCGAGCTATCCAAACCGCTTTGTCGGTTGAATGGGCAACGGAACATACGCGGAGGGGATCACCCAGGAAGCCCTGCCAGTCTCCGGGGAATCCCACAAACGGCCAAACCGACGGAATGAGCCCTGCCAGGGTGCCATGACGTAGAAACCGATGCTCGGATAGTTGGTAAAAGTTACATCGTCGAATGAAACTGACATCCCCGATAAATCTGTCGGGGAGAAGGGGAGCATACAAGGAACATGGGCAGCAGAGTGGCTCACTCTATCGATGTCCCCTATTTGTGGTTATTTTCGTCTAGCAGATGGATCCTTTGTTTTTTTTTCTCCCTTCATCTCTCCCCTCTCTCATTTTCTCCCTCTCCCTCTCTTCCCCACTCCCTCTCTCCTCTCCATTTCTCTCTCCCTATTCCTTTCCCTTCTCTCTCTGTCGCGGAATTCAATGAATCCAATTTATCGACGGACCGACTTTGTAGTTCACGACAAACACGATCAGTTTGGGTGGCGGAGGTCACGTGACGTGACATTGAGTCGACGAAACGATGACAATTTGATTTCTTCGCCCGACATTATGTGGTTAGACAGTCTCGAGGCCCCACGCCTCCCCCCAATACACAACATGGGGGGGGGAGCGGGCAGTACTTTTATTGCTAACCCCTCAATGTTGCCCTCGTGTTACTCCATATACCCACCCCCTCACCCTTTTCTCTCTTCTCATATCTCGTCGAGCTAATGTCGTCCGATTTCTTTCACTTCGAGAACATCGAATGACCGGGTGAGATGAAGCTCTCTCTCTCTCTCTCTCTCTCTCTCTCTTACCGTCCACTTCAAACCTCGGGGCAGCCACCAAACCTTCAGTCGTGTGCACCGAACATTTGTACGGTGCCATTACCGACAACGCTTTGGACGATATCAATTAATTAAAGGCCACTAAGGGGCGACCTTTTTCGAGGCCGGAATTGGCCCGATCGGAGACGCCGAACACCCCCCCCCCTCTCTTTACTTCTTGCCCCAACTGCTATATGCCAAAACGATATGAAATATGGCTGCGGTCGGCCGTCCACCCCCGCGGTGGTCATTCCACGTTTGCGGGCGGATGGCGTGGTGAAATTACGCCCTGGCACCGCCGGACCACGGCCGTGCACCGCTCGCGACTGCCCCCCCCCCCAACTGCGAACAGCGGCGGCTGCAGCTGGACTAGCGGCGGGTATTAAGGGATTAGGGACTATTGATCTGGCGATGTCACTTGGTGAACAACTAGTAATATGATTATTGACAGACATAAATATCGTCTGCCTTCTGTTTTAGAACCGCCATAACTGTCTGGGAAATGTTTTCGGAGTAACATCGGAAACTCGGAAATAACGATATCTTTTAGTACTGAATAAAAAACGACAAAACAAACTCTATATGAGCCGATGAAACATATTAGATATATATATATATATATATATATATATATATATATAGTTATTATTTCAGGGCAACTCTTCAGTCTCCACGTCCTTCACCATCAGGTTTTCGTAATTGACAAACTCATCTTATGTATGTTTGTACCCATGTGTGCATGCGTGCGTATGTGTGTACGTACGTGTGCTTACGTGTGTGCGTGCGTGTGCGTGCGTGCGTACGTGTGTGTTTATTGGGCGCTAGCAGTCATTGTTAGCTATTTCTGTATAAATACACTGACACAAATAACGACAAATCGTATTTAGCGCATCTAGACGATTCATAAGTGGGTCAGATTAAAGTGGGGCGAATGTTCGTACACATAGCCCCTGATTATCCCGTTATAGCCCCAAGATGCCGACATAACACCATCAGTTCGTGTTATCAATCAATATTCTCAGAGATAATCAGCGCCAGTTATCGTTAGTTGGACGACTCCATAATTCTATTATAGCCTGACACACTTTTAGTGGCGTCTGACCTCTTGACCTCCTGACCTCTCCAGCTATCACGTACTACGCCCTGCAGTGCAATGCCATGCTGTGTGGAGATATGGAGAACAGAAGTACATAGCACGCCATAGCACTGTCCGCACGTATGTGTGTGTGTGTATATATATATATATATATATATATATATATATATATATATATATATATATATATATATATATATATATATATATATATGTGTGTGTGTGTGTATTATTAAAAAAAAAACCACCCAAATACCACTTGATATTAAGTAATAAGATATTTAAATAATAGAGATAACAACACGAACAACAGATAAACGACAAAATTATATTTTGTCTTTGAACACCATACGAGCAGTAGTACGTATATAACACAAATAATAAAATAACAATATTAATAGAAAATATTACTATATTACAATGATATCAAAATAAACAAATACACTGTAATCAATCGAAAACAAGTCTTGTGTAGTGTATAAAGCGATAAATAGGCTACTGATCAATACCCATAAGATGTACATGTGGGTACCATTGTTAGAGACAAAAACTCATTTTGTGAAAAGGCACAATTTTGAATTTGATGGATATTCTCAAATGGAGGTTTCCTGCAATTTATGTAGATTTATACATTTCTTTATAAATATTTTGAGGATAAAATTACCTTTTTCATAACCTTCTAAAAGGGGTATATACACGAAAATGAAGAAGAAAATGAATTTATTATAAGTACAAGTGTTCAATTTCTTGATTCATGAATTTATATAATTTCTTCCAAATAATAAAATGTGGATACTTAATGGATAGAACGTCAGTTTCTATAAGTAGTTTGCATGGAAACATATTTCCATTTTTTAATAGTTCATTTCAATAATGCCTTTCTATGTTAAAGACATTTTTGGACACAATTTGTCATTACCGGTTGGCACACTTTTACGTCATAGGATCACTTTCCCGAGCAATAAGTGTCGGATTATCGAATTCATCTCCGTCCGCAATGTTGTTGGCACAGTTTTTGTTTCCGACAATCAACGTTTTTCTATGTCTGGCATCTGATACACTTCATTAGCTCGTAAAGAGTTATTGGTGTCCTGAAGAACGATCATCTACTGCACGTCATATGGGAAGGCTCAGTACAGCAGAGCTTGGAAAATGTGGGGATCCTCCTTCTCTAGATGTACGTATTAAAATCAATATAATATCCACAATATTGATTGAGAACATCGAAAATGCTGCCTGTTCTACCCTACTTCCGCCGTGTTTATTGTCTAGGAAAGTGTCAAAGTGATTAAGAATCTTGGCCACGCTTGGATTCACAGGATATCATATAGAACCTTTTCACATAAATCGTCTTGAAGCTTTGCATCTTAAAGTTCTTGCATCTTGAAGTTCTTGGACCCTGAAGCCATCTGCAATAAAACGAATTATTTCCATGCTAACCGGAGAATTACTTCATCCGTCAATTTATGAAACATCACTCCACGATTTTAATAGCATCCTTTCAGTCGGAAGAGAACTCTCTGAAATGATTTCTCATTCCACAACCAATTCTCATCTTGGATGTTGGAATCTCTTCCCAATTACTGATAGTAATGTTTAGTGCTGCATGTAAGTCATTGGGTGTGTGTGGGGGGGGGGTAGTTCAGGGTCATCCCTATAACACGTTCAGTGATAGTGTCCTTCTGTAGCAATCAAATCTCTGTTGATTGTCCAACGTAAATCCTGCAGTTGTCTGATGCTAAAATCAGTTCACATCTGTGAGTACACTTAATCAGACTCACTTGAGACGTTTTTCCCAACAAAAGATAACTTTCCGTTCATTGGTTAGTTAAACAAATTCCACAATTGGTAGTTTTCATATTTATTACTATATTGTATCAGGGGATTCTTTACATCGTGTTTTTTCCGCCATTTTCTTAAAACAACATTTAGAAAGTGATACTTTTAACCCAAAACTGTCCATTGGGTATCGGAGAACTGGTTTGTTACTGAAAGTACCCAAATAATTCATATCAGTTCCGAGATATGTATTATGTTTTGTATTCGTCTTAATTTTCACTTTTTATTTTTCCAGCTACTAACAACCTTAACAGAGCATATTTTTCGCAAAATGGGTTATTAAACATTCAGCTTGGGAATGTTCACTAAACTTAAAATTGTATCCAAGATGATGATGTTTAAAATATGTTTAGTCTTTGTCTCTGAAAATAGTACCATTACGTCTATTGACAGTTAAAATAACTATATGTAGCAGTAACAGTAGATTGACTGATTGGGTGAATGAGCGAGTGATTGAGTATATGTGTCACCCAGCCAGCCAGCCAGCCAGCCAGCCAACCAGTCAGTCAGTCAGTCGGTCAGTCAGTCAGTCAGTCAGTCAGTCAGTCAGTCAGTCAGTCAGTCAGTCAGTCGGTGAGTCAGTCAGTCAGTCAGTGTTGTGTTTACTCTTGATACTGAATACAGCTGGGATATATGGCTGAGGGGCTATTATGTAAATATATGAAATGATAAGTAATGAAACATCTCACATAAACACATAAAACTGAGATTCTATACCTGGACTTGAATATCTGTAATGAGATGGGATTCTAGCTGCTCTCCGGAAGATCCTTTAAGATAACGTTAGATCCATTTGTCCAAATGCTCTTCAGATCGACAAATATTTATGTCAGAACGTCCAATCAAGTTAAATCAACGTTCGAGTAATTACTTAAAAGAGATCGATAATTAGATATTTATTCAGAAACATCACAATTTTTATATGATAACTCAATATCTTTTCCACGTTAGAATGATAAATGTCAGTTACATGAATATCACAAGATAATAATTCTGGAACTACAACAAGCAACAAGAACAATTAGATATGCATTTTGGTGTATTATCCAATTAGACTAAAGTATAGAGATAATTAATAATTCAAACGTTTCTTCCATCGTTCTACGAGTCAAATGATAGATACTACGATGTCATTGTTCACTTCTTAATAGCTAAGAAGTTTGATGAAAATAAAATAATTTCACACATGACGTGTGTCTGAATGTTTGTTTTAAATGCAAGATTTGAAAACATATACCAATTGAACATATCTCAGCCTTGATAAAGTAAACATGACCACACACTATATAAGTCAGTGTAAAGGTTTGGAAGTAAAATAGGATTACATCCATACCCAGTGTCATTTTTAATTATTTATCATTTGTAGAAACTCATCAAGGAATCAGCATGAAGAGATTATACATAAATAAGCCAAGTTTTAGAATACTGTCATATCAAGCCTTTCGTCATTAATTGGTTCTAAAAGCTTCGACGTAACCCGATTTTTAACGTAATGCCTTAAAATGCCTTTCGGTGTAAATATTCTATTATATAAATATCTTTTAAATAAATTTACTCTAGAAAAATGGCGTAAAGGTGAAGTTGACGTAATCCGAAATGACGTAAAGCCAGGTATTATTGTATAGAAATCTCCGGCGTAGAATATTCACCAAGTTCGAGATGACTAAGATAAAATATAAGTTACACACACATCTCTCACCGCAGTTTAATCTATAAATATTTACTGGAAGATGTTCTCCTATAGGCATGGCATCATATTAACGTTAAGGTAACGCTAAAGCCATTTATCCAACGTTGTATTAACGTTGAGCTGACGTTAGAATCATCGATTCAATAATCCGTTTGACAAAATATCATCGTAACATTAAGTTAACGTCAGATACGTTCATCTGTCGTATTTGACGAAACGTTGTATTAACGTTAGGTTAACGTTAGAGCCATTTCTCGAAGTGCATTAGACGAAATGTCGCACGTCATCGTAGTCTCCCATCCGTCACGGAGCCGAGAAGAAGAAAGCGAAAGTGGGTCTATGACCGATCTGAGCGACATCCGTTTCCGTTGATGTCAGTGTCGACGTCGGCGTCAGACGTCATCCACAGTTATTTCAACATACCATTTTACATCACCTCAATGGCTTTATGCCATAATTAACCCATTCGTCGACCAAGTTGAGGACAAAGTACCATTGACATGGTATAAATCTCAAAGATGAGGGTGGAGAAGGCGTGAGGACATAAACAATTTTGTTATAAACATTCTCGTGTTGTCTTTAGTCTAACTATTAAGCTTCAATTTCTGACATCTCATTTGTTGTCATTTTAATGGACCTTCTTCTTGATGTGAGAATGAGTACACGAAACATTCCATTTATAGAAGGAAGTCTTTATATATAGCTATAGTAGATAAGTTGATATCGAGCTATAACGCACTAAGAATGGTGGCTGTTTTGTTGTCATCGACAAAATTGATGTTTTTTACGTTGTAGTTCGTAAGCTATAAAATTTCAAAGATATTTATCGATATCCGATCATTCTTCTAACAAATAATGGCAAACCCAGTTGTATCACGTGACCCAATACTCGTTATATATCTCCCTGATACTGGCTTATGTTGTGCTATATAATAACTAATTATTATATGTTTGTATTAATTAAGTATAAATTATTTTTGTATATATGGATGTTTTACCCTAAATAAATCAACCTATTCATCTATCTAGCTATTTATCTATTTAGGCTATCCACTCACTCACTCACTCACTCACTCACTCACTCACTCACTCACTCACTCACTCACTCACTCACTCACTCACTCACTCACTCACTCACTCACTCACTCACTCACTCACTCACTCACTCACTCACTCACTCACTCACTCACTCACTCACTCACTCACTCACTCACTCACTCACTCACTCACTCACTCACTCACTCACTCAATTACTTAATCAACCAATAAATCAACATGATCAATCAATCAATATAATCAATCAATCAATCAGCCAATAACCCAACCTATTCACTACTTTTGTCGTCTTCATATTAATGATAACAATTAAATTTGATTAAGACACTATTCTCTTACCTATGACATAATGCTACCCACCAGGAAGATGCTGAGCTAGATTTAATTTTTAGATGATACATACCTTAGACAAAAGTAACAATGTGTTCTGATTCAAAAAAATAATTTTAATTTCTTTACAATATCCAGAAACACAGTCGCACCTGAATTGTGCATCCACTGTACCGGGTATAGTACACCACATGTCACGATGACAGAGCTGAACAATTCCCGGAAACTGGAGCAGCCTGAACAATCTTCCAAGTGCGTGAATTCTTATAAAGGCTTCACAAAGACAAACAAACGGGCACCCACAAGTACACGCACGCGTGAAGCGCCATCAGACACAATTAAAAACTGTCGTATTTAGATTTAGAGTTAAGTGTTTGTGGGAAGTCAATGCGGGAATTGTATTCGCGACGAATATATATCCTAAACAAAACCTCTTCAGGTATTGTGATCACGAACTGACAAGATGTTGCCGGGATGTCACCGGGAACTATTTTCTGTTATCTGATGAATTTTTAGCTAATTCGGAACTCGACCTGAATGTAAAGGCGCCATCTTAGACATTAAACGGATTTGCGATGTTAGAACGAAGTGGCTGCTGATGACTAGAAAACATGGCGGAGTTTGTGGGGAGAGGGGTGTGGTAGGGGGGGAATAGTTTGAGGAATCTACCTTTATCATCACATTCGTTACTATCTAGTTATCACCACCTTCATCAATACCGTCACCGCTAACATCATCACTCTCGTCATCATCATCATCATCGTCATCATCATCATCACCATTGCCACTACCACCATCACCACCATCATAACCATCACCATCAGCACCATTTTCACCACTATAGCCATCACCATCATCATTATCTTCAACATCATCGCCATCACCACCATCATCATCATCATCATCATCACTACAATAGTCATCATCATCGCCATCATCAACATCACCAGAATTATAATCATTATTATCCTTAACGCCATCATCATCAGCATCACCATAATCACCATTACCACTGTTACCATCATCATCATCATCATCATCATCACCACCATCATCGTCTCCATCATCAGCATCATCACCACCATCATCATCATCACCATCATCGCTATCACGCCCATCACCACCACCATCATCAGTATCATCACATCATCACCATCACCACCATAATTATCACCCTCTTCATGATGATCATCACCATCATCATCATCATCATCACCATCACCATCAACACCAGCGCCCCATGCAAACAATAAGAACAACAAGAACGGCTTCCAAATTCGATCAGCAATCATGAGTATTTCGTTCTTATTAGATCACTAGGACACGGCGTCAGATGTGAGGCCAATAGAATGGTGAATTGGAAGGGAAACATCTAATTATTGTCACCGTCACAGCACCCACAAACACACACACACACACACCCACAAACACACAAACACACACACGCACACGCACACACACACACACACACACACACGCACACACACACACACCTAACGATTCTATTATTGCAGACGAAGTCTCTCCTGATTCGTCTTCAAAGTGTTGCTCCTCGATCTCTGATTACATCCATATACACGTTAAGTCATTAGTCCGCTAGGTGTCAGGTCGGTGCTGGTCGTGTTGGTTGATGGTCGGGCGAGGGGGGGTATTGTTCGGCTTAAATAACTTACACGGCGGCGGAAGAAGGAGGGGTGGATTTGGTCCAGTTGGGCAACCAGCCCAAGTGGGCGCTAATCACCTTAGAAGACACGGCCTCGTTAAGAGCAGCTCCGGCCTCGGGGTGTTAAATATTCATGGTGGCCGTCGCTTAAATTTTAACCAAAAGACCATTTTCTAAATTGCTCTCAGGAGCTGAGGCCACCCCCAGAAGTGATCGGTTCCGACCTCGGAGGTCACCGAAGTCATGCCTTCGGTCGAACGGCTCGATCGATCGGCCGCCATCTTTGACCTTCTTACGTCTGATTGGCCGAGCAACGATCACGTGTCAATAGATTTATCGGCGGAGGTGGTGATTTTTCGAAGGCTGAAATCACATGCCATAACAACGATAACCACCACAACAACAACAATATCAACAACAACAACAACAGCAACAACAACAACATTAATGACAACAATAATAATTGCCATTTCGGCCATTATTATTATTTTTATTATTATTACTACTACTACTACTACTACTACTACTACTACTACAATACCAGTGATGACAAAAGTTAACAACAACAATGATGACGACAACAACAACAATAATAACATGCAATAACAACAACAGCCACGACGACAAAAATTGCATAATAAAACCACAGTAAGTGCTGTAATATTAGTAATAGCCTCCGCAGCAGCAGCAAGAACAACAACAAGCCGTGCCAAAAGTATCAAAAACAAACTAAAAAAGATAACAACGAAATCAACAACAATAAAACCATCTCAACAACCTCTTCGACGATATTAACAGGAAGAAAACAGTTTCAACAACAAACTGCAGACGATCAAGACTAAAACAACAACAACGACATCGCCAACGACCGGTTGTTAGCTACTGCTCGTGTTACAGTTCGCTGTCCATCAATCTCTGATCGACAATCGATCAATACAATGACCAGACAGTCACGTGGTACAATCAGTTGAGATTGATTGACTCGACGGGACTCGGGCATTCGGACAGGGCGCCATCTGTAGTCGAAACGCTTCACTATAATGACGTCAACAGAACTCGGAAGCGGCCGCTGACGACTGAGAGTTGCCGAGGCAACGGAAAAACGCGTCCAATGATCTCAGTCTATGAATGTGGTCAGTCAGTATACGAGAGCCGACCACAAACTAATAAACCACATTTCTACCGTCTAGCGGTCGTTGGGCGCCATTTTTAGTTTTCGTCACGACATTTCCCTTTGGATCGCTTCGGCGATTGATGATTAACGTGAGTCGGTGATCTGGCTGGATCGGGAACAGACAGACGGACAGACAGACGGACAGACGGACGGACGGACGGACGGACGGACGAGACGGACAGACGGACGGACGGACGGACGGACGGACGGACGGACGGACGGACGGACGGACGACGGACGGACAGACCTGCACGCACACATACACACGCACACACACAAATCCAGTTCCCTGACGAACCATCAAGATACTGTATTCACAATTTGTTAGATTCTCTATGCCAGTGCAAACTCCGACACTCCTAAAACACACGTCTGGTAGGATATCTAGGGCGTGGGATAGACTAGACAGCGAGTGATCTACGCCCAATAGAAAGTAATTAATTCCAACAAAAAAATAATTCTACACATTGTTCAGGTTCCGGGTTCGTCCCCTACTCGAGCTGGCCACGGAAGATGTCTAACATCTGATGAGAGATGGATAGATTCTTTGTCTAGAAACATTCCTGAATAAAGTGTGAATAATGACAGGTTGGCGTGTCGGAGTGTCGTGTGTGTGTCGTATGTATTGTGTGTGTGTGTGTGTGTGTGTGTGTCGTGTATGTATATATATATATGTGTGTATCAGTGTATTTGTGTGTGTCGTGTGTGTGTTTCGTGTGTATGGGTGTCGTGTGTCGTGATTGCTTTTGTGTGTGTTTTGTTTTTGTTTGTTTGTTTGTTTGTTTGTGTGTGTGTGTGTGTGTATTATGTGTGTGTGTGTGTGTGTGTTTGTTTTATGTGTCTGTATGTGTGTATTCTGTTGACGATAAAGGTATGGTGGTTAGTATATTTTGTTTTTGTTTTACCTTGGTACATAATTAGATAATCAGAGATATGTTCGATGAGTGAGTGATCTACTTTGTTGGATCGATGTGCGGGCGATCAGTAAATGAGTGAGTGAGCGTGTGAGTTAGTCAGTCAATCAGTCAGGTAGTCATTGAGGCAGGGAGAAATTGGTTAATGGATTGACTAATACTACTAGTACTATTACTACTGTTGTGAATCAGCAAATGGTGTCAACGTTTTAAATTGGCGAATTCTGGATTCTAAAATGATTGAATTTCGTCATTTTACCTGTAATATAAAGTCTTAATTATCTGTGTAAATTTCCGAATTTTGTCTCAACTCACACCTTCAAAAGACACCGACACCTGTAATTTCTTGTAATTCATATCATAAGCAAAACACACGGTCACACGCAAGCTTACTGATTCTTATCCAATCATGCACCATTTTCAAAGGAAGTTATAATGCAACATGAATGGTGAATGGTCAGTAATCCACCTGAAATATCAGATTTCATTACAAACATTCTTGTAAAGTGTCACCATTTTGTAATTTTGCATTTTAATTGGTTGCCTGATG
>JAODUP010000006.1:902500-930000 GCA_025642065.1 Paralvinella palmiformis | reverse complement strand
GTTACGATTGATGTTAGAACGCCCTAAATCGTAGATTTACAGATCGTAATGGAGATGAGGGTGGAATAATGAGGGTGCAATAATGAGTTTTAACAGGATATTAAAGATGAGTTATACCGAATTAGATAGACGTAGCTGTAATATTGAAACGACTCACTCCATCGAAGGTTTATTGTGTATACATCGATTCCTTAATGAATAAAAATAAACTCTTGGATCAATTGTCAATAAAAATAATTCACCTTTTAAATAGTCTTACAAGCAGTTGAGTAGCTGTGACATTTAAGATCAATAAAAGTTGGTAAACGTTTACACAACCGTAAAGAAGAAACAAATTGTGAATTTGTTAGCGCGGTGGCTCACAAAGTTCAAGGTCGATGCGTTTCACATCTGACATTGTGTGTCATTGTTTAACTAACTGATAATATAGATTTGTGTTCTAAACTCTTTGCTTTCAATTAAATTAACTCAAACATTTTATGTTTTGCACCAAAAATTGTTGATTTGGGTTTTTATCGGGAAAGTCATTTCAACTGTTCATCAATCATATATTTGTTTGATCACTAATTCAAGTGAGCATATTACGGGTAGACACAGGATATGAGACTTATGATATGAAATCATTCCGGATCATATAGCGAGTGATTGTAATATATTAGTGTTCTCGGTAGACAGTTGACTGTAATATTAGTGTTTCCGGTAGACAGTTGACTGTAATATTGGTGATCGCGGTATAGAGTTGACTGTAATATTAGTGTTCGTGGTAGACCGTTGACTGTAATATTAGTGTTCTCGGTAGACAGTTGACTGTAATATTAGTGTTCGTGGTAGACAGCTGACTGTAATATTAGTGTTCGCGGTAGACAGTTGACTGTAATATTAGTGTTCGTGGTAAGCAGACGACTGTAATATTGGTGTTCGAGGTAGACATGTGACTGTACAGAAGATTTACAGTTTATTTAATACGTTAATGTAAAAAAATAATCTGCTGAAACTAACGGATAGTTATCAACGTCACCTCAACAACAACCACAACAACAACAACAATAATACTAACATAAAAAACAAGAGCAACCATAACAACAATAACAACAACAACAGTCCTACAACAAAGACAAAATTAAACTTATTATGATGATAATGAAGATGATGATGATGATAATAATAATAATAATAATAATAAATATTAATAACTAATAATAATATAGTATATAATAAGCACTTTTCTGATCTTTCTACTCTCAATTAGTAATGTTGACCGCCATTATTTGTCCTTATCCGACCCTCCACCTATCATATTTTGTCAAACAGTTATGCCTAATTCACTTCTGTACACACATCGTGTCAAATATTGATGTCAAGGAATTATATCGTGCTCTATGAGCGCAGCCATTTTCGGAACTCTTCTTAATAGAGATGCCCGCTCGTCGTTTCCGGTCTTATTTGTGCGGCAGGCTTTGGGGGCTTTTCGCTATCGAATCCTTTTCGTCACCGGGCCCGTTCCTCAGCGAACAAACTTGAGCACTTCGTCAGCGATGATTGGACCTATTCGCCACATACACAATCGTTCTAACATAGTTTGCCGTAAAATTAATTTTACTGACATTTGATTTTATGTGAAATCATATCGTATGAGTTATTATAAATAATTAAAGATAATATCATACAAAACTCTATCCAAACATTCCTGAAATACAATTCCAGATGGTAATAATAATAATAATAATAATAATAATAATAATAAGAAGAAGAAGAAGAAATTTTTTGAGAGATGAAGATATATAATAACAGAAGATATAATGTTGTTGTATTGGACATTATGTTCTACAGTCGAGATACAACCATGATGACCAGAGATATATCGTTATCTATCTAATGATGATATTTGGTTATAGTTACGGTGACATCATTGGTGACATCTCTCACGATATCTCGTTATAAGGATCTATACGCCACTGAGTCCAACAACATTTATACAAAAATCAGATAATTCTATATATAAATATTGATTTTCGTTATAAAGTCATGACTCATTATCGTCAACTTGTTTCACTTCTATTTTCACTCCAAGACAGGATGAGTTTATATCAAAATGACGATTGATGTTCGTTTGTATATGATATAGATCTAGAGTCTAGACGGTTGTTGTTGTGTTGTTTTGTTGTTCGGGGAGAATCCCCAGGCTGTCGCTTATTCGGCACAGCCTCTATGTTGGAGTGGTTGAGAAACCTCCTCCCCCACCACTCACAGGGGAGCAGTACGGAAAGATGGAGCCGAAATACCCCGAGGGTGGTCACTACCAGAGGGTGTTACGTCCTCAAGGGTTTTTAACGTCCCCCTTTACTTTAAATAATTCAGTGGAGGAGACGTCAGCGCCATTTAACGTGGTCAACCACCCACGATGTTGTGAGCCGAGAAATTAATCTCTGGAAAAGTTTCGACCTCTTGCGGGATTCGAACCTGTGACCGTCGGCAGCAAGTACCGGGTGTTTAACCGCTAGGCCACCGGAGCTCACGGACGGCTGCTAACACGCTGAGATCTTTAATCCTGATGACTGAAATTCTTGACACTGAAATAGCATCAGTAATAATATTGACTCAAAGTATCGGCTTAATCACCCGGATCCACCGTAATTTATTAATGGAAGGAAAAATAATAACTGTACACGTTGTGTTCAGACAGGAGCCAGCTAGGATATCAAGACAATCCCTGGGGGGGGGGGGAAGAGATGGGGGGTTCCGGAGGGGGTTTGGGGGGGGGGGTGTTGGCTACGGTAATCGATGGAAATGGAATTGAACTATATGTTAAAATATCTGTTTTTATATTTTTGTTCTTCTTATGAGGGGATTATATTCTGGAGGGATTTTGTTAAGAGGGGATTATGTCCTGAGGGGATTTTGTCCTGAGGGGATTATGTCCTGCGAGGAAGTGACTAAATGTGACTCTGTGGTACACCATTCTACCAATTTTAGCTATTTAAACCCAGTTGACGCCAATCGATTATCGGTATATTGGTTTTTGACAATTCCCAAGTCATAACCTGAGAGATTTTGGCTGAAACATTCTTTTATTTTGACCCAATTGACCTTCAATTGTTGCTTTACTCTGACGCTATACCGACTAACGTTAAGTCAGAGGTCATTAATATAAGTGTAATATTTTTAGGATATATTATGTTTATAACACATACGTCACGAAATAATAATAATAAAGTTGTTTTATTAACGATGTGGAGTGTCATTAAATATAGATTTAAAAAAATTCCACCTCAAAGTTTATCCAAGACGATCTCATTCAAATATTTCAAATTAAAGCAACATGGACATAATAATAATAATAATAATAATAATAATAATAATAATAATCAATAACTAATATCGTTTGGCTTCGAATCAAGTAACAAAGAATAATTTGCATTCTGGTAATGAGAGATATTCCAAGGGCTTTAAGTCTTGCCCTTTGACCTGTATAAATCGGTGCCGTTGAGGTTAAATGAGCCGTTTCTTGTCATGATATTTTCAAGAGACGATTAATATAGATTCATCTCAGCCAAATAGATAACGTTATTTTGCCTTGTATCATGTTGTGAGAGTGTAATTTACCCATGAGCGAGTCAATTGGATTCGAACTGTGAAACCATGGTAATATGTTTGGGAAAGATGTTTGTTTTTATTCTCTTTGGCGTTGGCCGTGCTTGCATAGTTGCGTGCGTGAGTGCGTGCGTGAAGTGTGTGTTCATGAGCGAGTATGTGTATATCAGTGTATCACTAACAGATATTTATATCAGATATCTACTATCACCTATCTCAAGTGACCTCCTATTTAATAGAATGAATCAAAGCTCGTTCGCAATATGTTTAGTTTTTTTGGTTACTGACAAAGGTATACTACTTTAATTAATATGGGGGCGCCTCCGTAGTCTAGCGCTAGCGTGCTGGACCACAGATCACTACCACCCGTGTTCGAATCCCGGCGTGGGCATATCTGAAGGTTGTTTCGTCTTTCACTTCGTCTCATTACCTTTGGAGGTCGCTCGGCCCATTTAGCCTACCTTGTGCACAAAAGTGGCCGTAAAACATCAATCATCATCACTACTTCAATTAATGATCTGTGTTTAATAATATATATATATATATATATATATATATATATAATATATATGTATAATTATATATGTATAACTGAAATCGTGTCCCTTTAATTAACTAGTTCTCTTTGGTTATGGAAGGCAAGATCTGTCTGTAAATGCCATCAAAGTTAACGACCGCCCGATGTGATTCGAAAAGGTAGTACCATAAGACAGGTTCCGCTGTAAGTTTTGGCTTCCCTCGTGGATCACATCACTGAACGGGAGAGCGCCGAGCGGAAGTGGGTAACCTTGAACGCTAACCGCAGTCGGTAATTAATCGGCGATCGGGGACCGGAAGTGGTTTTACGTTGCGCATAACTGGCCGAAAACGATCGGCGCTTAGATTTGATCACGTGACCGAAGCGAGAGAGGCACAGATCGATAGATTACCGGCATTAATCAATGGCCACATCGGTGTGACTTCGATCGCACTGTTGCGTATCTATAATTGAGTGACATCCCGAATTAGGACAGATATCCGGACGGAGAAATAGGAGGCAGGGTTATCCGGATACATGGCACGACGACACCCGCTAACTAGATTCGTCCGGGATCGTTCTGGATCGCGGTGTGACGGGTCGACGACAATTAATCCAAGTCGCCTTGCCAAGAACTAGACGGATTGCTAACAAAGGGCAGGACGAAATGTCGGCGCTGCTTCGGAACTCCGGACCAGCTGTCTTCAACCAGCTGTCTTCAACCAGTTGATGGATTGGCTGGTCGACTCTGACACGGTCCGCCAGCGTCTGGATACCGAGTATAAGAAGGATCGACGTAATCTGAGAACAAACTGTCCTTGTCTCGACCGAAATGACCAGATTGGCAAAACATTTGTTGTCCTTGGCCTTAACAACGTTTTGTCTAACACAGAGACACACACACACACACACACACACGCGCGCGCGCACGCGCACGCACGTTCTCTCATTCCCCCTCTCTCCCTCTGTATCTACCTATCTATCTTGACCTGTCTTCTTCTCCCTTTCTTCCCCTCCTCTCACGTTCACGGTTTCGACAAAGCTAAATTAGTGCGCTCTATACGTCCAACAATTGTGTGACGCCCTGTATCCAGACAGCTGATCCTCGACTCATCCCCTAAAGCTGACTGTGATTTAGACGTTCTACTTACTACAGGCTGGCCAAGAAGAGGCGCCGAGTCGAAATTTTAAATAAGCTGTCAGCTCCGATGTGACGGCCCGTAATGGATCACGTCGATGGTAGGCAATCGGCGATTGGCGTTGATGATGGCCATACATCAAAATTGTTTCACCTGTAGGTCATTAGGTCATCGGGATTACAAGGCGGAGTGGATCCCGCCTGTCAGGATGATGTGGTTGTAGATCCCGGCGAAACACAACCCCTCGCTTTGACAATTACACACACACACACACACAGAGAGAGAGAGACATACAGAGATAGATAGATAGATTGATAGATATATAGACGCACGCACGCACACACGCGCGCGCGCATACACCAGTTGACTGATGAATTGGCGTACGCAATAACCTTGTTTTTAGATTTTAAGATGGACGTTTAGACTTTGATTAGTAGGTTTTTAAATGTACTTGTGCATGTTTTAGTAATATGAGCCATTGCCATCATATATATATATATATATATATATATATATATATATATAGACAGGCTATGTGAGAAGGGTGTTTCATCTTTCACTTCGCCTCATTACCTCATTACCCATTTAGTCTACCTTGTATGTAAATGTAGCCTTAAAATAGCACTCTACATAATTAGATACCTACACACAATTAATTATAAGAGTAATGGACGAGGTATTGTTTGAACTGAGAATCCCTCATTTTTAAACACAGGATCCGGACGAGTATAGGTCTAGATCTTAGATCGACTCAGTATTAAGGATACTATATAATATTTGGAACAGCATCTAACTTCAAAATGTTTGAAATAGGTCGAGGTACTGTTCTTAAAATGATAACAATAAGATGGACATAACAATGGGAATGTTGTCTCTTATCTCGAACAATTGATTGAAATATACGTTTTTGTAGATAAAGGATCTCTTCCCATCTCCATACTGTTCTGTACTAGATATGATACTCTCAGGTACAGATATTCTACTATGGCTGATCTGTAAATCGCTTATCTTTAAATGGACCCTGATGAACCATCGAGAGATTGTATTCGCGACTACTGGTTCTCTGTGCCGGTTCCTTTTCACCCACTTCTAAAGAACACACACACACACACACACACAGAGAGAGAGAGGGGGGGGGGCAGGTATGGCATCTCCCGTTTCATCGTAATTGATGAGGTCAGCGTATTTGCAGGCAGCGTCACTTCCTGTCGGAACGCGGATCCGGTCGTCGCAACTAACACTGTATTAACCGACTACCGAAATAGACCACATATCGACTCGTGTAGCAACCTGGTGAGCTACTTCAAACTGGTCAGTCTCTCGATACAGGCGGCTTCTGACAAACGAACATCTAAAAAACTTAAAGAAATTAAATCACGTCAGTGAGAGTGTGTGTGTGTGCGTGTATGTGTATGTGTGTGCGCGTATGTGTCCTTATATTGAGTTAGTTATTACAAATTGGAGGAAGAGATGTTTGTTTTACTTCAGTTTGATGATTTTTTTGTTTGTTTGTTTTAAATTCGTCCTCGAAGAAGGCAAGTGGAGAGCGAGAGAGCGAGCGAGAGATTGTGTATGATAGAGTGAGTGAGTGAGTGAGTGAGCAAGGACAAGGAGAGAATGCGGAGAAGGATAGATAGATAGAAAGATAGATAGATAGATATGATAGAGAGTGAGAGAGAGAGAGAGCGAGAGAGAGCGAGAGAGAGAGAGAGAGAGAGAGCGTGAAATAATTCGTAGGGAAATAGCAGTCCATTGACAAAAGACAGAGGTGGGGGAGATATTTTAATTAGCGAACAATAACAAAAGAAATGCCATATATATAATATTACATCCCACTCCCCCACCCATCATCATCACCCAGTAATCAAAACATCAGACGAGTCTTGCCAGATAATCCCTCTAATGGTTACAGGATCACCCTCCTCTTATCCCACGTTATCCCGGGTGGGATGGGGTTCAAATGGGTCTCCGATGTCCGCCGGATGCGCGATCCCCCATAATCACTGCGGGGTCTACTCGGTTCAGATGACATCTGGCCTAGCACCGCTCACCCCCCCCCTCCACGGCCTGATGACACAACACCATTATCAGCTAACTTATGGAGCAATTACTACAAGGATGTCAGAAGTGGTTGTCCGGATTATTACTGGACTATAAACACCTGACTCCTGGTTACCACCCAGAACACGCCCCCCCCCCCACACACACACAACCCCATCACCACAGGGTGGTATAGACTCGGTTGGCGGGCTGATAGGCTTATTGTATGAGGATCGAAATAGAACTGAACTGGTTGTAGGCCTGTGTCCATATCTCCCCTCTAACCCTCTTATTCTCTCTTTCTCATCTTTATTCTAGCTCTTATTAACCCTGTTTCAGCCTCCCATTATATATATATATATATATATATATATATATATAGTCCTTATTTAACTCCATTACCTATCTATCTCAATATATTTATTTATCTATCCTTATAAATCTACATCTTTCTATTTACCTATCTATCAATCTATCTAACTATCTATCTATCTTTTTATCTGTCTCTTTTTCCCTCTGTCTACCTCCCTCCTTCTCAGAATGGGTGTCACACACACACACACACTCTCTGTATTTGTGTGAGTGTTCTTGTGTATGTGTGTATGTGGGTGTCACTGCGTGGTTTGTGTGTGGGTGCGCGCGCGTGTGTTTGTGTGTTACCAGTCATCTATCTTATCCAATGGCTAATTCCTTCACTCTGGTATCGTTGACGTATTTTCCGATAGTTCCTTGTCAATTATTCGATAATTCATTTCAGTTTTTCTTGTCGGTGTTTAGTCAAAGCGTGTCAAGGGACCATTCGTTATTTATACCTTGCCGTAGGACACGCTGGAAGATATAGTTTAAGGTTTGTATATAGTGGTATAGGTAGTCAGGCTAGTTATCTGCTGGTTTCGTGGCTCCTATTCAGAAAAGAAGCATTAATTAACTAATTAATATCACCAATGATTTGAAAATTGTTTGATGATGGAATGCAATAACAATCGACGGTAACTATGGTAACCAAGCGTGTATACAATCAAAAAATTATAGAAACCAAATGTATTATACGTTCATATATTATATCAGTGAGTGGGAGAGTGCAGTGATAGATCACCGCAGTACAAACGTCCACGTCGGGGTTCGAAACCCAGGATTTACTATGTTTTTAGGATGTTTTACTAGAATGTAAACAATTGTAAGACAAAGAGCGATCATAACGAAAGTACCCAGTATAATAATATCGTAGCGCACGCATATATATATATATATATATATATATGTTTGTGTGTGCGTGCTTGTGTGTCGACAGGCTCGCTAACTTTAGTGACCAGCCCCGTCAACATTATCAGTAACTATGGTAACCAATAACGCCATTATACTCTAACTTACATTACCATTAAGTACTCCGGTAATAATATAAACAGATGACCTACAAAATGGACGCACGTTCATGAAAACACTCTTACTCACCTATCACGTGATTAATTTGTATAAAATCGGGACATTCCCCAGTCGATATCCCGATATTTGGACATCTAATGACATTACTTTGTCCGTTAGAGGTATTTTTCCTGGAATTCGTCTTTTTTGGGCTGATAACGTACGAGGTTCGGGTTATTGGAAGTGGCGCTTACATTGTCTGGGCGAATCATCAGGGGGAGCGAATCTTCGCGTTGCCGCTCCCTTGTCCCAAGACACTTAATATCCCGTTTCATCTGTCTCGAAGCCATTATCTTGTTAAGGATATTAGTAATTATAGCGGAAAACGGCATGGCGTTGTTTGTGAAGGCACTGGCTCAGAGGATCCAGTTGTTTCATTAGAAGAATGGTTGAAGTGTGCCGGTGAGGTTTGTATGCCCGTGTATGTTTCCGTATTTATGAATCAATCTATGTATGTATGTATCTATGTATGCAAATACGTTGCTGCATGGATATATATATATATATATATATATATATATATATATATATATATGTGATGGTGTTAAATTAAATGCTATGACTTATACATCCATAAAACCTTCATTTCGATCAATCTACACATTCATAAATCAATACATCCATTAATGTATTATAAAGGTCAAAATGTAAACAAAATAATAATTACAGGTTTACGAATTATACGTTCTCACGGTAGTATCTAAGAGAGTATATAATATAGTATCTAAGATAGTATATAAGATAGTATCTAAGATAGTATCTAAGGTAGTATCTGGAATAGCCTATGTTCAAATATGTGGATATAAGTTTTAATAATAATAATAATAATAATAATAATAATAATAATAATAATAACAGGAAGAAGAAGTATGTGTGATTTACATATGACAAAATTCAGCTATTGATGTTCTGATGTGATTTAATAAAAATTGAATACATTTCAAATTTAAGAATATCCAACGTCAAAAATATGAAGTACAGTTTGTCTGTGAATTGATTACATAATGTGTGTTATTATGTAATGGAATGGTCGTCAAATAAACGACTTCGTAAACATAACACGCGATATGAACAACAAGTTTGAGCCTACAGACTGCAGTGTCATTTTTACATTATATGACAATAACATGTTAGATTACATATGACAATAACATGTTAGATTACATATGACAATAACGTGTTAGATTACATATGACAATAACATGTTAGATTACATATGACAATAACGTGTTAGATTACATATGACAATAACATGTTAGATTACATATGACAATAACGTGTTAGATTACGTATGACAATACCATGTCAGATTACATATGATAATAACGTGTTAGATTACGTATGACAATAACATGTTAGATTATATATGACAACAACATGATACAGGTGTAAAGTGGCTTCTGGTCGTGTAAGGATTTACAAGAAGGGTATGGATGTTGCAATCTATCTTCAATCTATATCTGCGCATCATTCTGTCTTTCACCCAAATTTCGGTAGTTAATTTTGCAACAGCTAAAAGGTTTAAACTGAAGCATCAGAAATTTGGAGACCGGTTTATTATTAAGATTTTTAGTAGAAGGATATGATTTTAGATGTTTAACCAAAGTCCTTTCGATAACATTTGGTACAAAACCCATATTTTATACCAGGTTGGAGTTCTTGTATTTCGATGTTTTATGCAATAATTTCTTTATCAAAGGTTTTACCAAGATCTTTTTCATGGACGTTTTCATGGGAAATTTACCAGACAATAGTTAAATAATTAAAATATCAGTGTTGAGAGATAGAAGCTCGCCCTTACGTCGCTTCAGGATGAAAATAGGGATTGGATACTGAGCATACGATGCACCAGGTGTTGGTGGGGGGCAATCTTTTCTACATCCAGAAATGACATCAGGGAGAACGTGGTGATACTGCTGACAGCTTCGTCGGGATCAAGTACTGCAATATCTTCAGGAATATTTTTAAGATACCGTTCTTCGGGATCTTTACGGGCACGAGTTATCTTCTTAACAAAGTAATCACTGAATTATCCTATCAATTGAGGAGGTTGGAGGTCATAAAGCATAACCTGTTTTCGATGATACACTTTGTTCATCAATGTAAACAGAACTATTTTATTTGAACACTCCTACAGTATCTTCCCATTGTAACAGGCCAACATGTCACTGGTTATCAAACTATAAAACTTCGATCTGACCTCATCATAGACATCTTTGTGAACAGTCAGCTTGGTTCAATGAAAGAACAATACGTACTTGTGACGTCACTTTTTGTCGTCCGTGATATCCTCGTATCCTCATTGTACTCGGGTGTAAGTTATCGTTTAGTAAACACATTGGATCAGACATGGATATATTTATCCGTGATATTTATTTGGCAGACATTATATTACACTACCACGTTATTGAATGTGGAATATGGTACGATATGCGAACTTCGTTTTGGGGGCAGTCCGGGTTTAGGGATAACATATTTAATAATCCAAATGGTATAATTTAACGTCACGTCAGTGATATTACGAACGAAATCTTCATCCTTGTCTACGGATATCTAACTCCGAAATATTATCATTTACTTAAGACGGTTTATTAAAATACCATCTTACCCGGAAGCTGTCAGTGATGGTATTAAGTTGCAATATATTAAGATATGTGTGTATATTCCAATGGATGTTAAAGTCTCTCGATATTATTAACTTACCTTTAGCTTAGCATTATATGAAGTCAGCAAATTCTTCAAAGAACAGACTGTTGTTGATGCATTTCGTATGATCTATATAGATACAAGCAAATTGGTGTGTTTATTTGTCCTGGTGTTCGCAAAGAAATCTGAAGTCTTAAACGGCGATGAATACGACATTGGTTGGTATTGCGACCAGGACTATGATGTGTACAGCGACTGATTAATATATTTTATGTACAGCCCAGTTTTCCCATGGGTGGGGCTGGGTGAGGCATGTGGGTGGGTGGGTTTGGTGTTTCAGTGTAGCCATGTATGACCATGTGTCCAGAGCGTTTTGTCCTGTCTTATGGTATGTTCATTATTATCTTTATTTGTTGTTGTCTAAGCTATGGAATACCTGAAAACGTAATACTGACTTAATAGTGTTAAACAAATTAAATAATACAATAATGTTTTGAGGCTACATTCTACAGGACTCTTCTCCGTGGCTTGGGACTGTATACTGCTAAGTATTGTATAAGCAATACATGAATGCCATTACCTAATATTGTATTGTAAACAGTTCAGAAATAAACTTGAAAACTTGAAACTCATCAATTTTGTTTTATCATTTTAAACATTTAGTTATATAGGTCGATGTCCCAAGTAACCCTCGCGGATCGTGACTTTTCAGATTGTCCCAAATATAACTCATCAAGATGTAAAGGTTGCATCTTACGTTCAAATATTTCGTTTATAAATTTCTCAGATATTGTCTCCTTGAATGACAAACCCACAACTTCATCTTTCTTTCCGGATCTAACTAGATGCATAAAAGTGTGTCAATCAACGATTATATAACCATCAATCGTTTTAATATTATTCTGTTCATTAACAATTGGCTAAATATGAAGTTAAGACAATAATATTGACATTATGATCATTAATATAATCCACAATTATATTTGTCTTGTTATACATTTATTGACACATCATAATTGACACAACAAATTCCAATATATTACCATTATCCACAGGTTAGTCAGGTCAGTGATATTCACCGTAGACTTCATGGATCTTGCCAGTCCATGTCTACCATAGATATTAATTATGGAAATCGGTCTCTGCCATTGAGCTCTGGTTCATATATGGATAGGTTCTGTTGGACAAATACCATCTTTTTTAATTGTATCCCAAGTTTATAAATCAAATATAACATTGCGGGACAGTACACTTTGTCCGATGTTCAATAGTCCATGTCTTAACTAGGTCATGAGTTGACCCATGAACTCAAACTAAATATTAGTGACTCAGCAAGAGATCAGTGAGTTCAACAGGAGCTAGTGAACACATATTTGGTGGTCAAGAGACTTGAGAATGTTAGATTTTCTTCGCGAAAATCTGGCTAATTATTCCCAATATCACAACAACAACAACAACAACAACATTGGGCCCTTTTATGGATCTGCCAATAAAATATGATACACTTATGTAGGAAAACAAACTTCAGTAGATAATGTAAATATATGCTGAAAACAAATATAATACGTCATAAGCGCCAGTACTATAAACAACATTGAAGATGGTTTGGATACAAATTATATATATATATATATATATATATATATATATATATATATATATATATATGATAGCTGGCTAAATGAGTGGCTAGGTGGCTGGATGGTTGGAAGAACGGACGGCCGGATGGACGAACGGACAGACGGACGGACGGATCGATCAATGAAAGGTTAGTAACAAGATGTATAGAAGAGCACTTATAACACAATGACCTTCGTGACAGTCTACTTATCGTAGAGGTCATTCAACAGTAATTTTTCTTTTGAAAATTCACAATTAAATTATTGAGACTCTTGATGAAGGATCCATTGTTACATTAATTATGTTTAATTTATCTGCAGCTTCTGATTTAATCGATCACCGGATACTATTGATCAGTTTATGATTATCCTTCGGCAGAAAGGAAAAGGTGATAACATAGATACCTGGATAATCCGGATAAAGTCGTGTCTCACTGACAGAATCTAGTACGCTTCAGTCATAGATGAAACATCACCGCATATACAGACGAACCTGTTTATACCGGCCACGTATGTGACGACTAAGACCGACCGGTATAGACAGTTGATCGGTTTATTCAAATAGTCAGTCGTCTTAATATATTTGTAAAACATTGTATTAATGTCATTAGTCATATACATATATTAACATAAATTTAAACTATAAATCTTTTATTATAATTATGCTCTTTTATGACACATTGTTTAGTACAGATTTGTTTATTGACGGTGGTTGTGTTGTGTTTAATTGTGTAAGGCTTCGTATATATGACTGAGTTTATCATCTTAATTTTACACGTAATCAGTCGTTGGTTCAGGTATTTGGTATACGTCAACATCGGAAAGCTTGGGTGTTTCTGAGGTGCCGGAATTGGGATCGTCCTCATCGTCGCTGTTGGCTAATTGTCAGGATTTGTCATCGATGTGCTGGACAACTGAGGCAGATTCCCAGTTGTCGGGATCCTCAATCGTTAGTTGGTTATCAATATTAACAAAATCGGCAGCCATCGAGGCATCATCGGGCAATCTTATAATAAATGACAACAATGGAGATCATCTTCAGTCTCTTCTTCATTTTCGATGATTAGGAGCCAAATGCCTTAAACCAATTGATGATTGTGGACGGGGGGGGGGGTGTCAGCTAGAGCAGTATCTAAAAGTTGTTGTCGAATACAACGACGGACTTGGCTAGCTGATAAGTTGAAAAGTTCGAGTTTGAGCTCTGTCTTCCTTGATAATGTTTACTTTTAAATTTACATGATCAGTAAATGTGTTTTTATCAGTTTATATCAATGTTATACAACAGATTGGTTCGTGTACATCAAATGTAGTTAGTGACGTCTTTGTTTGCTCAACTCGCACAATATAACTAATTGTTGCTTGGATGGATCATGTTTCTCATTGAAACTACAGGTGTGATATATTGATCACATGGGTGTCTGATCAAACAGGTGTGATATATTGATTACATTGATACCTGATCATACAGGTGTGATATATTGATCACATTGGTCTCTGATCATTAGTATATTTAGAGAATTTATCGTGTAAAAATCGATTTCAGATGCGATATTCGGCAGGATTTCAGAATAGACATTGACCGGTTTATCAAAACAATTTAACGTTGATTTAGATGGGAAATATTCAGGATCAACAAGCATGGCCGGTTTTGACAGGAATATCGGTGTATACAGGGAACGATTTAGACAAGTTCCTCTGTATGTCTTAAATTTGGTACACCACAGGGATCCGTTCTAGGATCAAAGAATTATTACTGTATGTATCCAAGTTGGTAATATTTTTAAACGGCATAACACAAAATATTATTGTTATGCGGGTGATACGAAAGTCTCCATTTCGTTAAAGACATTTGATAAATTGGATAATATTTCGTCTTCAATGGAAGCTTGTATTACAGACATAAGTATTCAGGTGACCAGTAATATGTTGAAATTGAATAAGGCTAAGATCGAATTAACTGTTTTCTCATCCGCGGAACCTGTTGAAAACTGAGAATCTTCCCGTTAAGGTAGGATCCAGTTATATAACTGTGTCCGGGGTTGTTAGAAATCTGGAGCTCAATACTCGAGGAATGGAGAAGCAGAAGAATTATTTAAGTAAATCTTGTTATTAACAAATGAAACCAAGAACATAGGGCTTATACGTAAGTGATGAGACATGCAACTAGCATCTCTGATCCAAACCTATATACAAATGAAATTGATGCGAGCCTTGGGTACTTAACGACGGCAAAAAGCCACACAACAATTTATCCGAACATCAGGTCTCATGATGTGGAATAAGTCGCTTAATCATACTAAATTTCGCAACAATAAAGAAATGTTCTTTAAGAATTTTAAAACTCACTTATTTTAATTAATCAATATATAATATATATAAACTAGTGTATTTATTTATAAAATATGTCACCTATATGAGCTAGAACTTCTTTTAAGTCTGTTTTCAATGCTTTAGAGCTACTCAAGTTGAATAACACGCGAAATAAAATACTATTGTTCTTGTTATTATTATTATTATTATTATTATTATTATTATTATTATTATTGTTTGTTGTTGTTGTTGTTGTTCTTGTTATTATTATTATTATTATTATTATGGATGGATTTTTTTATATACACATACATATGCACATATAACACACACACACACACACACACACACACACACACACACACACACACACACACACACACACACACACACACACACATAAATCCAGACAGTTTATGGCTAGATAGAAATATACAAACTTAAATACAAATATATCTACAAGTGTAGATCCATATGGATAGATGGATATAGATAAAGATAGATAATTAAACTATTTTAATAATCAAGATGTTATAAACAATTATCATTCGGACATTAAATGTAATATCATCCTCCCTTTATTTATTTCATCTAATTAATAAATATATCAGTTTGACTTTTTCCTACTAACTCTTATTAATAAGCTTTTTTCTATTTATTATATTATGTTAATTGACAACAGATAACACACAGAGATGTTTGTGGTATTTGTATAAGTTTAACAACATCTAAATATACATCAAATAACATTATTGAGGTGATCCAATAAAACGTGGTTTAAATTATTTTAATTCTATTTAAAAAATGTGTATGGATTACAAGAAATTCGTCTTAATATTAAACCCTATTTCATCATTATAGCACACTTGCATATAAATATTCACACTCTGTGTGTTTTACGATATACTTTATGATGGAACTGGCTCAGAGTACTAAATAGCTATACTTGCCCAAATCTACACATCCCTAAATCTACACATCCACAAACTTATATACTATTCTCAGATCTGGGAGACTTTCCGGTCTTTAGGTTTTAGAACATACGGATTTTTCCATACTTGGTATATAAGCAAACCCTGCCTATCTGCTTGTTTATCTGTCTCGCTGTATACTCGCGTGTCCTGACATGAGCACGTCGACGTATGAGTGTAATTGTTTTGGTTTTTTTTTCATTTAAATTCGACTATGTTGCCAGTTGCTGTTGCTAACCGTTTGTTTATATTATCCAACATCGACGAGATCCACGTTTAATAAGCACCATATTGGGATCACTTAGCCTGGCTGGTTGGCGCCATTTTGACACGTGATCGCCGATAATATGTGTTGACAGGATGTGTTAGCTCGTCTGTCCGTGTAATCTGGTGCCCACCAGGGGGCACTACCACACCCATTTAATGTCCGGTAATTGGCCCGCTCACTGGCAGGATCCGCTTCTAGGGATACTTCTAGGGATACTACACACACGCACACACGCATGCGCGCGCGCGCACACACACACACACACACATCCACACACACTTACAGATAATCCATATTTGCCAAGAACGAAGAATTAAAGGCATGAGTGTGATTGATATGGATATGCATATGTCTTAATACCCTGAACCAGTGTTCACACACACACACACACACACACACACACACACACACACACACACACACACACACACACACACACACACCACACACATATGCACAAACACATACACACACACATTCATACACACACGCGCGCATACACTCACACAGAAACACGATTCTCTAACAACGACACTCAATAGACTATTACTTCTGCGATACCCCAGAGATAAAAGTCAGACAGACTACCGTCAGAGAAAATAATTTATTGACTAACTTTTCAACAATACACACTCTATACGCCGACCACTAATTCCGCTGTCCCGTCAACACCGCCAGACTGCTCCCCCATCCCCACCACCACCCCCACACCCCACCCATCTCACAGCCCTCGGGACATCCCACCCTTCTACATTTTTTCCCTATTTTTGTTACCTCAATTCTAGTCGTTGGGTTGATTTCCCAGGTCGCATCCCTTAAAAGGGTGCCGGTCTACTCTTGAAATTTGCCGCTTAATTAAGAAAAATGGCCACCCCGTAAATTAATATGAGCCCACTATTAGCTGTCGCTGGGGGCCATTAGACAGACATTTGTAATTAGAAAACTATCTACATACCGTGTTAGCTATCTGACGAGCTCTAGCGTCGACGTATGAGTTTCGTTTTAAAATAGAAAAGAAAAAAAAAACAGGAAAAAAATAGAAAGCGAAATGTTGGCGAACCGATTTTAAATTTGGCCGAATGATGACGGATCGTAGGGCGAATTAGGTTAGTGTACTTAATCACTCCGACCGACTGGCGGCGCCACCAGGTCGTGTATCATCGGAAGACGTCGTGAAGCGAAGTGAACAATGTCGTTAAAAGTCTTAGAACTTCGGCAACACTCGGGAAGCGTCGTACGAGTAGATAAATGATCGTTAATCTTCGTGAAGAATCGTGAAACGTGATAGTTTAGAAGATTGTTGGCTAACAACATCTTGTGTTCGGGGAGTTCATGAAACCGTGAAAAGTAGTAAAAGTTCGTGTATAGAACTTCATGAACAATGGTGAAAAAAAACTCGTTTTTCACGAACAATCATGAATCATCTCAAAACTTCATTGTAGTCGTGCAGTTTGGAGGAAAAAATATAAAAACATCGGAATTTTTTCTTTCTTAGCTGTTGTTGTTGTTGTTGTTGTTATCACAAAGAAGTTGATGTTGTCATTATTAGTGAGTCCCATATATTTGACAGTGATCGTGTTATAATGATATAACTAGTAATTATTATCACATTTCGTGTCTATTTAGCCTATCATGTGCATAAAAGTGGCCTTTAAATGCCAATCATCATCATCATCTTATCTCCTGGCGATCATCTTTCGGACATCAGAAAGTGACTGTCATACTCGTCCTTTACGTACACACTTCTGCACTACCGCTGTACGGTTTCGATCCTTCTGTGTCCAACCTTCACCAACCTAAGCACTCGGCACTTGGTGCCAACGGTCGCAGGTTCGAACCCCGTAAGAGGTCGAAACTTTTCCAGGGATTAATTTCTCGGCTCACTACACCGTGGGTGGCTGACCACGTTAAATGGCGCTGCCGTCTCCACTGAATTATTTAAAATAAAGGGGGACGTTAAAAACCTCATGAGGACGTAAAACACTCTGGCAGTGACCACCGTCATGGTATTTCGGCTCCATCTTTCCGTACTACTCCCCTGTGAGTGGTGGGGGAGGAGGTTTCTCAACCACTCCAACATAGAGGCTGTGCTGATTAAGCGACAGTCTGGGGATTCTCCCCGAACAACAAAACCAAACCAAACCAACCAACCATAGCTGGGATTCAGTCTCGATGTAAATAATATAGTAAAGGAATATAATATCTGGATTGATGAGAACCATTGACCTAAAAGAAAACTAAACCGAGCACTTTGTGGTGTTTGATTGGGACGCCATGACCAAACAGCGCCGACTTCCGGTAAGGGAAAAAGCAGCGTTGAAGCGGCTGCGCTTCGAGTTTTGAACCTACGAATACGGACATTTATTGTGAAGTGGGAATTATACTCACATCCTATTACATGCCATGAAATATGTAAATGTCGTTTTATTCAAGTCCGTAGATCTAGTTTAGTTGGGATCAAACGCCAGAGATGGTCCGGGGGTTGTCGAACAGGCTAAATATAATAATAATAATTAAGCTTAATTTCCCGCCAAAAAACAACGCTTTAACAGCTATTTGAAATGTGTTCCTTATACTTACCCATGAAAAGACATCCCGTTTGTATTACTTCCACGCCAACGGCTTATGCAACCATCGACACAACGATAATTCACCACGTTTATAAACCTGATTTTGGAGTCTGCGTTCCTATTTCCATGACCGGAAATTGGGACCTGTTTGCCATCAAATCGGTGGCCGTGTTCGGTCTAGTTTTCATTTAGGTCAATGATGAGAACACTAAAATAAATATTAACAAAACTTGATAATTGTGTAATGAATAACAATAACTTCTCAAAGAGTCCAAATTGAAATTGCTTGAATTAACTGAAAGAGTAACGTCATCATGGAATGCCGGGTTTCGGAGTTGCGCACAAACGTCGATTACGTTGACAAGCCGGATAATGTTTTTATTGACAGACATAACGTCGTGGATGACATAAATTGACAATAGCGTACAGAAGAGTCAGAGTAGATATATAGAGCTATCTAGTCAATAATTGGCTTATCATTTGTCCATCTGGTCGCCATATCTTACATCGTCCATGTTGGTTAGTATTAACTTCCGGTCGGATTGTTGTTCTAGAGTCTCCAATTCCAGAATGACCTAAATTTGTAATCCACCCTCTGGTATGTTATAGGGCCCGTAGGTTGGGCGATAGTATAGCGTCAGTGTTAAATTGGCGATCAGGAGTTTGGATCCCGTAGCTGCCAACCACTTGTTTGATTTACTCTCCCCTGTGAGGTATTATTTTCGTATACAAATAAGTCTGTTTTCTTCCTCTAACATTATCTGACCAAGTGGATGATTGATTGATTGATAGGTAGATAGATAAATATATTTATTTATCTATTTATTGAGTGAGTGAGTGAGTGAGTGAGTGAGTGAGTGAGTGAGTGAGTGGGTCAATCAATCAATCAATCAATCATTCAATCAATTAATCAGTCAGTCCGTCAGTCAGTCAGTGAGGTTTAGCGACAATATGGTGAATATGTTATATTAGTATATTTATTTATTAGTATATATCCGTAAAATTTCTTAATACCTTGTTGACGAAACTTCATTAATCTTCGTTTTATTTAATTTATAAAATATCATAATTTTTTTGCTTTTACACTTTTAAAGAAAATCATAGAACATCTTGTTTATGTATTTGTATAATCCGTGAAACTTTAAACAGCTTACACTAATTAAACATTGTGTATCTTCTTTTTATCATAGGTAATAATAATAATAATAATAATTTATGATTTTTGGAGCATTTCAATTAACAGAGTTCTTCAAAGATGATTTACACTAAAACAGATAAAACCCAAAAATGTGATGAATCATTTTGGAAGAAGAAACATTAAAAAGATAGCTTTTAAAACTAGATTTAATTCATCTGTCTTTCTGGATCATTCCGTAAGTCAGCATAACACGTTTGTTTTTTTCCCTCGTACAAAAACTTGGAACTCGCAAAATCGACAAATTGCCTTTTTGTTTTCATAAATGCTCATCGTTTTTAAACTTGTTATTTTATCTGGTAGTAGAACGCAGCAGCATCCCGTTAACGTAGGCACCGAGAGAAACACGAATAAACACCGCAAAAACTTGTCCCAGTTGAAGTGGGCAGACATGTTATTGTACGGTTAATTTAATCTGTTGTAGGTTATGGATAATCCGTTCTGGATCCAGCGGCCACGTGGATAACAAATCGTGTAATTGATAACACGCTACGGCAGTTCAGGATAGATAATCGTCATAAAGGACGGAGGAGGGGGGGGTCCGGTTGAGGGATGTGATCGAGACTTGTGGCAAGGTCGTGTTTCCGATGAGGTCAAGTGTGGTCTTTATTTACGGACATGGCTCCATAATGTTCCATGATCCTTTTGATTTGGGATTCGCGCTTCAGAATGGCGCGCCGTTCTTTTAATTCGTGCCCGATGCTTCCAAATCGTAAAAGGTATTTGTAATTTATGCATGGCGTTTCGGAACGGTAGGTGGCGCTTACTGTTTGTGCCTGTTCCGTCCGAATGACACATAGGGCTCCAGATTTGTGTCTGTCATTGATAACTAGTATTTTTAGCATTGTATTACAGACTGACGCCAGACATGTGACTAGCAGACAGTGCTCTAGACCGGTAATTGGTGCTTCGCGTTGGTGCTCTAAGTTGCGATGTTCTTTGCACCAATGCACGACAACTCAGAGCGGTGCATCTATAGTTCTTCGGGGTGATGCCGGATCCTCCGGATTGGCGCATGCTGGTCAATGGCGATCCCGACTTGAGCACGAAGAATGTATTACGGCAAGACATCTGGATCTCATTATGACTAACTTTTGTTTACATCTGTTCTGCGGGGACTCAGCCTGATTCATAATGTTCTTATTAGGTTGATAAAGGATCTAAGTTAGGAGTGGGGATGGGATGGGGGTGGGAGGACTGATTTGTGGGGAGGATCCCGTGGGTAGAGAGGAGGTGGGGGGAGAGAGAATGTTTGAACTTATCGTTATTGACAGGTTCGGTCAGTTGATAACAGGCAGACATTTCATCAATAACTCGTTATTTCCAAATTCGAAATTACTTTTGACATCAAATATGTGCCCCTCGAAATAAATATCCGTACGTACATCTCTCTCTCTCTCTCTTTGTGTGTGTGTGTGTGTGTGCGTGTGTGTGCGTATGTTTGTGGCCTGCTTGGTGCATTGGTATGCGTACATAAATCTGTATACATGCGTATCCTGTCCGACTATGTGTCTGGTTGTTTTTCCCCCTATTTGTTTGTCTGTCTGCTTGTATGTCTATCTGTTTGTATGTACGTATGTCTGTTTTTCTGTCTGTTTGTTTTCTGGGTTACTCATACACAACCCGAACCAGTAATTATAAATATCCGGATTAATCGAAGATTATCTAAACATGGATGTTATGATGAAGTTTTGTAGATTATTGAAACAAATACTCGTTCAGAATACATCGGGGTGGGGAGGGGGAGCGGGGTGGAGCGGGTCATAAATGATAAAATACCACGAAGATAGAAAACCGGTCTATAGCGAACACCTCTCGAACCGAACACCTTTTGGTCTTTAGACGAAGGTGGTGGTTTAAGTCAGGTATTATTGCGTGCGATCAGCTGTTTATTACTGCATTATAGAGATTTAGTCCCATAAGGCAGGTGGTAGCAGAGATAGTTTTCTCGGCATCCACCAAACATCAGCACCGAAATAAAACTAGTCCCTGTGTAATATATCGATATTACTACGCCATCTTAAAACAATGGACAAAGATTTACAACTTCCATAACAATTGAATCAAAGTACGAAATCTATTAGAAATATATGTAAATTAGCGTAGAAACTGATATAGATCATAGTTTGAAACCATCACAAACCTGGCACTACTTTGTATTCATCGATGTCTGACCTAAGTGAATTATTTTCATGGCGGCTTACAATATCCCGTGAAATATCGTACAAAACTCGTGTTCCTGCCCATCTTCCGTCAGCACCGTGGATGAAAAACGAATGAGACATTGTTCTTTGTGTGAGATGCATTTACCTGAGCACTCGTCACGCCATTGGCTTTGTTTCTGATGATATAAATCAATCTGACACAACAAACTTTGTCATATGCACAGCTTATTATAACACATATCAAAATATGTGTGCTTGTGGCGGGGGATATTTTAATGGCCTAATTGGTAGAGTGGAGTTAGCCACAAGAAGCTAGCACCGTAGTTCAAAACCCTGCCTGGCTTCGGCTGAAGAGTGTTTCATCCTTCACTTCGCCTGGTAATTTTTGTGAGGACGCTTGGCCTTTTCAGCTACTTAGATTGCTAATGTTGCCAATAAAGTGCAAGATTCCGCAATTGATCACAATATATAGTCACGATGCTTGAAAATATGTGCGAGTAGCAGTGCTTGGATGCGTGCATGTGTATTTTCGTGTGTATGTTGGAGCTTGTTGGTCGAGTGTCAGTAAGATACACAAAGAATGGGCTGATTCTGAAAGAGATAGGAAACAAACATACGACAATATCACAGACATGGCAGGATTTGCGGCGAGGTAGGGTTTGGGACAGTAGGGGTTAAATGATGGGGCGAGGCAAGACAGGACAAGACATAACTAGGGCATAGTAGTGTATGGCCAAGTAGAATAGGGCAGGGCAAGGGTCAACCAGAACACGATAGCGCATAACCGAAACAATTCGGGGCAGGGCATAGTGGTGGTAGGAAGAAACATACATCCAGGGCTGTTCAGGTCAAAACTGGTGATTGAGAACAGCACGATCAGGCCAAAGCAGGGCAGAACGGGGGATTGAGAACAGCACGATCAGGCCAAAGCAGGGCGGCAGGACACTGACAGCGAGTGAAGGACGTTGATTGTAAAAAAAGAAAGTCGTCGAATTTGTGCCACTCGTGACATCAAAGAAGATGTCATATTATATCATTCGATGGCAATCTACTCCAATTGGCTGCCTTTTACCTAAACATCTCACTACCAGACTTCTGATAAAATAGGACAAACTGAGATAAAAAAGATACTTGACCTGCTCAAGATGAGCTAGTTAATCAACTTTTGATCATCACGTCACATACACCGGCTACAGGATTGGGATGTAAATACAAGGTGAAGGTCACTTTGTAGGGCTTCATTCTTATAGTTTAGGTATGATAGTGAGGGGGGGTTAATGGGATATTGACAATATCTATCTATCTATCTATCTATCTTTCATATATATATATATATATATATATATATATATATATATATATATATATATGGTATTGTTTTTATTATTATTATTATTATTAGTAGTAGTAATGTTGTTTGCTGTTCTCACACACAAACACACGCGAACAGACTAACACGCACAAAAAGATACGAAAACACACACACACACACAAAGAGAGAGTGTGTGTGTGCTATGTCTTTAATCCGTGTGTTCGTTATGTTAAGTTGTCGGTGTATGAATCATCACCCACGAAGGACGAGTCTACAGGACTAGGCTTCGGCCTTAAATTTTCCGGGGGGTGGGGGGGGGGATCGGGGGGCGGTGGTAAAGGGGCGGTGGTAAGGGGGAATTCACCACCCAAGTGTTTTATGTTGTCTTCACGACTTTGATGTCACACTCTGATGCGTCCACACTACAGAGCCATTTAACGTTATCAGTTACCGACGTGGATGGTAAAACCTCCCAGTGTCATGAGTCGAGAAGTTAATCTCTCCATTGACCTTTTTCTGGGAGATTTTTGACGGAGTCTCGAATCCGTGACCTTGCACTCGAGTACGTAGTGCCCTTACCATTTAGCAATGGATATCGTTCGTTAAGTCGTTATAGAGAAACTATGACAACAAACTGGATTGAAAGGGCATCCTTTATTGATAGACCACGTCATCTTGACTCAAGGTATTCAGTCCTGCACGCACACACGTACGTACGCACGCACGCAGACACGCACGGTAGTATGCACTCACATGCGTGCATACACACACGCACATATGCACGCACACAAAAAAACATACACTAAAATGCATACACACCCAAAAATAGAAAATCATACAATAAAGGGAATATATAGTGTGAGAGAAATGCGCACGTACGCATACACACACGTACGCGCCCGCCCCTACATTTCCAACACATAAACAGACAAGCCCATACGTACCCTCCTAATCCCGTACATCATCCCGTACATCATCCCGTACTCATTCCATTAAATCCTCGACACAAATTACGACCGGTCAGGCACAGATCCGTTAACTTCCGATCAATAGCGCCACCAAACGGCTCTCGGGTTAACCAAAGTGTCACGTGGTATTATACGATCACCAAGCCATTCCCTAATATCGCCCATTATAATGGTGGAGAGTAATTAATGATTCAGCCATTAACTGGTTTTCTTCTTCATCTTCATCCCAACATCCAGACATTGTAGACAGGCGATATCGGCGTGATATCGGCGTGATATCGGCGTGATATCGACAATATATAATCGGCGTGATGCCGCCTACTGTGGATTGACGATGGTGGGGCATCTTCCTCTCTATCTATCTATCTATCTATCTATCTATTTTCTAGCTATCTAGCTATCAAAAAGCGCTGTACAAATAATGATATATCTAGGCCTTTGTCTTCACACACACACACACACACACACACACACACACACACACACACACACACACACACACACACACACACACACACACATCTTTATCCCTGCCCGTCTGTCCGTCTGTCTGACTCTCTGTATTTCTCACCCCCCCCTTCTCTAGAGATGAGAGATTTATTGATCATTTGAGCATGACGTATCAAGGCAAGTGATCGAAGCCACGTACTGACGCGTACACGCCCGAGTTTACACGTATCCCGAGACTCATGTAGGAGTCTAGGCGTGTACCGAAATGTTGGCAATTAGCAAGGACATAGTTATTGGTCGAATATTATAATAGAAAGACAGAGAAAAGAGAAGAAAAAAAACAGAAAATATAAACTCATGGAAATAAAATAGATTACAGTAACAAACAAACAAACAAACGATCAAACAAATAAACAAACACACGATCAAACAAACATAGTTAAAAATTACGATCATACAAATTCATAAAAACATAAATATATAAATATACAATAAACAAACAAACAAACAAACGATCAATCAAATAAATAAACAAATAAAGAAGCAAAATATAAATAAACAAAACATAAAAAGACAACATCAGAAAAGAAGCAAATAAATAAACAATAAATATAAATACAGAAATAAACAAATTAATATAGCAACATAAACATATCAATTGTCTAAATAATTAACTAACTAAATAAGGAAATAAATAACATATAAAATAACTAACTAATTAAATAACTAACTAACTAAGCAGCTAATTAACTAACTAACTAAATAACAAACAAATAAATAAACAAATGGACATTAAAATCAACATGATCAAATATACAATAAACATTTAAACAAAAAAATAAACAAAAAAAAATTAACAGATAAACAAATAAACACTTTAACAATAAACAATAACAAACAAACAAACAAATACTTAAATAAATCATTTATGTTATCTGATTCCTAGCTACACCTTTTAATATCCTTTTTCAGGTGTCAATTATTTATATTAGATTCGTTTCCGGGCGATCACTTCCGGTGTTAGCGACATCGGCTCTATCGAAGCTGAGAAGATCGGCCATTATGCAATGTCTTTGTTCGTGTGTCGTCTATCTCCATTATACTCGATTATAATAAGATCCCATACCATTATGACTTATAGACGATGTGGTTGTCACATTTATCTGGCATGAGATTGATGTTGTTGGTTATTGCATGACTTGAGATCGTCATATAATTTGAGAGGGTTTGTATGGTGTGAGGTGACGGAGTGGTAACGGTGTGACGGGGTGGTGAGGTGTGACGGGGTGGTATGATGTGACAGGGTGGTATGGCGGCAGGTAGTTGTATGACATAAGGGGGAAGTTTGAGTTGATGGGGTATAATACCCGAAGAGTGGTTTGACATGAGTCATATCATGATGTGACGGTAGTATGATGTTAGGGTAGTATGATGTGACGGTGGTATGATGTGAGGGTGGTATGATGTGACGGTGTTATGATGTGAGAGTGGTATGATGTGACGGTGGTATAATGTAACAGTGGTATGATGTGACGGTGGTATAATGTGACGGTGTTATGATGAGAGAGTGGTATGACGTGACGGTGGTATGATGTAAGAGTGGTATGATGTGACGGTGGTATGATGTGACGGTGGTATGATGTGAGGGTAGTATGAGGTAACGGTGGTATGATGTGACGGTGGTATGATGTGAGGGCGGTATGATGTCAGGGTGGTATGACGGGAGGAGGTGTCATTAATTAAGGGAGAAGTATGAGGGGAACTACGAGTTGAGGGGATAATATGACGTGGTAGTATGACGTCACGGTGTAGTATGACTTGAAGGATGAGTATGAGAGAGAGATGGCATGACGTCATGGGTAGAATGACGTAAGAGTTAGTATGACATAAAATGTGATATGACGTGAGGGTTGTGGTGTAACGTAAGTGATGGTATAACTTGAGGAATATATGACTCGAGGTGTATATATATATATATATATATATATATATATATATATATATATAATATATATATATATATATATATATATATATAATTCAGAGGTTGTATGACTTCAGAAGACTGTGTGGGGCGCCTCCGTGGTCTAGTGGTAGCGTGCTGGACCACAGATCACTACCACCCGTGTTCGAATCCCGGCGTGGACATATCTGAAGGTTGTTTCGTCTTTCACTTCGTCTCATTACCTTTGGAGGTCGCTCGGCCCATTTAGCCTACCTTGTGCACAAAAGTGGCCGTAAAATATCAATCATTATCGTCATCATCCGAAGACTATATTGTTGACAAGATATGGATTGAAATATGACTTGAGTAAGT
>JAODUP010000006.1:765000-897500 GCA_025642065.1 Paralvinella palmiformis | reverse complement strand
CAGCTAGTCCCAATATCGAAGCGTTCGTTCGATAAACCGACGTTTTGTATTCTATAAATTACCTTTGATTTGCCAATTTACTCAGCCACCGCCCCCCACTCCGTCGCGCGGATACGGTACATTGTACCGGAAGAGCGACCCTTTCTTAGTCTTAATAATTCCACAATTAAAAAATAGTATTGTTATGTACAGATCGCCTGACAATCGATTTGGTTCGTCACTCAATAACTCGTCGGTAAAACAGAACGTAATCGATTCGTGTGTTAACAAAATTAAAAGAAGGAGATCACTTCCGGGGAGTAAGACAGATTTCTCTAATTTGGTCGACCAGTTTTTGATGAGATTTTATCGCCATTCTAAACGATTCGACGACCAACATTCTAGAACCTGGAATATCGCTCATCCTAAAGCCGGGATCTGTAATTATGGTTCTCCGGGGAGGGGGGGGGTTGTTGTCGTGTACGGTCTTGTTATAGACCGCCCATATGTCGGGCACCTGCGATGCGCGTGCAGATTTAGTTGTGTGTCTGCATGGTGAAAAGGCACTGGCACATCGAATTAACAACAGGACGATTCAACAGTGATCTGAATTCAGAACAGAGACTTCTCACTAAAACGTATGACGACCCAAATTCTATAGCCTCCTGTATGTGTGTGTGTGTGTGTGTGTGTGTTTTCATCTGTATGTGTTTCATGTATATATGCATGGGTGAATATGTTGCTATATTGGCTTATACGTGAATATGTGTTGGGCCGTATATATATATATATATATATATATAGAGGGGGTGCGTGCGGATTTTTATGGATAATGTTTATGGATAATTGAGTTATTTTAAATATTTATTTCTCCAAAATATCAATTTCATTTCTCCAAGTAATTCGACTCTTTGATATAAAATATATCAGATCAAAGAAAATGATAGGTCTCATGTCTGTAACTTGATACCGTAACATCTGTAAGTAACACTGGTATATATATATATATATATATATATATATATATAGAGAGAGAGAGAGAGAGAGAGAGGGAGACGCACACACACACACCACACACACACACACACACACACACACACACACACGTAGGTCACAAAGTTCACGCGTATAGGCGATTTAATTTAGATCCCACCACATCTAACTGTATATGCTAAGGGACGCTAAACGTATGAGGAATAGTTGCTAGGTTTGAGTAAATCGTAGTATTTACTCAGGATTCAGGTGATATTTCGTTCTAATTCAGAAATAATCCATTGTGGAGATTTGCCACTTTGTGTTAGATTTAGCCACTCCACTGCTACTAGATGTAGACAGTGTACACAACACCATTTTATCACGTGTTCAAACTTTTATGTCAGTTGACGCACTGAGAGTTCATAAAAGGCGTAACTTTTCAATCTATTCAGGAAACACCTCAAGACGCCGGATATGTTGGACCTCTATCCGTACGGTTGATATGAGTATGATGTGTTTAGCTGTTCGAACACAGAGTGAAACTGAGAACAGCATCTGTGCTGTCAAAATGTTCTCATGTGAACGTTTCTTTTGAGCCACAGCAAATTACTATTGCATTTAAACTGTGGTCTCAAATTACACTTATCTTGTATATGTATTAACTTATTATTGAACCACATGCATGTGTTTTTACTGCGAGTTGTGCTATGAAATGATACATTTTGTACATGCCCCGGCTCTCTGTACGTAGCCTACTTACAACTGCTTCTCTGTGGGGTAGCACACACATACACACACACACACACACACACAAACACACACACACACACATATATATATATATATATATATATATATATATTCTTTGGTTGATGACTGTAAGTCCAACAAGACGCCTTGATATATATATATATATATATATATATATATATATGTCGTTAATGATTAATTCATTGTTTGATTGTTTGATTGCTTGCTTGCTTGATTGATTCATTCGTTCATTGATGACGAGCACGGCCAGTCCACGTGTTAAATTTATTAACTGATTAACACCTCAAAGCTGCCGATTTTCACTCCTCAACCACAGACACACGGCTCTGTCACTTAACATCGTTCAGTCTAAAAGCAAATCTAAACACCACCAGCTATCGGCATAACTGCGATGATGACGTCATGCTCCTTATGTAACGCCGCGTACGGTAGTTGTTAATTAATTAATCATAATTCACCGCGTAACTCTCCCACCTGTAAACAAACTCCAGAAGCGCCCTCGTTAATTGGCTGTCGGGTTTTTAGTGTATAATCTCATACACATTGACCGTATTACAGACGTCATCCCTCGACATCTGTGTGGTATATAGTCGGATCGGCCCGCTGTGGTTACCGACATCTGTGTGGTATATAATCCCACCGACCCGCTGTGGTCGATTTCATCTGTGTGGTATATAATTGGACTGGCCAGTTATTATTGTCGACATCGGTACGCATATATATAGTAGGGCCGGCGTGTTGTGGCCAGCAACATCTGTGTTGTAATCAGTCGGATCGGCCTGTTTAGGCTGTCCACATCTGTATGGTATATAGTCGGACCCACCTGTTATAGCCGCCATATATATATATATATATATATATATATATATATATGTGTGTGTGTGTGTGTGTGTGTGTGTGTGGTGTTGTGTGTGTGTGTGTGTGTGTGTGTGTGTGTGTGTGTGTGTGTGTGTGTATGTGTGGTATATAGTCTAACCGATCCGTTTTGGTGTACTACCATCTGCCCACCAAATGTTGTCTTAGACGACTGTTAACGATAGATAAATGGATGATTTTACTGTTTGGTGTTGTATTATCTCCTACACATTCCATTGTAGACATTCCAATCGAGTCTATTGTTGATTACGCTTGGTCTGAGTGTGGGCATGTGTGCGTGCGTAGATAGATAGATAGATAGATAGATAGATTGATAGAGATATATTAAGAGAGATTCACAAACCATATGCGGCATGTTCAAAAGCGATTTTCAATTATGACAATATGTCGCAAAACATCTTCACAACCATCTGCTGGGAGCCGTTTGTTTTCAATGCTCCTCACGCAGATGACCCTCCCCCCCCCCTTTGCCCCGCCGTCCTATCTCTTGCAGCGATTCCTGAAGTCCTTTGAAGTGTGTTTTATATTAAACAATTTCGCCTCAAATACACCTGATCTATTGTTACGAAAACCTATAATATCAACCTATAATACGTTTGGTATCGTATTTGTATCGGCGTCGAATACTCCATAAATATAACCATACTTAATACCGTGGTTTATTTATCTCGACCGATATCGGATTTCCCCACTTGTTTCTCGCGTTTTGCTTTCGGTTTGGTGACCTTCGCCGCTCGGTGGCGCCACCAGTATCAGGCGTCGATCGGTGTTCGGTTTCGACATCAAAGAGCGTTTTTCGTAAAATCTCTGAAAGTCTTCCGCCGTTTTTTAATTGGTTCCCATTTGGGTGGCAGCTCGCCGCGGCGTGTGCCCGCGGTCGGTGTTGCGTCGACAATTGGTCGACGGGAGGGAGAACCGGAGAGACAGCCAAAACGGGAGACGGGGGAGCCGGAGGAAGATGTTGCCGTCGGTGTCATCTTCGCTATCTGTGGTAAGCTTACACATCTGTCTGTAATTAGGACATCTCCACGAGTTGTGTATTAGATTTCTCACACACGTCGGATGAATGATGAAAACTAGATTTAGGTTATTAGTGCCCGATGATAAAGACAGATATTCGGATCCGAGAGGAAACTGCTGGCGAATGTGATGACGGGATGATGGGGGGGGGGAATACATTCCCCTCCCCCGGGTATGTGATGGGTCAGGTGAATATAAATAGCCGTCTATGTGTCGGTGTTGATTTTACCTCATTAATGATGTTGGCAAAGGTTGGTTTTTAGGTCTCGGTGACGTCTCGAACCGGGTACGAATTAGCGGAAGTACGGAGTGGTCATGGCGCGGGTACGGCGAGTATACGACGCCGTGCTCACAACCGTGTTTATGGGTTAATTCCTTACACGTCCCTCTCTCTCTCTCTCTCTCTCTCTCTCTCCCCCCCCCCTCTCTCTCTCTCTCTCTGTGTGTGTGTGTGTGTGTGATACAAAATCCACATGTTTTTAAATATATTGATGCTTTATTTGTCTCAAATATTACTTAGGACTCATCGTCTTTAAAATTATAGTTCAACATAAAAATCTAAATTTAATTGATCATTGTATAATCCATTCATTTCCATGTTTGAGAACTTTATTATTCGTACACTAATATATAGCTAAAATAGCAAAATAGCTTAAAATATCTAATACACACACACACACACACACACACCTCAATCTCACCTTTCAACAAGTCGATTTAAATTTCACGTTTTTTTACCGGACTATTTCTAGCACATTTATAAACTTGTTTTCTATGCTGGTTATCTAACTAAACGATTGTCGTAAAATACACGAAGCGCAATCTTTCCACAAATGAGTCTTCAATAAGAACGACAACTCTAGCGTAAATAACAAAACAACAACAAGCAAGTTTTGTTACCACTTTGCAGTGTTTAATCTCTCAAACTGTCATCCATCAATCGGATACATAATAAACACATCCATAAATCGACGTAAGCCGTCGTGACCTTGATATTTTCCTCGAAACAGAGAAACCCCCCCCCGTCATGTTGTAAACACCACCGTGTACTTAAATATCTCTTTGATATTTTATTAAAGTACAGACATCGGCGACTAACGGTTTTGATATTTACAATACAGAATCGTAACCTTATAGTCGAATAGGAACTCTATGGCTAAGGTGATGAAAACTAGGCATAATTATATATATATATATATATATATATATATATATATATATCACCCACTTTGCCATTTTACGCCCATATGGTAGACTGCCTGGCGAAGTTGAGCCAGTATAAGCCAGGAATTGGCCAATGAACTGCCTCCCTCTCTCTCTCTCTCTCTCTCTATCTATCTATCTAGCTCCCTCTGTCTATCATTTTCTCTCCCTCTCTCTCCTCTCTCAGGTTCTTCACAGTCCTCTCTCTAATCCGGTATAAAAGGGAAGCTTTTTAACAACAGACAAACGTTTGGTTACAATGAGTCCGAACTGTAGAACACCTGTAACACACCATTAGGACTAGCAACAGGTGTTAAGGATATGACGAGTGATGATTAATGGAGGTCATAGGAGCTAATACTGGAGATTGTTACAGGTAACATCAGTTAAACGATGATGTATGAATGCTAAAATAGATAACATCAATTGATGGTTAATTATTTAATATCAATACAGATACCATCGGTTTATGATTGATTAATAAATATTATGACAGGCAACATCGGTGTATGATTGATTAATAAATATTATTACAGGTTACATGAGTTTAAAGGAGAGCCATAAATATTATTCATAAATGATATAAAATTAAATGTAATTAATAAATATTATTATAGATAACCTTATTTAAAGGGAGTTTTGCATATACAGGTAGCATCAGTTAATGGTTGATTTGGCAGATGTAATTACAGGTAGCATCAATTAATGGTTGAGTTCGCTGATGTTATTACAAGTACCGTCAATTAATGGTTGAGTTAGCAGATGTTATTGCAGGAAGCGCATCTATTAATGGCTGAGTTAGCAGATGTTATTACAGTTAGCTACAATTAATGGTTGAGTTAGCTGATGTTATTACAGATAACATACATTTATGGTTGAGTTAGCTCATTGTAGTACAGGTAGCATCAATTAATGGTTGAGTTAGTCGATGTTATGACAGGTAGCATCAATTAATGGTTGAGTTAGCTGATGTTATTACAGATAACATCAATTTATGGTTGAGTTAGTTGATGTTATGACAGGTAGCATCAATTAATGGTTGAGTTAGCTGATGTTATTACAGATAACATCAATTACTGGTTTAGTTAGCAGATTTTATTACAAGTAGCATCAAATAATGGTTGAGTTAACGGATGTTATTACAGTTAAAATAAATTGATGGGTGATTAATAAATATTATTGATGGCGGGATTTAACCTCGATTGGGATCTTCTCTTCGACGAAGCTCAACGAAGGAGAATTGAGAGGAAAAGGGTTCTTTAAAAAGAATATTGGGGAAAATTAATCGGAACAATATTTGTTCTAGATATCCGGCTAAATCGAATGATAGAAATGGGAACTAACTTAATTGTATATCAATACGCGAATATTATGTGACCAAAGTCTTCAACGACGAGACTTTACTGTATTTTGTTGACTGTATATTCCCGAATGATGTTCTTCCGGTTTTGTTAATGGCCTAATTTAACTAATGGTGCGTATATAGACTTACTATGTATTTGTATTTTAAAGCGATTCTTTTGTGGCCAATATCTTTTTTGAATGATTTTAATGACAATTATTTTTATAAGCATTATTACACATTTTAATACTTCTATCTTGTAAGTTATACATAAAATACCGGGGGGGGGGCAGAAACAACGTCTTAATAAGTTTGTCTTTACAAGAATCACTTTCAGCCAGCCACCGTGTGGCTAATTAATTATACTGTGGTGACTGTCTCAGTGATATCTCTGGCTGGATGACAAACAATAAACTTGGACTCAATGTCAACGAAACAGATTTCATCATTACAGTTACATCCAGGCAACGCAGCAAACTCATTTCTTCCCTACGAACATCTTTAGTCGTAGCATCACACCATCAGACACTGTACGCAATCTTGGTGTTACATTTGATAGCGACTTTAATTTCAGAAAACATATCTCTCTGACATGTCACCAAAACCATTGCCATCGGACTCATTACTAATAAGCTTGATTACTGCAACGCTCTTATTTTTAACATCGCACCTAAAGATATTCTAAAACTTCAGTGCGTTCAGAACCGCCTAGCTAGGTCTGCTCGGTTTTCCCATTCTGTTCCACTTCTGAAATCTCTTCACTGGCTCCCTGTTCAATATCGCATCATTTTCAAACTCAACCATTGCCTATCAAACTCTTTCTTCTGGAGAACCTTCAGATCTATTTTCCACGATTTCTCTAACACCCGAGCTCAGAGAACTCAGCTCATCTGGTTTTCACTTGTTTGTTGTCAGGGTTAAAACTGATGACGGGACTCGACATGTTTCAGTTGTTGCCCCAGCTCTTTGGAATTCACTCTCTGACCATATTAAGTCATCAAATAGCATAGTTTCTTTCCGTTCCCAATCTGAAAACTCACCTTTTCAGACTCGTTGATCCTTCCTAAGTTTCCTTTCCATCTGATCATTTTAGCCTGTCTGAGGTTAGCCGATCTACTTTCATGTGATCTACTTACTTCTGATCTACTTTCAGCCGAGCCAGTATCGGCTAGTCTACTTTCGTCTATCTTTCCGCTTTACTTTATTGTTGTCTATATTTAGAGTTCAGACGTGTTGTTATGTGGCTCTCCTTAACACCAACAAACCGTGGATAGGTTAGACAAATATCAGGCAGGCAGGGACACACACACACACACACCACACACACACACACACACACACACACACCACACCACACCACACCACACACACAAACATACACACACACACACATATATATATATATATATATATATATACACTACTCACACACTCACACACACACACACACACAAACACGCACAAACATGCACACACAGTGAGGGGCTGATACCATTAACACACGGATATATATATATATATATATATATATATATATATACTACCCTACTGATATTTACACTACAGTACTGACATATACGCCATCACAATGATATATACAACACCATACTGATATATACATCACCGCCTTAACATATTTACCTCATTATTAATACAAACACCACAATACTAACATAAACACACCACCACACTGACATATACACAACCACACTGATATATATATATATATATATATATATATATATATATATATATACAGTCTAACCTGCTCCTAACGCCACCTCTCTGGAAGCGCCACCTGCTCTAACCGCCACTTTTCCAAAGTCCCGATGCAAATCCCATTCAAACTGACCTGTCTGGAACAGCCAGCTGCCCGACGCCGCTAACCGTTATTGTTTCGCGGTCCTAGGTCTACAATATTACCTGTCAAGTAACCGCCAGTTGCGATAATACCGGCGCTGAATGTTATTGGCCGTACACCACCAACATATTGACCAATAATGGCTCTTCCTCAACGATTATGCCTCCGACAGTGTGCATGAAGGTTTGCGCTGACGGTGTCTTAACTATGTTATGTAAAGATAATTGATTCTTGATGATCAAACTGACATTTAAGACAAATAAAGTAATGATATAAATAGCTCCTCGCCGGACAATGGCTCACATAACGCCAAACAGACAAACCTAGAAAATCTATGAAAAACAGAAAACTGCTAAAGGCGTTATGTTCAAATTGTAATTGCAATCTCTACAAAATATTTTGGATATAAACTGTCAGCACATTTTCTAATTAATCACATTATGCTTTTGATATACCAACTTGCACGCTATTTCTGACATGTTATACATTGTGATATTAAGAAACAACAACCTTCTGCGTGAATTGCACTTAATTCGTCACTGAAGCAAAGTAAGATAAACGACTTTTTATGTAATTAGATCTTTGTGCATGTATATTTTAACAATTAGATATACACACATGAATATAAATAAATAGCATATATATATATATATATATATATATATATATATATATACTATGTGTTGTTTAGTCACTGGAAGTTCCACTGGAAGCACCATGATCACATATCCACCACCAACAACACATATTCACCACCATGATCACACGTTCACGACCATGAGAACACATCCACTACCATGAGAACACATCCACTACCATGATAACACATCCACCACCATGAGAATATATCCACCACCATGAAAACATATTCACCATCATGATCACACAACTACCATCATGATCACATATCCACCACCATGTTCACGTACACACCACGATAATGATATATATACCATCATGATCATATATCCACCATTATGACCACATATACACATCCTTGATAACATATATTCTACCATAATCACATATACACCACCAATATAATGCATAAACCATTAACATTAACATATAAATGACATTAACACAAATACCTCGACCACATTAGCATGTCACCACTAGTAAAGACCCCCTCCCCATATTAACAAATAAACACCCCTCCTACTGACAAAAGAAGGTAGCACATACCACTACCTCCACCACCATCACCACTTCCACTACCACTGCTCCCATGGCCACCAACACTACCGCCACAAAACCACAATTATCAACACCACCACCACCGTAGCCGCAACTGCCACTATAACTACCACCAAAACCACAACAACTATCACTACCACCATCACCACCACCACTACCTACAACACCAACCCCAACACCACAAACGGACACACATTAATATAATACCGGTATCACATTAACAAATCATACAAAAAATAAGCCATCTCTCCCAACATTAACAAAACATAGTACCATATGAAAATCACCCCACAATATTAATAAAGCCCTCCCCACAATATTACACATACACACAGACAAACAGAAACAGACACACACAAATACACACACAAAAACACACACACACACACACACACACACACACACACACACACACACACACACAAAATACAAACACACACACACACACACACAAACATACACTAACTTATCCCCCACACCCAGATAACACTGTCAATGCACACCCCAGCCCCACTACACCACAAACAACCACATTATCTACCCAAAATACAGCAGAACCCCCTCTATATACAGTCTCATTATACCGTATATACACTCTCTATATCGCCGTCAACAAGTCGCCGAGCTCTCTACTATCGCTTTATCCGCGGAATAATTTTCTTTTGAATGGCGCCCTCAATCGGATGACGCTTCCGCCTCGAGCCACGTGACCGATTTCATTCAATCAGCATTCGCCTGGTGGAGCTGTGCCACTGACATGCGCAGTCCATCCGGCAACCGTCTTCCGAAAGGCGGAGGTAAATCTAATCGCGATAGCTGACTCGACGATCGCTGGCCCCGCAGTATATGTACCGGACTGGTCACATGACACTTCGCCATCTTCGCCGCGTAGCTAGCGACTGCTTCCGCCGTTCGCACTGCATCTTTTCCGCTATCGTCTGATGGCTTTCGGTGCTTTACGTCACTTCCGGCACACACGCTCGTCTTTCAAGTGAGGCTAACCTCTCCCCCGCTCGCGTAAAAAAATCCCGCGTAGAACGAAAGGAATCGCTATTCGTCGTCTCCCGCAAGCTACAGTGAAGCCTCCGGTTTAGCCCATCCCTTAATATAACGCGCTCAATCAAGAATCACCCTCACCCGAACAATGGCTCACATTGTACGGAAGGATAATTACAAATGGATCAATCTGTATTGGGAATAAAGAAAAATGCGAGGACACTTCGACAAAGTGTTCCGATTAATTCATCAGCGCAGATGCGTGAACGCTTGAATAATACAGTGCGCAATTATTATTATTATTATTATTATTATTGTTGTTGTTGTTGTTACTACTGTAACGGCGATTTACTGTAGGCGATATAATTATTCCGGCCATTGTATGGCGATAGCTTTGAAGTGGCGTCGGTTAATGGCAGTTTTTTAGGTCTAACAAAATGGCGGAAAACAAGCTTTTACTGTAATGTCGGAGAGATTATCTTCCGGATAACAGAGGTGGTACTGTCTTGACTTGTCCGATTCAGTTAGTGTGGATGAGTGGAGACGTGTATTGTGGCTATGTGGTGTTTTGTTCACTACATGTGGTATATGCTCTGTGTGTGGGTGGATTGTGTGAGTGGGTGGGTGTTGGTGTCCATTTAGGAAGTGATTAAATGGCCCTGGCACAGTGAATAAAAATGTGTTTAAAACATAGGGACATAGGCCAGTATTTGAAGGCGTATTCTGAGATATGTAGTGTGTGTGTTTGTGTGTGTGTGTGACAGTTAGTGTGTCTATCTGTCTGTCTGTCTCTCTCTCTCTCTCTCTCTCTCTCTCTCTCTCTCTCTCTCTCTCTCTCTCTCTATCTATCTATCTATCTATCTATCTCTCTGTGTGTGTCTGTCTCTCTCACTCACTCACTCTCTGTGTGTGTCAGTATTTTTTTGGGGGGTCTTTTTGTCTGTTTTTTCTGTCTATTTACGTGTTGGTCTCATAGACCAGACGGCCTGGGCGATACACACATATAGCCGCCATCTTGCCATGACGTCACATAGTGACACCAAACGCTAGACCGCGTGTACTCGGATACCATAAACTATGAGGTAAAATGTCACTAATGTCACTAATGTCACTAATGAAATAACAACAGTCTAGGCTGACCCTAAGTCTATATATAGATAAATAGCAACAGTTCAAGGTCACTATGAGTCTATAGACACGTCAGTGACAAGAGTACTGGGTGACCCTCGGTCTATAGACAGGTAAATAGTAACAGTACAAGATGACCCTCGCTGTGTAGACATACGAAGGTTATTACTGGAATGTGACCCTCGATCTATGAATCCCCCCCCTATCTCTCGCTCTCCCTTTTTAATTCCCTCACCCCCCTCTATATATATATATATATATATATATATATATATATAATCTATTTCCTCTTCCTACAGAAATGCAAGTAACATCAGTACAAGTTGACTCTTAGTTTAGTCATACAAATAACACTATTACTGGATCGATTTCACCTTCTTTATAGAACTCCCCTTCCCCTCTCTCTCTCTCTCTCTCTCTCTCTCTCTATATATATATATATATATATATATATATATATATATATATATATATCGCAAAGAATAGTCAACGCTCGTTTTACAAAGTGACCCTTTCTAAATACACAAACTCCACACGTCTGACTCTTGTTAGTTGTACCTTTTACATAATCAGAATGGTTAGCCAATGCCTTTGTGACAGTCTGTACCTTTGGCACATATAGTAACAATAATATACCTTGCCACAATCCGTATTTGTGTTAGAGCCTGTATCTGCAGTATCTATGCAACACCGACCTTTTATCTAAGCTACCACCTTGATCTATGTCAAAACATAATCAGGTGTCAAAAATCTTGTATCTGTCGCACGTCATGTATCTACGTCACAGCGTAATCTATCACATTTTGTATCAGTATCAAAACCGACATCTGCGTCAAAGCCATTACCTTTGTCACAGTCCTTTTTGTTTGGTCACAGTCAGTAGGATTGTGTAACTGCCAAATTGTGTACCTGAAAGTGTTGTTTGATGTCACTTGACTGGCACTATCAATGTTTAGAAGATGAACCCTGTTGAATGGTTCTAATACTCGTTAGACTGTCCGAATGTCTGACTGTCTGACTGTGATATTTTGGCAGATTATTTAGTGAAATGAGACTAATACAACTCGTATATGAAATTACGGTAAACCTTTTCAAATCGTAATGTCTACTTCGGACTATCTGTGGCTACACAAAACTGTGACTGACTGTCAGAACCATTCCAGGATATGTATATATATATGTGTGTGTGTGTGTGTGTGTGTTTATGTGTGTGTGTGTGTGTGTGTGTGTGTGTGTGTGTGTGTGTGTGTTGATGATGATGATGATGATTGATGTTTAACGGCCACTTTTGTGCACTTGGTAGGCTAAATGAGCAGAACATGAAACAACCTTGAGATATGCCCACGTCTAGATTCGAACACGGGTGGTAGTGATCTGTGATCCAACACGCTACCGTTAGACCACGGAGGTGCCCCGGGTGTGTGTGTGTACGTGTATGTGTCTGAGTAACTCTGATCATCTGAAGTACCATGGCACTACATCTAGGATATGACTGATATATATATATATATATATATATATATATATATATATATATATATACCACTGTTTCTGTGAGTATCTTGAATACTTCTGGACTAGTGAGTATGTATGATACCGATGGTATGTGTGACTGTATCTATTAGTATCTTGTGTGCCATCTGGTTATGACATATCCCTGGTGTGTACCTAAAGCACCCGGGGGGGGGACATCACAATCGTGTGACTATACTCTTGACCCCGATCTATCTGTCTGGGATTTGATCTCTCTCTCTCCCTCTCTCTCTCTCTCTCTCTCTCTCTCTTGTGTGTGTGTGTGTGTGTGTGTGAATTAAGAGATAGCGATACAGATAGAAAGAAAAATAAATAGATATATAGTGGACAGAGAGATAAGAGTAAGAGAGAGAGAGAAAAATCCTCATCTCTGCCCCCTCATGCAGTACTTCATGACGCCCACAACATGTCACAGCTTCTTAAAATTGATGAAAGGACAAAATGTAATAATAATAATAATAATAATTCTATTTTTGTCCTCCGATGATCCGGGATCAGACTCGCTAGGGGGTGGGGTAGAGGGTGAGTACCGGGACGAAGCGAAGATGGGTGTCGTCACCAGATCTACACGAAACACCGAGATCACAGAGAGTAAGTTACGTGCCACATATCTCTACGTTTAAGTCGGTGTTGGCACGCCGTCGGGTCCTTTGATGTGTCCATCCCGAAGACATACGTTGCTCATCTCCGGAATACGGCCACCGCTCACTAGCATGACACCATTTTATTGTCCACTGATTGTGTATTAAAATCCAGATCGGATGTTGGCCGCTTACCAACAACATCTTCTCTATTTCAGGAAGTCCAGAGGGTAACCGGAAGCGATCTCCGGAGCGTCGTCGTGGCCTAGGAAACCGACAAACAAACAAACGAACGGGCGTACAGATAGCAGCTCCCTCTGGCGGACATCGTCGTCATGTCGCCGATAGGTCGGTGTGGATACCACCGCCAGGTGTCACCACTGTTGCCGCAACCGTCAACGCCGTCCAATGTATTGTTCACGTGATTCCGACGAGCCCGATTACGTCGGCCGACATAACGCCGATGACATCATCGAAGGATATGCCGTGCGCCGACGTTCCGACGTTTCCGGTCTCGTGATAAGATCGATATCAGGAGCGAGTTGTTCGCTCCCTGGTGGCGTCCGTGTGCTTCTCGAAGCGGGATATATAGATAATTAATGGCGGTCGCCGCCCTTCGAAGAGGTAGCACGTGTTCCGGTTGGAATTAACACGTCAGAATTACGACAGTCACACGCCGATGGCAGCGCCACTAGCGGCTTTTGGGAAGATTTTCTGACCCCGCTGACACACATGTTTTAATTCCATCCAGTTGCCTATACACACATACACGTACATATACAGAGATATGCGCACATACGCATATAAGATATATATCTAGGCTTGAATATGTTACACATATTCATACAGTGACAACGTCGTCTTCACCGCGCAAACCGGATACCGAATTACTTCCGGTAGTATTGCATCGTAAGCGGTTGACCGCAAGAAGCCGCCTTCTCATATAGGTCGCTACTGCTACTGATGTTGTTGTTGTTATTATTACCGTTGTCGTGATCGTAGTTCTTGTTATTGTTGTTGTTGTTATTGCTGCTGTTTGTGTAGTGGGTGTTGCTTCGCCGATCTTAGCGTTCCGGATTGTTCTGGTTCGGTCGCCGAGTTGCCCAGATCTAGGATAGCTGAAACAGAACGGATCAGGGCGAGAAGGACGTCACCTAGCCAGCCAACCAATGGGACGCATCGATGGAAAGGTCATCTGGAAGGTCACAGTAAAGTTCACCCAGAAGGTCAATGCCACAAGTTGACAGTGAGACGGTGATGAACGTCGTCCGATTACGCTCTCCGGATTATCGAACTTCCAGTGCCGACACAAGGATGACGACGATGACGACGACGATGTCGCCCCCTAACGGTGGCCTAGTCGTGATACGCCGCCATCTGGAAGGCGTCTGGATCTGCGTCTGCCGACGCTTCTCCGGATCGTGGTGCGGTGGCGCCACTAGGCCAATATTCTCCTGGATAGCGACTGTTCTGCTGGTAATGACACACATATCATGTAAGTAAATAATATATATATATATATATATATATATATATATATATATATATATATCATGAGTAATAAATGTTCAATATCAGGTATGCAGTAGCTAGTTTATATTACACTGACCTGTTAGACCATGTCGTATTATCACCAATATTCCAGATATTTGCTGAAAAGTTGGTATTAGTGATTAGTGATATGTTTCTTGGTTATTATCCGGAAACGATGTATAGCAGAGACCTCTAGCGGTTTATTATTAAGACTAATCACATGTCGACATAGATGAGCTATTTTAAAACGGATACCCGATAGTGGCGACAGCTAGCGGTTTGCTGATGAGGTTTGTCACGTAACGATGGAATACTTTGTGAGGAGGTGACATCTAACCGGTTTTCGTCAAGATTGGATGCGTGACAATTTTAGCGCCGATTTTCGTGTGTCTTTTAGGAAACTCTAAAGGTTTATTGTTTAAATTTTTCACTGTATTATCGGAAACCATTTTGTTGTGTCATCTGGTGGTTTATTATAAGTAAGAGTAAGAACTGTTTACTTATAGTCGATAAATGTAAACAGATAATATTAGTGACAAACATTATTTAATCGACTTAAATATGTGCGAGACAAAACAAATGGCCTATGAACATACGAGAATCCCTACCCATTCAATTTACGTATACACGGGAAAAATAGACGTTAACTTAACTTGCAGAAGAAGGAAACTGTTAATGAAGGATGTTGAAATATTTCACACATCCATAGTTGGATGTATGACACATTTCAACATCCCTACAAACACACGGACGGTTTGGCCAGAAATGATCACGTCGTCTAACCATAGCCGCCACCTCTCAAAAATGATACCAATCCGACGGCGGAGGGATACATGTGAGCATGCGTACTGGGGTCGAGGAAAATATTTCGCATTCTTGGCACGTGTTGGCCGAGTGATCGCCGTCAACAAATCCTTAATGATTTAATGGCCTCAAAGCATTAGCCACTTACACCCTCGTCATAGGCGTGCCATTAGCGAAACCGGGAGCGGTGTCTTCCATCCGGTGGTATTACCGGCTGAGCTAAAGTGCGGGCGGGCCGACGGGCGCGCGCGCGCGCCATCTTGGACGGCTCCAGAAAGAACGAGGTGACGCTTAATGATAGATTACATTATGTAAATGCTATCCATCACGTGACTTGCGCCAAATGGAATCCTGAAGCCGGCGCCGGGCCGAGACCTCGTACTTCCTGTTTCTAATGTCCGTCGGCCAAAAGCTACACGACCTCGCCATTTTGTTGATAATTCAACCTGTCTCGGCTTGGCCGGGTTTATGCGGCCATCGACGAGTCGTACCCGGCATTTTTTGCCCGATACTACCCACCCTTGACACGTAGTCGGAGTGGTGGTCTCGTCAGCGATGGCTATACGGGGTGGTGCGGCCCGAACCGTCTCGTCCTCACTTTGAGTGTATGTTATGCCGTGTCTATCCTGTTTATATCAAGCCGACTGTAGGCTTTCTGACCGTACGTGATAGGTCTATGACATGTTGTACCCGGGCTGACCGTGGCCTGGCAGGTAGAAAACACAACAAAATCGTGCCCAATGTGATAAAATAAGAACGTTGATTTAATAGAGCTCCCTTACAGACAAGAGCTGCTATACTAAGGTGCTGTACAGTAAACCACAACAACAAGAGATAAATAAAACATAGCTTCAAAATGTTGAAATATGCATATTCTATATGGGGAAAACCAAAAGGGAAAACCCACCTAGAACGGGTACATTGGAGACGGACTACTAACCTTCAGGAAATGACTCACTGCTAATCTCCATCGAACATTTGATCTATAAAATAGGGGTTTCGATACTAAATGCCGAATCACTCGATGACTAGCGACAGTAGGCACTTGTAATAGAATCTGTCAAGATGATCTGTGATTTCACAATAGCAAAATAATCATTATGATTGACAAGAGATCACACGGATGATCTCCAGGTATCCTGTCATTATTAGATTATTGTGTTTCATGTCTAAAATCCTTAAATGAATACACCGTCTCACGAGCAACCAAAGTAGCGCCTTCGGATTTGACTGACAGGATCCGATATTTCGAGCCTTTGACACCGCACGATGTGTACGATTCCGGATTCTCTGAAGGCGATTAATGTTATTACTGGATATGCCGTACGATAGAGAAATATAGAATACTCCCTGACACGTCGTACCAAACTAACAATTTGTTATCGTAACCTGTTAGCAACGTATACCCCTAAATACAATGACGTAAAGGTCAGTAATCACCAAAACTTCGTCAGGTCATTCAATCTTTGTTAAATGGACCCCGCTGGCCTGGTATGCTAATTATATATTTGCGCCAGATCGTGAGCCCCCCCCACAGTGACTAGTTTGTTCCAGGTCCGGTAACATCCCTGGAATGTTCCTTCATACAAAAATGCAGCTTCTTATTTATAATTATATATGTTTTTCCCTACCCCCCTCCCTCCCTCCTTCTTTAGCGACGTGAATCAGATGGAAAAACCTGACAAAGTTAGTGTTAGTGCCAGTCTGATTAATTGAAGAAGAAAAAAAACCCATTAAACTTAGTTTCTTCCTGCGATTAGATATAGTTTTTTGCCCGACAAAGGAGATTCTTTGATTGCAGAAATCAGCCCTCAGTATTTTTATTACTTAATTGTAGTTATTAAAGAATTTAAATATTTTGTTTTATGAAACACGCATCAACAATAGTTTACCAGACATCACTGATATGTAATCCTATTGGTTGTTGGTATCCGTCATTTTTGTTCGTCATCCAGCTTCGAGCGGGTACATCCTCTAACGAGTCTTGTTCAGCCAGACAAACCTCAATAGTTTGTTACCAACCCTGTGCATTCTTTAAATAGTCGTACCGCATCTGCCGGTTATAAGGCCCTTAACAATTTGTACCCGGGGCTATCCGTTATTTCCAATACATCGTGGAACTCGTCGACTTTATACGGCCCTAACATTTCCTATTTGGAATTCGTGTTATCTCTGACACGTCGTACCCTGTTCACCGTTTATACGGCCCCCAACAATTCGTACCGAGGTCGGGTGGGCATTATACGACTGAGAGCAAAACGCACTCTTCGTCGGCCTTGCCTCACTGATGGGCGCCATTCTGTCATCAGTAAGTGATGTTGAAGGGCAAGTCGACTTCGGGGAGTTATCGTTTAGATGAATTTGTCATCGAGCTCCACGTCAAAATGTTCTTTGGTTCTCGTGTTATGACTCTCTGGATACGAAATGACAATAAAACAACAACAATCTCTCTCGTATACCGGATCTGGTTTATGTACGGTCGGTGATACTAAACGGCTCTCAAACTGTCATCACTGCTCTGTGTGTGTGTGTGTTTGTGTGTGTATGTGTGTGTGGTTCTAGCAGTATAAGAAAATATGCGGCGATGAAAATATGAACTAGAAAATCAGGAATATAATATATGGATCATTCATCAGGGATTTCAACCGGGAATTAGATAGCATTTCTCATTTTAATAATCGTTTCTGTTACTGTTATATAAGCACCCTGGTGAATCGTCCATATAATGCTTTCACGGTTCGCGATTTTCTATGAAAGTATCTTTTTCATACCACACTAAAGGGCATGCACACACACGCACACACATACACACATATATACACACGTACACACACACACATATATATATATACGCACACACGCATGCACACACACACACACTCACTCACACACAGACACACACACACACACACACACACACACAGAGAGAGATACACAGACACACACACACACACACACAAATACACACACAGACACACACAATATTACACACACACACATACAGCTAAAAAACACGCACGCATACACACACATACAAACACACACAAAGACACATGCAAACACGTGTACGAATGAATGTATGAAAGATACTCATATACGTATATCATTTTCTTGTGGTTTGTTAGCGTTAAGAAATTGGACGAAGATTTTTGTAAACATCTGACTAGAAGGTGTATCCAAGGACGCCAATATATACAACTAATCTCCGCAAACGCCATCTATTGACAGCCTCCATTTGGGGGAAGGGTGAGAGTGGGGGTATAGATCGGAACAGATAACGAAACGCACCTAGCCGTTTTCGTCCACTCTACCAACGCCCTATCTATAATTGACATCTCGTTTCCTGGTTCAATATGACGAAGCAATTTGGCGGCATTTAGGCGCAGGTTCTTTACCAACTGGGAGACTCATCAGGGTAGAGGACGGAGTATTTCATCTAAACACCACAGAGAGCGGAATGGCATATCTAAGGCGTTTTGTTGTCCTTTACCAAGACGACTTTCGTTATTCTATCAACGACTCTATAATTCTGATAATCATTTCTATTTTCTGAGAGCAGATAAATCTTATCTACTTTTCTCTGACCAACATTAATCCCGGATATACGAAGAACGCACAAATTATGGGCTTAGGTGTCGGGATTCGTCCGTACCTTTTCTCTCTCTTTCGGTCACCAATCGTATCATAAAGGATTTGTAATCTGAGTAATTTGAATTTCCGATCGGGAGATAACTGGATTGGTGTTTTTTTGTTTGTTGTTGTTGTAGTCAGTCTCGACTTTCTGGAATACATCTCGGCCTTGAAATCGTTAGAATTACGGACTATCTAGTGAATGCGTAATACATGGATAATTTGCATATTTAATGGCGTATTATTATATTGGTAGGTTTATTTTAATTACTGTAACACATACGTACGCACGCACGCCCACACGCCCACACACGCACACACACACATACACACACACACACACACACACCAGTCTGTAGATCGTGCCTAGTCTGTTCGTCTAATCTCCAGATGTGGATTTATTACTATTGTAGATCTATCAGTAAGTAGATTCCTTTTGATGTCGGTTTTTGTCGGTAAAGACAGATAGTCCCCTGGGATAGGTTACCATCACCAATTTACAATCACAGCACAACACTAGCACAACAACGATCATAAATACTAGTACAACAACGATCATAAATACTAGTACAACAACGATCACAACACTAGTACAACAACGATCATAAACACTAGCACAACAACCATCAGAAACACTAGCACAACAACCATCATAAACACTAGTACAACAATGATCATAAATACTAGTACAACAACGATCAGAACACTAGTACAACAACGATCATAAACACTAGCACAACAACGATCAGAAACACTAGCACAACCACCACCATAAACACTAGTACAACAACGATCATAAACACTAGTACAACAACGATCATAAACACTAGTACAACAACGATCATAAACACTAGTACAACAACGATCATAAACACTAGTACAACAATGATCATAAACAATAGCACAACAACGATCAGAAACACTAGCACAACCACCACCATAAACACTAGTACAACAACGATCATAAACACTAGTACAACAACGATCATAAACACTAGTACAACAACGATCATAAACACTAGTACAACAACGATCATAAACACTAGTACAACAATGATCATAAACAATAGCACAACAACGATCATAAACACTAGTACAACAAGCATCATAAACACTAGCACAACAACGATCACAAAATTAAACAATACTAAACATAAACATCGAAAATAATGATAATAACCTCCATAAAATACATCCATCACAAACAAAGATAATAACAAAGATATCACAAACGAAGATCATGATCACAAATAAAAGTCAAAAGTAATGATTACAACCAAAAACAAATAAATACACAATAAACAAAGACCACGGATAAAAATCGCAAACAAAGACCACGAATAAAGACCACAAACAAAGACAACAAACAAAGACCACAGACAACGACAACAAACATAGACCACAAATAAAGACTACCAACATAGACCACAAAAAAGACCACAAACAAGGACTGCCAAGGCTATAAACAAAGACCACGAGCAAAGACCATAAACATAGACCACGAGCAAAGACCAAAAAGAAAGCCTACAAATACGCCATCTCAAAGAAGACACAAAGCTCACAAGGTCATTGTAATGTCACATCCGATGATCAAGTTATCTAAATCAATTTGTGCCAAAATCACTTTCTTTATATTTGGATATTTTCGGGACCGTCTGCTTGAGTATTTATATGTGTGTGTGGGTGTTTGTACGTTTGTATGTGTCTGGTAGTGTGTGTGTGTGTGCGCGCGCGCGCTGGTGTGTGTGTGTGTGCGGGCGCGCGTGTGTATGTGTGTGAATGCAGTGACGGAGAGAAAGAAGTGTCAATGATTTATTATGAGAAAGAATATCTGCCTTTTGTGTTAAAATGCTCTCTCTCTCTCTCTCTCTCTCTCTCTCTCATATATATATATATATATATATATATATTAGCTGAGGCAGTTTAAAGCAGATTAAAGCTATATGTTAGAGATGTAGGTCTGTTAGAACTCTTCTCTCATTAAATAGATCAACATTAGAAGCGGTCATTTTGTCCAAACAGCGATAACATCAAACACTAATGAGACCTTTCTCCTATTATCGTTCATCACCTTATACTGCGGTTAATATGTGTTCCGCCAGAGAAGGTATTTGTTAGTCAATCTGGACGGTGTGATGGGAAGGTGGGGGGGGGGGGATTTTGGTAGGGGATGTGGACCGGTTCTTGGGCGGATTATGGCAGTAGATGAGAATACACTGGCACAGAGAATCGGAAATCGTGACTACGACGTGTGAACGATTCGTCGTTGAGACGAAGCCCGGAACGGTGATTATTTTCAACTGAGACATGTAATCTCTCATCTTCAGTTCCCGCTGGTGATTGTGTGTGTGTGTGTGTGTGTGTGTGAGGGGGGAGGGAGCGAGATGAGCTATGGACGGGGCCACCAGCTCCCCATATTTAGACCACCCCCACCTGAAGCACCCCCTCTTCCCGGCATGGACACTAATTTCACCGACTCATGTATATTTCATGTGACTCTTGCTGTGATTTATGCCTCACTGGATTACCTCTTCTGGATACGAGCTAATGTAATTAGAGAGAAACCTCATCATTGTCACATACACGCACGCACACGGACAAATGCACATATATACACACACGCACGCACGCACACTAGTATATTTACACACACACACACACACACACACACATATATATATATATATATATATATATATACGCACCCACGTTAGTACACGGATATAAACACATATATACACAGGCGCTGACACACACACGCGCGCGCGCGCGCACGCACTCACACACGTGCAAACAATTGAAGTAATGGATGGCTAAGTGTGTTTTGTTTTAGAAAGAATTGTAGCGTTTTATTGATTATGTGAATGACTGATTGGGGATTTGATTGGTTGGTTGATTGATTGATTAGTTGAGTGAGTGAGTGAGTGAGTGAGTGAGTGAGTGAGTGAGTGAGTGAGTGAGTGAGTGAGTGAGTGAGTGAGTGAGTGAGTGAGTGACCAAAATAGATAGTTGTTATATTTTACTGTATTAATTTTTCAAAAACTAAAGTTACACCTCCCAGTCACTCCCCAGCCAATCACCGAACTAACCAGTCATCACCTAACCGTTCAGTCACCCAGTACTCATCCGGTCATCTAACCTTGAAATCACCCACGCCGGTAACCAGTGGCCTATCCGACCACCCAGCTAGCTAACTATCCACTGATACACCCAACCCATCCGACCCCACCAAGCGGAGATCACCAGTAACATATACAAATAATCACTCTCGTCCAATCACTACCGCTATCGTAATCCGGACACCAATTGCGTCTATTTGTATGCGGATCCCGGTGATAGTTAGCACCATCTGGTGGTGGTGGTGGCCCGAGGCATGCACCTAGCACTACTGTGCATCGGAACTGCTACTAATATACCAGGACGCTATATATGGCTAAACTGAGTCTGGTACAGTGAGCCTGACAGGGTGACATCCAGGGGTCTGTACACCAAATTTTAACAATCACAGTGTACAGTTACATGATCATTAAGAGGCTGTACTGCGCCCAAATATTGGTACTATTACTGTTGTACCATACAGATAGACTATCTCAGACAATGACATAGTGTACACAAGGTTGTACGGTGTCCTAGAACTGTTACTAGTACAACAGTTTTACAACACGGTGTACACAACCTTGTATCGTACACGAGACTGTATTGTACACGAAGCTGTATTGTACGCCAGGCCTGTTGCTTATATCGTAGTATTATATAAGGTATATGATTGGGTTTATCGTTTGATCGTTAAGGCACTATCAAAGGTGGGTGAGTTGATGTTGGGTGAAATCTAACATGATAGAATGAGATCGGGTGGGTAAGGTTGAATGGGGCTCTGGTTGGGTGGGGATATGACAGATTAGAGTTGAATCACATCTAAATTTGTGTGTGTGTGTGTATGTTTCTCCTTCTCTCCCTCTCTCTCTCTCTCTTTATATATATATATATATATATATATATATATGCGTGTGTGTCACACACACACAGAGAGCAAGAGAGAGATCAATTTAACAAACATACAGAGATAAGCACAAATATGGCTAAAACAGACAGACAGACAGATTACATAACGTTCGTATTACAAGAGTGTTATAGAAGTCGAAAACCCTTTATCTGCTCAATTTCTCAATATGGGGGTGAGGTTGGGGTGGGGGAGGGGGTCGAGGTGAGGTGCCACCCTTTAACACATCAGTATGGGATGTGTGCTCAAACCGTGTCCGTTGATGGATTAGCGAGTGGTGGTATGTGTCATTTAGGTTATGGCTCCATAGTGAAGATGGTCTCTGTAGACTGAAACCGCCAAGCCCCGGACATGTGATGAAGATCCCGGGGCGGAATACGGGGGGGGGGAACCCTTACATCCCCCACTGTTAGTAGTCCCCAGTCAGGACGAAAAGGATGTTCGAATATAAAAATAAACAAGTCGAGAAGAGAGTTGATTTGATCGATTATTGATTTTAGGATGGAGACGAAAATAGATTGGAACATGTTAGTGTTGTAACAGAAAGATAGATAGATAAATTGATAGCGAGATAGATATCTCGATAGATAGATAGATAAATAGATAGATAGATAATGAAAATCTTATTTAGATTAGTCTATGAACCCGAAATATATATAGAATGACATACACATATACATGTATACTAACATTTAGATATAAGTCATAAATATTTTACGCCTAATACTGAACTAGCTAATCTTAATTAAGTTGAGCACTGGCACAGAGAATCATAAATCGTGGTTGCAACATCTGGATGATACTACAGGAGACAAACAAAACGACTAGCAGCTTGTTAGGGAGATACAAGGGAATTATTCGAACATGTAATTCGTAGCCTAGTACAAGATGTTGCAAACTCTGTACATGTTTCATATTATTACTCTTTAAACATTTAAAAATTTCCTTTCAATGTGTACGCGTAAAATGTATTTAGATTGGTGTAATAGAGGTATATTTTCTCAAACAAAAATTGCAGGCACATACACACTCACGCACACGCGTAAACTTTTCTTCGTTAATTTAGCACCCAGTCATCTCCTGAATCCACGACCTTGACCACGAATGACGAAAGCTTTCCCAGAATTCCAATCATTAATTTTAGTTGTTAAGTGAATCTCAATTTAATACACTGTCACTGGGCTGACAGGGGTCATCAAGTGCAATGTTTTGTGTCTGAGATAGACTGTCGCCGAAATGACTGTTTTGAGTAGCTTATAGACGACGTCCTCATGTCGACAACAGACGGATAGACAGACAGGCGGACATAGAGGTAGACACATAGACAATTAGACAGATGTAAGAAGACCGACGGACGGACGAATATACACTCAGACAGACAGACAGACAGACATAGCTCGTCTGAAATCTAACTCGGATCAGCTATCGATAAGCTATCATTTGATGACTTTCACAGCTAATTCGGATCATTCGGTATCCGCTAGTAAGATTCCTAAGTTTTACATGAAGATTCCCCCCCCACCCCGCCCCATATCCCGAAAGAGGGGCCACCCTCTGTTTGTCTGCCAGCTTTGTTTATAAACAAGCTAACTCATTCCGCATTCGGACGCGTACTAATCACATCAAAGTCATCGGGATCCGACGCCGACCAATCAACATTAACATAACAAAGCCTCCTCCATTTCGGAGGTCTATATCCGGATAGCCATGATTATGTAAATGAGGTGTAGATGAGGGATTTCTTTATGTCTTAGTAACAATCAACATCAAAGATCGCTTCTTATGGTTAGGTCTACTCAATCTGACATCGGGACTTCTGGATTAGGAGAGGGGGGAACTTGTGTGTGTGTGTGTGTGTGTGTGTGTGTGTGTGTGTGTGTGTGTGTGTTGGCTTAGTTGTTTGTCAAATGTCTGTGTCTGCATCTCCGTTTATCTGATCTATATCTGATCTATAAATAAATAGACTTACGGAAATAAACAAATAGATAGACAAACTATATATATATATATATATATATATATATATATATATATATATATATATATATATATAATTTAACCATCTTTTATCCAACAATTATCTCATTCTAAAGTAATGTTCCAAGTAACAAGCTATGCAATAACTTACTATGTAAGTTTACAGTGTACGCAACGACCTGGAAATGACGTCAAGTTAATCCAGACAGCGCAGATAATAGCGGGTAAAAAAAGCTACAGCAAAAACGAAACCGAAACCCGCTCAGTTTATCTGCAGATTGTATTAGTAAAGACTACATTATCATACACATATAACTAGATGTGTTTTTTTAGACATATTACTAGGTGAGTTTTAGACAAATTATTAGGTGTGTTTTGAGACATATTACTAGATGCGTTTTAGACATATTTCTTGGTGTCTTTTAGACATATTACTAGGTGTGTTTTTAGACATATTATTAGGTGTGTTTTGAGACATATTACTAGTTGTGTTTTAGACATATTACTTGGTGTGATTTTAGGTTCATAAATTGAATGGATATAATTTTATATTCGTATGGTTTATTGTGGAATTTCAATGTGAAATCTTTCGACGTATACCGTACTTCATTTAATAAAGGTATTTTGTTCAAGGTATATTGTTATTATTATTATTAGTAGTAGTGGTAGTAGTGCTTGCAGTTATTATTATTTTTTGTTCTTATTTCGGTTGCTTTTTGTTATTGTTGTTGTCTGAAGTCAACTGGTGTACATGGTAGACTAAGTGACTTTTCTGTACCTGGTATACAAGGTGACCTTTGTGTCCATGGTAGACTAAGTGACTTTTCTGTACATGGTATACAAGGTGACTTTGTGTACATGGTAGACTAAGTGACCTTTGTGTACATGGTAGACTAAGTGACTTTTGTGTACATGATAGACTAAGTGACCTTTGTGTACATGGTATACAAGGTGACGTTTGTGTACATGGTATACAAGGTGACTTTTGTGTACATGGTAGACTAAATGAACTTTGTGTACATGTTATACAAGGTGAATTTTGTGTACATGGTAGACTAAGTGAACTTTGTGTACATGGTAGACTAAGTGAACTTTGTGTACATGGTAGACTAAGTGACTTTTGTGTACATGGTAGACTAAGTGAACTTTGTGTACATGGTATACAAGGTGACTTTTGTGTACATGGTAGACTAAGTGACTTTGTGTACATGGTAGACTAAGTGACCTTTGTGTACATGGTATACAAGGTGACTTTTGTGTACATGGTATACAAGGTGACTTTGGTGTACATGGTAGACTAAGTGAACTTTGTGTACATGGTATACAAGGTGACTTTTGTGTACATGGTAGACTAAGTGAACTTTGTGTACATGGTATACAAGGTGACTTTTGTGTACATGGTAGACTAAGTGAACTTTGTGTACATGGTATACAAGGTGACGTTTGTGTACATGGTAGACTAAGTGAACTTTGTGTACATGGTATACAAGGTGACTTTTGTGTACATGATAGACTAAGTGACTTTTGTGTACATGATAGACTAAGTGACCTTTGTGTACATGGTATACAAGGTGACGTTTGTGTACATGGTATACAAGGTGACTTTTGTGTACATGGTAGACTAAGTGACCTTTGTGTACATGGTATACAAGGTGACTTTTGTGTACATGGTATACAAGGTGACTTTTGTGTACATGGTAGACTAAGTGACCTTTGTGTACATGGTATACAAGGTGACTTTGAACCCATTTACTCATTTACCATCAAAATTAATATTCTTTTTACTATTAGTATTAGTATTTATTTTAAAGGTGTAAATGGATTCATAATGCAACCCTCCCACCGCACCCTTTTTTCGGGAAGAACTTGACACCACGGTTGACCCCTCCCTTCCTATCGTAATACGATTTGTCTAGGGTACGATTTGTTCGGTGTCGGTAAGCGTCTAAATTCGCCGGCAGCGTTGTTGCCGCCTTTAGAACGGGTCCATTCGGCCATGTCAGATCGTAATCTGATGAACACAGGCCGTATCCTAGCGGGCTGGTCAAATCTGGATCTCTCGGCAATCAGGCGAGAATAACGGACGGATTGATTGCATCGGAACTGAAATCGGTCCCCAATCGAACACCACCCCCCTTCCCTCACTCAGCCACCAAGACCATCCTCCCTTCGACAGATCGGACCCGCCGATTTTCGCAAACCCCCCTTTCCGTAAGCCATGCAGCAGTCGTCTTTCCGGGCGAGCCTGGCTCTGTAAGATTTGCCAATTTACGTTAGAGCCTGACTGCCCTAACTTGATGCCGATAGCTATAATTGGATGCCGGGGCCGAGTTAGGACACAAAAGGCTGACTGGATGTTATTAAGGCAATTTTCAGAATGGTACCTTGATAAGGCGCTAATACAACGGTAGTACACAGTGAGCTTGGGTGAAGAGGCTCACAATGGTGTGTCAGCGTGGCTCAATTGTGTGTCGGCGTGGCTCAGTGATGTATCAGCGTGGCTTAGTGATGTATTGGCGTGGCTCAGTGGGTTAAGCGTTACAAAACGATGTGTCTGTGTTACTCAGTGGTGTCAGTGAGTGGATGGCTCAGCGATGTCTCATCATGGATGAATGATGTTAACATCACTCAATGTGTGTGGCTCAATGCTCCATCAACACGGCTCGTTGGTGTGTCAGTGTGGCTCAAAGATGGTCGCGTCATTAAGTGGCGTCGGTGTGGCTCACCGGTATGTCATATTGACTCAGTGGTGTGATAGCTCGACTCAGTTGTATCAATGTGACTCAGTGACATTATCAGTGTTTATCAATGGTGTGTTTACGGTTTATCAATGGCGTGTTCATGGTTTATCAATGACGTGTTCATAGTGTATCAACGGGGTGTTAAAGGTGTATCAATGATGTTTTGACGGTGTACCAGTTTGTTCTGTGGTACTATCACGTAATGGTATCAGCTGGTATTGTGGTGTCAAAAGTGATTGGCCACATTGCGGTTTACGATACAAAACGTCATACAGTATAAGCCAGGATGGTTGTATCAACATAACCTGGTATCATAGTTTTTTGTACTATCACAATTAACGTCGATACCAGGTTCATGACAGCATCGCTTGTGGCGTTTCAATCATATCTTGGCATCGCTTCCTTACCATCAATGCCACATGCCATCAGATTGTATTGCCATCAATCTATATCGGCGTCAGTTGGGTTTTAATTGGCATGGATATAACTCATAAATCGTTTGAATTGGCATCAGACTTGCTAACAATCATCAAGAGTTGTCATCAGTCCATGTTATCACCACAGAGGTTTGCCATTAACACGTGACTCGCCAATACGATGGCCTGCCGTAGGCGTTGCCGCCTCATAACCGTAACCTTGCCATAAGCCTAAGCTTGCCATAAACGTAACCTTGCCATAAGCCTAAGCTTGCCACCGACGTGGTTTGCCATCAACAATCAAAGCTCTGTCAGCTAAGATTTATCACGTTTTGTCATGTATACATCTCTCTCGTGTTAACGGGCCATTTGGCTTAGTCATCTCCAAACTGGCTTAGTCTAACGAACCAATGTGGGGTCGATGTCGTTATAGGCCGAGTCGGTGCCAGATCTTCATACCGTATTCTCGATGTCTTAATCAAGTCTTATTTTATCCGTCTCTAAGTCGTCATCGAGTCTTCTCTTGATCTTCTCCGAGTCTTCCTAACGTCCCCGAAGTCTTCATTAAGTTTTCATCAAATATTCACCGAGTTTGTATCCGCCATTGTTCAATGACTCTTCATCAAATCTTCAACGAATCCTCTCCTCGAATGTTTACCTCGCTGAGTCTTCTCGTCTTCTTTAAGAACTTTAGTAATTTATCGCATCGTGTGTGTGTGCGTGTGTGTGCGTGTGTATGTGCGTGCGTGCTCGTGTGCGCGCGCGTGCGTGTGTTTATCATCATCATCATCATCATCATCATCATCATCATCATCATCATCATCATTATAAATACATTCTATTTTTGTGACCTCACCGTTTACAGTTCAATTCTCAATGATCTCGGTTCTCCTTTAAGTAGGAACACCCCCCCCCCCCACTCAGTTTAGGGGCGGGCTAAATGTATTTAGAACGTTAAATTGAGCACTCACGATGTCACATTATATTAAGTAAAATTGGCACACCTTAGACTCATGGGGAGGTATTTTCATCACCCATAAGCTTCTTCACCCACACTACCACCCTTCCCGCTATATCCGTCAATAGCGAGATATCGCTGTATTAAATCTCATTATTAATGAGATCTAATCGCCACAGCACGATGTAGTTTTCATGTTAACGTTAATCTGATGTTAAATCAACTTATCTCATCTTAGCTCGTAAACAAACACCGAAACACGCAGACATTCCGATATGGTTTGCCGTGAACAGACTCATCATCTGGGTATCCTTTCAGTGTCCTATCAGCAGAACATCAGCGGACACAGCCCGTTAACTTTACCAATCAGCCCGCTCAATGATACGCAGCGTTTTTCACTCATAAAAGCAATTCAATTCCGTTTTATGTACGTCAAACAGCAGATGAAGCTGTGAGTTGGTTTATTTGGGACGACCTTTACTTCTGGACGAAAATGCCCCCCATCGAAATGGCGCGAAACGGGGTACATCGAGCGCCCCCAACGGCGTCGACGGAAAGATTCATATCCGAGGTGACCGCTAGGGGCGCTCTCGGCGGGATATCGGTTTTGGATGCCGAAGGTTTATCGAGAGACGATTTGTGTTTCGTGTGAGAAATTGCTTCATGGATATTGTTTTGGGATCGTGTTGTGTGTAGATTGGCGTTGATGGAAATCATCCTACGATGATGTTATTATTATTGATAAAGGTGATGATGATTGTGATGATTGTGGTGATAAGGGACGGGCCTGGCTCCTAGACGTCGTTTCTAGGGACCCCGCAGGGTTTCGCACCAGTCTACGATCTATGCTCATCTAAAATGTATAGCGCGCACACACACACATACACAGAGAGAGATAGAGAGGGGGGGGGGACAGACAGACAGACAGACAGACAGACAGACAGACAGACAGACAGACAGACAGACAGACAGACAGACGATGACAATGATGATATTTTGGTGTAAGTAGCGATCGTGGTCACGCTTGAAAGAAGAAGCGACTGACAACTGATTGGGTGAAGGAACTGATTGATCAGTTTGATCCAGAATAGATTAACCAGAATGTTGCAAATGTTGCGGCTCGTAACCGGATCTGCGATTTAAGCGATGAGATGTATCGTCTAATGGCGGCTATCTTGTGGCTTCTCGCATCTGGATCCGGAAATCGTTTGGGATATTTATCGCCAGTCAGATCTGATCCGGGCTGAGGTGTGTCCAGGCGTGCCTCACATACCTAGATGTCGCCACTGATCATTAGTTCGCTTCTAAGCGGTTCTCTGGTTTCCGTGCTTACATGGGCCTGTACCGACAGAGACAAACAGATAGACAGACAGACAGACAGACAGAAATAGAGACAGACAAATAAAATAAATATATCAATTTGACACTATATGTGCTAATAGTAAATGCCATTATCATTATAAGAGTGGCCTGACAAATCGTCTGTGTGTCGTAATGACTATGTTCGAACCTCATGGTTACGAATCGACGAGGCATTCTACATCTGAGCAGGGACAACTCATATATTGTCCCCTGGTGAATCATCCACATATTGCTATGGCGGATACTTATTCTCTATAACTCGTTCTTTCACGCGCGTGCCCGCACGCAGGCACGTACACACAAATACACACAAACGTACAGACACAGAGAGAGAGAGAGAGAGCTCCAACACCTCCCTAAGGGTAGCCCCAAACACACCAATTCTCCCCTCTTCCGACCCATTTTTCACCAAGCTGTCAGGGAGTGATTTTCCCGCCATATATCTCCAGGACTCTGACGTGAAGGCGGACTCTAGGACGGGATGCTAACTAGAGAGGAGCATCCCGACATCAAGTTAGAATGTACACATAGTTAGTAAGAGTCTAACTTCTATTTCATGATGATTTATAAGACAGCTAACAGATCGTTAACTGGACGTGATATTTATGTCGCATTCCCCCTTTCTCCCACCCCTCCCCCTCCCAGTCCCGGAGGATGAGGGGTGGGGATGGGAGATGATGAAGGCCTTCAGGGCACCGCTAGGTCGACCGTGCGTGTACTTAGTGTTTATTAATAATAAGAATGCGATATTCAGACAGTTATGTTTATAAATGTGTGTATTTCAGCAGGGGTGTTGACATTCTCTCTCTCTCTCTCTCTCTCTCTCTCTCTCTCTCTCTCTCTCTCTTGTGTGTGTGTGGTTGGGGGGGGGTTAATATTTCCCCTGTAAATGATGAATCGTGAAATGTTGTAATAGCGATTTGTCTTTTTCTATACCAGTACACCTTATCCACTGTTAAAACTTGCCCCAATCCTCCCACCACACACAGTGTACGTGTACCTGTGCGTGTTTGTGCGTGTGTGTTTGTGCGTGTGTGTGTGTGTGCGCGCGTGTGTGTGTGTATGCGTGTGTGAACCGAAGAAAACGTCAGTGTTTTAATACGATTTTGTAGATAATCGTAGGGTTCCTGCATAATAAATCCCTTTACAGTGCCTCATGCGTATTAAAGTCAGATTCCCGGATGTAGGTCGACTTTCTCCGAATAAGACGAGACGCTGTAAACAATATCCTATGTTTAAATCACTTCTGTGTGAATAATTAAAACAATTCTAATTGATGGAGGTGCAGAAGAGCCGCCATCAGATGCTGAACACATGTTTACGTGTTTATGCTGTTTCTGCTTTAGTTTTTAAAAATAAAACACTAAAACATTTCATTCTATAAATCAAGATGAAAATTCACCATTCGAAATTATCTTTAGCCGACATTATTTACCTTACAGTGTTAATATTTCGATTGAAAATTATAAGATTATAGGAACTTTATAGATTATAGAAATCCTTTTTATCGTTTAATTCGTATTTATCCATTATGTCCATCAAGCGCCATTATGGTTATTTTTAGACCTTTGACCCGTTTAAAGTCACCAGATCTGGTTGGGAAGGACGCTTCTAATGGGTAACCACTACCGTATTGGCTGGATTAACGCTATACGGGGCCATTATGTATAATGGTCTGACCTCAAATCCCGGGAGACAATTAAAATGGTCTGAAACATAATTAAAAACTAATTCAGAATCCTTTCATTTATTGTTGTTGGTGTTATTGTTGTTGTTGCTGCTGTTGCTGCTGTTAGTGGCCTGCATGCGGCTTCACGAGATTAATTGTTTAATTTTCGCTTGGCAGAGGCATGTCATCATTGTCTTTTTGATTACACTAATGTCATTGTCCTTGACAACATCACCGCATGATTGTTTTTTGTCACAATAAATTTTCAGTTGTCCTTGGTGACACCATATCGCAGATAACCTTAATGACATCGCTGTTCGGTTATCCATGGGGACATCATTGTCCACTTGTGCTTGATGACATCATTATGCACTAGTGCTCGATTACATCGTTGTTCACTTGTGCTTGATGACATAATTGTCCACTTGTGCTTGATGACATTATTGTCCACCTCTGTTTGGTGACAGCATTGCTGGCCTGTGCTTCATGGCATAATTGTTCACTTATGCTTCATGACATCATTGTCCAATTGTCTTTGGTGTTATTATTGTCCGCTTGTTCTTTTTAATATAATTGTCCCATTGTTCTTGGTGACATCATTTTCTAACTATCCTTCGCAATGTCAGTATCCAGTTTTCCACCACGATATCATCATCATCATCATCATCTTCATCACCATCATCTTCATAATCTGCATCGTCAACATCATTGCCAGGTTGTCATCCTGACATCAATATCTAGTTGTCTCAGGTGACATTATTGGCTAATTGCCCCAGGTGACAAGTCTATCCATTTGTCCTAAGCAATGTTGATTTCCACTTTTTCTAGATGCCATTTACACCGACGTAATCTAAAGGATATTATTTTCCTTTACAACAACAACAATAACAACAACAACAACAATGTCAATTTATCCTTACTGACACCGTCTAATATCAGTAATATCAGCAAGCCAGGATTACCCCCCCCCCTACAGCTAAGTGCCTCAGTTGGTAGTGTTATATGTAGATTGTTGTATAATATAACAATTTATGGATCATCAAACAGCTGGCTAGTGGCTGGGAAAGATAACGATAAAATTAATATGTGGTAGGGGGCGGGGTGGTGTTCTACCTACACTGGCGCCTCCTACACCACCGTATCCCGATATCAGTTGTCCTACGACCCATCGACCAACCAACCAAAGTCACGTGTGTCAGGTCTTCGCAATGTTACTCCTCTTGGATTTGTGGTCGACGTGAGTGGAAGAGTAACTGAGTGAGTGAATGGATTACTCACTCATTTGCTAATTTTCGTGCTATAATAGCCACTGGCTGACTGACTGATTAACTGACTGACTGACTGACTGACTTACTCGCTCACTCACTCACTGATACGTCCACTCGTAAACTTACTAACTGGGTCACCAACCAAGCGATCAGTTCATTTCAGTCCGTTTTCCTCCTTGAAATTTGTGATCTTTAATTTTTTCCTTTTTAATACCCAATATCACCCCATCACAGAGATCATGCACGCCACTCCCCCCCAACGACCGACGACTGACGTCTACGTTATTTACATGTTATGACATCGCCATGTGTGTGATGATATAACATCTAAAGAAGTACATCAAGCAGAGGTAGTGTCATCTAGCGGGAGGCTGGTGGCTTATATTACATGTGTGGGTTATGTAATGTTAGACACGGCTCATAGACAACAATAGACTGAGACACAGCTGACAGACAGTTTGAGACTGAAACACAACTGACAGACAGTATGAGACACAACTGGAAGATAGTGTGAGACTAACCCCCCCCCCCCAGCCACACACACACGCACGCACGCAATACACACACACACACACACACACACAAGAGAGAGAGAGAGAGAGAGAGAGAGAGAGATTTAATATGACAGATAAACAATATTAAACACAGGTGACACATAGTCTTACATTTAGAAACAACTCATAATCTATCTGAACCTAGACGTCCCCTCACACAGAGTGTTCCAGTTAGACACCTCTCACATAACTATGTTAGATAGAGTATAAGCACTCAACGATAGACTGAGACACAGCCCATAGGCGGCGTGGCGTTTCTGGTTCTTTATTCGGCTGTGTCGCTTAAACAAATGCATGGTCGCATTAAAGAAGGTCGAAAGTTAGAGGGTCAAGGTTTCGGGGTCATGAACAGAGAGCAGAAGGTGTTGAAACTGAGCTGTGTGGCAGATAAGATTGGATAATCTATTAATCTCGGCGGGAATTTCTTACACAATGTGCGCGTAAATAAACACATTAAACACGGTTTGGGACGATAGATTATGATACCCCATTGAACACAGGTCCATGCTATGGTTTGATATCGTTTAATAGCCCATGGCTGATTAACCATGATCTTAATTAACAACAACAACCCCACCTCCAACAACATTAACACTACCATATTTCACAAGTTTCGAGCTATTGCTCTAATAAGCGCACACCCAAATTTCTGATGGATCGGCTTACTCTTTAAAGGGACAGTCCACCCTTAGAAATTATTTCTTAAATATGTAATAATTAGAACAGTAAGCAAGAATTCCACAATAATAATCACGAAATATACCTGATATCGTAGATATAGGGAAATAATCCAAATTACTGGAGGGCCGCCATTACGGCTGCACCGGAAGCCAGATTCGAAGACGGGAAGGAGAAAACTGAAATGCTCTGACGTCAAATGAGCGCTCTCTAGACTGTCCCGGATTATAGTTTCTCTTGAGCGTTAATTTCTGAGCCAGTTTGAATCATTTTCCTCTTGTCATGTTCCTTCTGGCTCAAACTGATGGTTATATGTCATTCGTGACGTAATTTTAGTGCCATTTAGTTCTGGAATAAATCTTTGCTCACACTTGTTTACATGCTTTTGTACGGGCTCTACAGATTTCAGGTCAACCGATTATGCTGAAGTGACGTCAGCATTCAGGAGCTTCCGTCAAGCTTCAAAATGACGGCGCCCACTTGCCATTAAAAGTAGATTAATCAGCACTTTGAACTGGATTATTTAATATGTGGGTGATCGTTTACACATTTTGACATTATTTATAATATTTGTGAGTATAGCTGTATTAGTCCTGAAAATTTTAAATGAAGGTAGACTATCCCTTTAAGGGCCGCACTATCGGATTATTTGGTGACAGCCAGGCTACTGACATTCTAATCATCGATGACGTCATCAGTAACAACGCTACCCGTTTTAGGTCAGCCTGAACTCAAAACGGGTCTCTTTGGAAAAACCACGTGGGTATTTCCAGTCTTTGATTATTTAGATTCGTGGGCATTCGGGAATAATTAAATGTAATCATCTGTGAGGTTTATGGCTGATATATAGGACTTAATCTCTATCAATGGTTTAGAGCATATTTTCATAATCCTCCCGGATCTCATGGATCTGATAAGAGACGTCCTCAATTTTACGAAGATAACATTTATGATCTGATCAATTGAGATCAGGAAATGTTCGCTTAATAGAACTTCCAAGGCGAATCCTTGTATTATCCATGTTTAGTGGATGTTTCTTCAGGAAGCCGATCCTTTCAGCTCTGTATGCCTATATAAACTGTTCGCTCGTTTACTCGTTCACTCACCCACTCGCTAGTTCACCCACCATTACTCACTCACTCACTCACTCACGCACTACCTCAATTTTTACAAAACTTGATGATCCTGATCCGTCATCGTGGCTTATTATTCGAATGTTTACATCATCAATTTTATGATCAGCACGCCTGATCACATCACAGTCATTGTGTAAGGTCACACTTAAGGTCATCGGGGCACGTAATAAATAAACAGTTCAATATACATAATAATTTCGGGTGGGAGGGGATAACCTGACCTATATATTTTATATATTTATCTGATTTACCCATTAAGAACAAACATTCACTTGCAGATACCTGTAGTGCTTTGTTTCGGAGAATAGTATATATATCTGCATATATATATATATATATATATATATATATATATATATATATATAATATATATATATATGGTTACATAATCAATGCATCAACCTTAGAAAATGAAGAAAGGACATGAAAAGGATAATGATATTGAAAGCTCTGCGAAAGTCAATAAATAAATAGCTCACATAAAGCTTCTCTTTTGTCTGAATCACAGAAGGGGGGCTTTAAATTGAGTTCTATGTGTCTCCTAAGGGTCTATTAATGGTGTTCTGGATCAGAGTAAATAAATTACACTTAAGCTTTTATCTGTACCCGATGACCTTCGTTTGGTTAACGAATGGAGGACTGTAACCTTTCATCGGTTTTTTAAAAGGAACTGATCCTTAAGAGCGAAGGATCAACGACAATTGAATGTTGATAAACGGTAGATATATGTCAAAGAGAACAATCACTGAGGATGACACAGATAACAAAAAGAAGATGACAATAGGAGATGGACGTCAGTTTGTCTCCGTGATTGATTTAGCGTTGTCCTCTCGAGATATATTTAACACACACACGCACGCACGCACACATGCACACACACACACGCACACACACACACACACACACGCAAGCACACGAACGCACCCAAAAGTAAGTGGGACGGATCCCGGATGTAGTAACTTTAGACAATAATTATTTGACTTCTCAGTCGTCTGGATCAGTTTTGTGTCTTTCCATTGATAATCTGTGACTTGGTAATGTTGATTGATTGATTGGATGGTTTCACCTAGGTACTAGTCACACGTGTGACACACGGCCGCGGGGTTATTCCTTAGGAATACATCCCAAAAACGTAAGTGTAAGCCGTATTCGAACCCACAACCTAGAGGTTTGCACCGCAATTCTACTACCACTCCGTTATCGGTTAACTCGTGCACTGGTTGTTAAAGCACATCGCTGGATTCGTTCAACATTTAGTGAGATTTACTGAGTTTAATATTTTGAATATTCTTTCATCCTCTGGATATGAATTTATTTTTCATTCTTCCATCTATTCGTCAATAATTCGTTCCTCAGATCAATCAACCCATCAGTCGTTCAGTCAGTCGTTCAGCCAGTCAGTTACTTAGTAAGTCATTCGCTCGTTCAATCAATCAGTCAGTAACCTAAACCTACAGTTCCTTATAAAAACAATTCCATAATCGTTGACTGACTCACTGACTCAAGTACTCACTGACTGACCGACTCATTGATCCGTTGTATTGTCAAGGTCATACTGTCAGTATTATTACAAAAAGATAACATAACTCATTTGGTTTATTGTCAAAATAGTCAACAATAATATTAGTCGCCCTTTGATCCGGATCTCGTCATCTGATCCCGAACAAAGCGAGCCTTTCTTCGTCTTAGACCGGGATCCGTTTTACATATCCACTTCATGAATCTTCTCTCCTTTGTTCGGTACGATCCTTTTTGCCGAAGGATTCCGGATATTTCTAGTTGTATGATGGCTCTAAAAGTTTGGGGGCGGCCTTCTGATGACGACAATACTGAAAATCACACACACACACACACACACACACACACACACACACACACACACACACACACACACACACACACACACACACACACACACACACACACACACACACACACACATATATATATACACACACACAAACACACAGACACATATAGACGCCTACACACACACCTACACACAGACACCTATACACACCTACACACACACCTACACACACACATACCTACACGCACGCGTATATATATATATATATATATATATATATATATATATATATATACACCTACATACACACAGAGAGAGAGAGAGAGAGAGAGAGAGACTACACAACTAATATAACGTATGTTAGTATATGTGCGAGGACAAATCTTATAATAAACTATATTTATCCTATATGAAGGAACAACAGAAAGAATGAGAAAGAAACTTTAATGAGATTATAACATGTCACGTAGAAGACGACGTGTGAGGGGGGGGTTTCGCTAACTGAGGGTGGGTGGATGACTGGGTCGGTTGATGGGTGGCAGAGATAGTAAACCGAATTGATAGAGAGGACTGGGTGATTGTTTGGGTGATTGAGTGATGGGTATCTGTATGTGTGTGTGGGGAGGGGGTCACACCACTCCTATAGAGTACTAGTACCAATGTTCCAACAAACTTCAAAATGGAGAACAACTTACTGGACTGACGTCACAACAGGTACAGAATTAATTTTGACTCGACACGAACCCATTCTATTGTTATTGTTGTTGTTGTTGTTGTTGCTGTTGTTGTTGTTGTTGCTGCTGCTGATATCATCATGCTCGTCGACGTTGTTGTTGTTCTTTCTCGTTATTGCTATTGTTGTTGTTATTTTTATAGTTATTGTTGTTGTTGTTGTTATTACCTGTTATTATCCTTGCTCTACCTCGGTGGCCCTTTGTAGCTTCCCTTTGTCGCCGACGGGCCGTTAATTCAATTTACAAGAGGTGCGGGGACTAAGACGGGAAGACTCCACGAGCCAGGGCCTCTCCACGGGTAGTATAATCCTTCCCACCCCCTCTCTCTCTCCGTCGACCTTCGTAACGAGCAGCCTCCTTTTGAAACCGAGAGGAAAACATTTGTTAAGATGGCCGCCTGTCAATCAAAAAGCTGACCACGGACATAGTGTAACATTGATTTGTTGTTAAAATTGTCACTTCTGAGTAGAGATGTTACGAGTGTGGCGAGTAGAGGGGGGTGGGCGGAGGGTAGTTCGGGGAGGGCTGGGCGAGGGGGGGGGGTAGGGAAGAGGGTGGTTCGGGGAGAGAAGGGGAACGTGTGGGGAATAGCTCGCTTATAAAACGTGTAAACAATGGGAGGACACTTGCACGGAGAGTCTGATGTAAGGGGATGTTGATTGGCGACATTTTAAAACAGAAACCTAACTATAGATAGATAGCTAGATAGATAGATGGATGGATGGATGGGTGGATGGATGGATAGATAGATAGGTAGACGAAAACACATAGATATAGAGTAAAATGGAGAGATAGACAGACACAGATACGCACGCACGCACGCACGCACGCACGCACGCATATATATATATATATATATATATATATATATACAGAGAGAGAGAGAGAGAGAGAGAGAGAGAGAGAGAGAGACACAAGAGAGAGAGAGAGAGAGAGAGAGAGATATGACAACATCACACGTCGTATTGTCATTTCGACAGAAGGTCTCCCGGTTATAAGATCTGACAAACGCTGTCACTTCGTTGTAACGGCTTCATATCAACACTCTGACGTAGGACATTCACTGCTAATGAGCCAAGATGCTGAATGCATACATAATTTGTCGGCTGTTTGGTAGTCAATGACCCGGATATCCTATAGTCTATGATATAATCGTGTTGCAATCAATGATATAATCGTGTTCTAATCGATTATTTAATTACCATGTACTTAATGCCACGATCATCAGGTAGTCGGTGATATAATCATGTAAGAATTAATCATAAAATCATTCCGGAGTCAATGAAATGATTCTGTGAACACTCTACTAGATAGTAATATAACCAAATGAAACTTTCCCCACCACTCTTTCTACGCGCGCGTGCGTGCGTGCGTGTGTGTGCGTGCCTGCGTCGGTGCGTGTTTCTAGCTAATTGATATAATTAATACAAATTCCATACGATTGAGGTGAAATAACTACAATGTATGATAGTAAGAGTGGCCTAATTAAGATCGATGTCTTACATTGGCTATCCAGAAGCCAAATATAAAATTAGGATAGATGACGTAGGCGGATCCATGCGTCAAATAAATAGAACAAAGTCGACCTAAATCGATATTTCAACGAATTAATCCGTGTTTATATAGATGGTAATAATGTGCAAGAAATGGAAGATTAAAAGCCTAAGGTTGAAAATTGTTACGTGTATGATGTTATATCGAATTAGACAGGGATCAATACGGAATGTTAGAAGGTAGGTTGTTATCTGATGACCATTTCTGTGCTAATGGCAGGCTAAATGGGTCAGACGACCTGCTACGGTCATGAGGCCAGGTAAAAGATGAAACACCAATCGCACATGGCCAAGCCGGTATTTGAACTCGGGTCCTAGGGGTTTGTGGCCAACGGCACTACTGGTTTCGCCATGGAGACATCCCCAGAACTGCCAGATGTGACTCATAAAAAGGGTTCTGTTGGAGTGTGCTATTAATGGGGTCGCCTTCATGCTCAATCGGGTTCTACGATTAAACTCCACACAAAAATGGTTCTATATTTAGAGAAACTCGTGCAGCCCAGAAAGGTTCGCTATGTAACTTTTGGTTTAGACGTTTTCAGTCTGAAACCTGACTCTGTGACAATCTATCTTATACGAACATCGATATTAAACGACCACTAAGCATGCTACATTCAGCCCCGTTATGAGCAGATGTCATAAACATAATAATCTGTCCTAACAGACCACCTGTACTTCATGATCAGCTAAAAAGATATGATCAGTTATGCGCTGAACCAGGTAAAACAGCGCCTTTGAATTGCTCCTGCTAGTAACGACGCTTTATTAAATATACATTATAATAATTATTATTATTATTACTATTAACAACTCTCTGTATTAAAGTGGTTTGTCAGTTATCTGTCTTCAAAAGGTGATTGATGAGGTCATGTTCCAGCGCATCTTCAGGATATCTCTCACAAGCTCCCCCCCCATATAATATATAATAATTGACCTCCTAATACACATACACACACACATATACAAACATACATACACACACACGTACATACGTACATACCCCATTTCACTAATGGGATTAATAGATTTTAATAACAACACCGTTTTGTTATCCGACGCCATTAAAACAGTCACCGTGATAGCATTAGATATGTCACACACACACACACACACACACACACACACACACACACACACACACACACACACACACACACACACACACACACACACACACACACACACACACACACACACACACACACGCGCGCATATACAACCATAACAATAGAAAAGAAGAGTATAATATGAATCAGTAAGTAAGTGAATGAGTGAGTGTGGGAATCAACCAGTCAGTCATTCAGTGAGTTAGTCAGTTAGTCATACTTTCAGTCAGTTAGTCAATCAGTTAGTCAGTCAGTCAGTCAATCAATCGATTTTTTTTGTGTGAGGAGAGGGGGGGCAAAACAAACAAATTAACAAATAAACAAAGACAGACAGACAGACAGGCAGAAAAAACATACATAATACATACATACATACATAGATAGACAGACAGACAGACTGACAAAGAGATGTATAGACAACGGCAGGGAGACAATCAGAGAGAAAGCATGAGAGTGAGAGATAGAGAGATGTTATTTCCGAGGCCATTACGACGTGTCCCGGACAACTTACCACTTATTATCGCTCAGGTCGTGGCCGAATTAGCCCGTTAGCGGACTGTCCCATCCGGGATGTGGTCGGTCGGCGTAAAACCCTAAAGTGATATCAGTCACTTTGTTCGAACAATCTCCCGCCATAAGAGGCCGAACACCGATGTGCCGACCGCTAGGTGGAGTGTGGAACACGACGTGATGGTATTTAGATATGGCGGCCTGACCGCGTTGATGGCGGTTTTCTCCGCGTTTCGTACCCGATATACAGCATGGACGGTATCGGCGACGGGATACGATCGTTTGTTTTTTATTTCGGGTCGTTTCGGGGACGATTTCGACGATGGCTAAACAGCACCCTCGCTCGACCGACTGGGGACAATTTTGGCGGAACTAGACCGGCGGCTTTGGAGAGGACGAGGCCGAAATGTCCCTTAATTAAGGGTCGGCGTCTTAGGACTGGAGGTTAGTTGGGGGGGGGGGGATTTGTAAGGGTTAAAGTAACTGAAACAAACAGAAAAGTGAACATAAACAATCCGGTTACTTAGGCAACGTCATTGTATTAAAGACGTAATGTCCGATATTCAGTTCATTATCATACGTTCTGGAAACTGGGATAATCAGGATCCAGAACATAATTTCTTCTAGAACTGGTCGTTTCTTAGTTACAGACAACAAGGGACAAACATCCCATTCTACGCCGCTTCCTGGACGCCAATCCCTCCAAAGGTAATAAGACGAAGCTAAAGATGAAACATCCTTCTGATATATGCTGTTGGGAATTTGAAATCTGATGCTGTAAGTTTGAGATCAATTCGTGGTATCAGCTCGTTGACATATTCGTAGAAATAGGCCAGGAATATGGGATTGGCTAACTCTTGTTTATATTTTGGGAAATTGGGGAGAGAGAGGGTTGTATGTGTAATTGGGATTTATTTATTTATTTATTATAATTATTATTATTATTATCATCATCATCATCATCATCATCACCATTATCATCATTATTCGAGCGCGGTCATACTGCCCCGAACGACTATTTCCTGAACTGACCAATCTAATGCACGCCGTCTATCCGGCTAGCGCTCAGCACCAATCAGAACGGCGGATATTCATCACGTGGGACACGTGCAATGATCACGTGTTCGAGGCGTCGTTGTCTCGGCACCGTCCAGTCCAGCAGCTCTAGTGATGTACCCGAAGGGCGAACGGGCGTAAACCGTTAGTCAGAGTCCCGTCAATCTAATTAGCGTTCAGTAGAGAGATGTAGAACGACTACAGAATAATAAAAAAGTCGAACTCGGCGGAGTCGCTTCTGTCGCCGAAATATTACAGATCGTTGGTGTGACATAAAATATTATGGGGACGGTCGGTCGATAGTACGATTTGGCCAGCTCCGGTCGCCGCTTCCCATCTCCAACAGCTGTAACGTGAAGCGCGTTTTCCCAGAGAAAGTTCATTCACATTTTCCAATCCGCGAAATGTTTTTTTTTTGTGGTAGGGAGTTTATCCCCGAAAACATTAATCACGTTTTGCCGCCAAAACAGTCTTAACGATGTGAGATTTCCCGGAAAATAGCAGTCACGTGTCCCAACGAAAGTCGCTTAATGGTTGTTACTTTGCCGCCAAATCGGGCGCGTCGCTTCCACATATTCTCGCGAGAAGCGGTTTCTAGTTTCCCGGCAGAATTCCGAATATACATGGGGAAAATGGGTTTCGGCGTTTCGCCGCTAATGGATATGTTGTTGCTGATCCGGAATCTGTTTAAGGCGACGAGAAACTGTTTATGAGCCTAGCTTTAGTAATAGATACAAAGTGAACGTTCTGAATTTTTTAGACGAACTGGGATTCGCAAGGTTATGTTACGTTTATGTAAACAAGAACCGCGTCGAGAAAAACGAGGTTGTTTCTTTCTGCGTGTGTGTGTGTGTGTGTTAGTGGCGAGAGGAAAACTAAAATTGTTTCAGCTTCTAGGAAGGTGAATGTTTAATTCTGCTCATCTTCCCCCTGGCTATGTCTGATTGGATTTGGCGCGCCGAGTTTCTCCAGAAAAAAGTAGATCCTTGTAGTACTGGGCGACATTACTGCTAATAGTGTAGTGCTGGGTACTTATGGCGTACAAGGAACAGATAGGCGGACAGACAGACAGAACAGACAAACAGACAGACAGAGACAAACGGACAGACAGGTAGACTAGCCGGACAAGCCGACAGACAGTTGCAGGCACATACACACATATGTACGTATTTTGGTACATTGTCACCAATCACCATCATCATCATCATCTCTACAACCGTCACTGCCATCATCATTATCATCATCAGGATCAGATAACGAGTATTGCCATCCTCGTTTCCATAACGGTTTCAAAGATTATTTATTCATTACTTTCTAGGTCCCAATATTTTATATTTTATCGCTCAACCGATTTTGACATTTCAATTACTACGTCAAGTGTCAGAGTTGACACTTTGATATTTTGACACTCGATATTATGACACCACGTCCACCGTCGGGTTTAATGGAAGCTGAGCCAAAACTTGAAGTAAAACCGTTTAGAGTCGGCCTGTAGGTGGCGTGACGCCAAGTGACATAGCAGGCACCTAATGGACCCTGCGACGAGGAACTTCAACGGTTTTAGAAAGCCACAGCACAGGCCTTAGGAAGACATAGTGGGCGGTATGATTTTAAAAAGCCAAAATATATTTATTTATTTATTTATTTACTGTGAGGCGATTCCTTAACGAAACGTTCTACAAACACAGGTATCACTGGTTAAAACCTGTGCTTCTATCCCACAGATGCCTGTGTTGCGTCGGTCAGATATCGCTGCGATGTAAACACGGACGGTGCAGCTGGAAACTTGAAGGGTTTTAAGGACAACGGTATTTTGACTTAGAAATGATTTATCGGCTTTGGATGGCCATAGATATTGTATAAGCTAATGGAGAAAATGGGGCGATTGATTGACACTTGACTAAATGGGGTCGATAACGGTCATAAGACATGACAATTATAGACAAATATTTGCGGGGGGGATGACGGGGGGGGGGTAGGTGATATGGTAGTATGGAGCTGTAAACGTACCAATTACATTTCATTCACCATGAACAGATACACATGTACATATACGCATCTACATATGCGCATCATAGAGCTCATAAAGTTGTCTCAATCGACAGTAAAGATTCCTAAAAATCCCCCCCCCCCGCCACATCCGTTCAGATCAACTTTGTATGACTTCCGGTTTGTTCACATTTTCTCAATCGTAACGGTTAGTAAGGTCAACGAGTAACGAGCAGCGCCACCAACTCTGGAACTATCTGGATCTGAAGGGGTGAGTGATTAGTTATGGCTGGGTGCGATCAATGGGTGGGGTGGGTGTTTTGAACAACCTCGTCCCAGGCATGGGTTCGTAGTTACTCGGTTTATTAGTTGATGGGTGTAATCGGGGATGGGTGTGTATGTGTGTGGGTGTGTGTGGGGATGTGTGCTGGGCTGTAGGGAGTCGGGTTAAGGCAGTGAGGCTGAGTGAGTGATAATAAATGATATGAGCATTATCCCTAGCCCACCATTCCTGAAGGGTGCATATGTATCGTCCAACGTTCCCCAAAAGACTAGGATCCTGCCCCGGTAAATAGCCTCCTCTCTCGTTTTGGCTCTTTATATATATATATATATATATATATATATATATATTATTTATTTATTTATTTATTTATTTATTTATTTATTTATTTATTTATTTATTTATTTATTTATATCACACACACACACAAACTTACACACACACACGCATGCACACACACACCCACAAACACACTCTCTCCCACCCACTCCTTTCTCTTTATATGCACACATAGAACAGCACCAACCCATCCGCTAACTGTCCCGATAAACCGTCAGTCTCTGAGCCAGTACTGAGCCGTACCCTCCCAACCTCCCCCCACTGAGCCGATCGAGAAGCCGTTATAAGGACGGCATATAGATTGAAAATTAGCCACAGAACTGATGTCTAACGACGTGAAGTAGCCGTTGTTTGATGGCTAACCGTAGACCTTGTGTTAATGACAATCGCTCAGTCTTCTCCCTCTGTAATATTTAGATAACGTGGCGGGCCGTGTGGCATCCATTCGTCGTCCTAGTGGGAAGCCGAGCTATCCATATGGCTGTCATTCTGGATCTGTGCCGCTTCGATGGCTGACTGATCCGGTGGCTATTTATTGCCTGCCGCCGGCCAATTCTGATATCCGCGTGCGTGCGTGCTTACGTGTGTATGTGCGTGTGTGGGTGAATTCCCATCTGTCATATTTTGACTGGCTATTCACGAACACTTATTGTCAACCGTCTTAGTAAGAAATTAAAACCTCTATATATTTGTCCGGATGAATCATCCAGATAACATGGTAACGTTTTTTTTTTTTTGGTCGTCTGTGCTAGTGTGTTTTCTTTCATACATTAATATAAATGTGCAGGGGGGAGGGAGAAAATAACCACGATATCATACAGACACACACACACACACACACACACGTGTTTTTTTTACCGACAGGGTATGTGTCTCGTGTAATACGGACGTGACAAAAAAAATTCGTCATAATGTTTTATTCAGCTGGTGATGTCATGTCGTGCCACAACTAACATCATTTGACCTTGATGGGTTAGAGTTGAATCTTTTCTACAGTTGGTTAGGTCTGGATATGACACCGACTGTGCGGTTATTGAGGTAAAATAGGCCGCTAGACGAGATATAACGAGACTGGTTCGGTTAAGCGCACCTTCGGGAATGACAAATAATGACCGTAATACAGAGTTGACCGAAATGGAGAAATCGTACTCATTCCGAGGAATGAACGATGAACACTTCATGATGGGAATAAGTGTGCTCGTAATGAAGGAGAGAGTTTTCCTCGGAAGGATGGGTGTCTTGGGAGACGGGCACCGGTAGGAAGTGGGGGGGGGGGGAAGAAGGGGAGATTTATAGTAAGCATTACTGTTTGTTCCTCTAGTCGCCGTTCCCTTTGTCTATCTGTATGTCCTATGGGAATTGGATGAGTGAGTGAGTGAGTGAGTGAGTGAGTGAGTGAGTGAGTGAGTGAGTGAGTGAGTGAGTGAGTGAGTGAGTGAGTTCAAATCACACATACAATATCAATAAACGGCATCAGATGGGGATTGTATATCACACCTAGGGGGTGGCGATTGCCCCACTGTCTATTAGGAACATCGTTACCATTAACGTAACTGGTTGGATGTCAATCCCTGTCAAGACATTGTAGGTATTCGGGACTGGTGGGTGGAGGGTGGAGGGATGAAGAAGGACTAGTTTCTGGGTGAGAGAGGAAGGCCCAGCCTCCAATTATTCCTCGCATTCCACACCATACTCATCTATCGACATCATATGTCAGTTGGGTGAGAGCGGACTTGGGATTTATTCCGTTGTCGCTGTCTGAAGTAAAAATTTAAGCGAAATCGGATGAACAAAGTCACAGCACGTGACATTTTGGGTTGATCTGATTGGTCGTCTGTCTAAATCGCGTGTGCTATTCTCTATGTTCTGTCTATTTTTGTCCTGTGTTGTCATGTATGTGTGCATGTCCTGTGTTATTGTTTATGTGTTCATGTCCTGTGTTATTTTCTACGTTTTTCGTCTATGTCTTGTATCCTGTGTTATTGTCTATGTCTTTGCCTTATGTCACGTATCCTCTGTTATTGTCTGTGCCTTATGTCTTGTATCCTGTGTTATTGTCTATGTCTTTGCCTTATGTCATGTATCCTCTGTTATTGTCTGTGCCTTATGTCTTGTATTCTGTGTTATTGTCTATGTCTTTGCCTTATGTCATGTATCCTGTGTTGTGGTCTATGTCTTTGCCTTATGTCATGTATCCTCTGTTATTGTCTGTGCCTTATGTCATGTATGCTCTGTTATTGTCTGTGCTTGATGTCTTGTATCCTGTGTTGTTGTCTATGTCTGCGCCCCACGTCTATACGTTTGCTCTTTCTTCCTATCTAATGCTTCCCTGTGTTATTGTTTTATTTTTGTGCACAATGTGACTTGTTATTGTGTTTGCATGCCCTGTGTTATCATTTGTGTTTAGGTCGTGTGTTATTGTCTACATTTACCTCGCGTTATTGTCTATGTTGGTCCCGGTTTATTGTTCGATGGGTCGCCCAATTGGCACCCTGAAGTCTCAATCACCGATTGTCTCTCGTCTAATGCCCGCCGAAACAGCCAGCCAGCCGGCTGGGGCATTATCAGCGGTGGTCAGGCTGCCGTGATGCCCTGTTTCCGCCCTGACAGGTCACACATCCGGCCCTGGCACGTCACATACGGATAACTCGTTATTTGTCACAGCGTCACCGACCAACCACCGAATGGCAGACGGAGAGAGGCTTCACTAAGTACCACCAACACCCAGTGCCATCCTCCCTTGTCCTTCTTAACGGGGGCCATTCCCTCGTGCCTCTTGGCGTCCAGGGCACGAATGTATTCCCGTGAGGCGACTGTGAGGTGGTCTGGGGGTCCGTGTTTGGGCTACCCCTAGGAGCAGGACAGCGGGTGGTTCCACGTCACTTCCTTTGATCGTTCCACCAGTGGCACGTGGTCTAATGCACTTCGAAGCGATCAGCGCACAAAAGATCGTTCATATGCCTTTATCTTCGCTCGCCATAAAACAAAACGGTCGACCCAGGGTCAAGGACGGGCGGCCATATTTGGTCGAGAGTTTGTTTAGGGCAGGTTTCGGCCTTCGTGCCAGTGGTTCATCGTCGAGGCAGCCATATTTGAAAGTGGCGATCTATCTGGTGCGTTATCTTGGTGCCCCAGACCGAATTTGGTGACGCCGTATCCATGGCCACCAGTTGTGTATGTAGGTGGCGCCACTGTTGACAGCTTCAAGTGGCGGCGTGGTTTGCCCTTTTGCTAATAATAACTGTCTGTTTGTGTGTCTGTGTGTTTCTCTCTCTCTCTCTCTCTCTCTCTCTCTGTGTGTGTGTGTGTGTGCCCTGTCAGATTTGTTAAGAAGTATGATTGATGCCATAGTCTCTATGTTTGTGCATGTGTATGTATACGTATGTGTATGTGTGAAGGGTGTTTTGGCAGCAGGTGAAGAATAATGGAATCTACAATCATAGGTCATGATTATAACGTGTGGACGATTAATCAGGGTACTGAATTGAGAATAGCGAATGTTCTTTCTTTAATGTGGAATAGCTATCCATTTTCCCCCTATCTCTTTGTATATGCTCGCCTGAATTCGTGCGTGTGTGCGTGCTTTAATGCGAAAATGTGCCTGTTTGCTTTCTAACACGTGTATTTGCTATCGTGCTTATGACGTACCGGCATCTGTATGTTTATTTCCGGCAATCGAATGACAGACTCACTAACCTTCCGTCTTACTGGGAGATACGAAGTCCGCCCCCTTCTCCCAACCGTATTAACGTCCCAATGTCACACAACCAACCACCGCCCTACGACAGACGGGATCAGAGGATGTCGGGATCACAGGATCACAGGGCTCTGGATTTAATATTCTGAGTCTCCTACTACGACCTCGTGAAGTTACCAAGTCATGAACGAGGTCGCTTATTCTGAAATACCTCCCCCTCTCTCTCTCTCTCTCTCTCTCTGTGTGTGTGTGTGTGTGTGTGCTCGCATTAGCGTAGTCTCTGAGTCAATTCCAAGTGAACCTCGAGTAAGCTCAAGGTTATGGAAGAATGGCCGAGAGTTAGTCGTGTAGCAAGAAATCAGATTTTTGTCTCTTCAATGACTGCCAGAAAAAAGAACAACATTATTGTTCTGTCGACTTTGTCTGACCAAAGGGGGAGAGGTTAGAGAAATGACAAAAAAGATGGTGATAGATAGATGGGCAGATAGATAAATAGATAGAGAGAAAGGGAGGGATGGAGGGGAGGGGAGAAATTCTCACTTTATATCTATCTATCTATCTATCTATCTATCTAATCAAGATCCTTACAGATAAGACAATAACACCGGTTATCCGATAGATGGAGCTTTCTTTGTCAATTTCCTGTCATCCGGACTAATGAACCAATGTTATTGTCACTAACAGATCCCGATACTGTAGCTACTAACTGAACGTTATAGATATAAACAGTATGCGCAGGAGTTATAAATCCAGACATTATGCTCGGATGTTATACTGAACTAGTTAGTCAGTTTTACAGATCCCGGCACGGATGGCACAGTTATAAAACAATGTCATGGATTTATACTTAACATATTCTGGTGTTGCAGATCTCAATGTTATACATCCGGGTAATATACTTGTAGCTCCGTTTTGTAGTTCAAGATACAATCCTTCTTGTGTAACTCAATGTAACACGTTCAGGGGGTACCACCCACCTCTCATTGTACAGATCCGGACATTGGACCTAGCAGACATACCCGTGTAACATCCAAAACGCGGTAACTAGGCGCGTTACACATGCTGTTGGTGTTATACTACAAACAAACAAACACCATCCACCCCCACCATGACATATTTTCGGGAGGAGTGGGAGGGTTGATGCATGGACCCAAACCTCTTCCAAACTATTACGCTCCCTGATCCAACAGGAAGCGCCATTGGCCACCGACCTCAGGCACCCGGGTTCAAATGCCGACTTCGCCAAATCTGAAGGGTGTGTCATCTATGGCTTCCCCTCATTTCCACTGGAGGCCGTAAACATTAATCTTTCACGTCTTCACAACGACGTGTTGTGGATTAGTGCAAGGGGAATGTCTGGAGTAGTGCCATGGCGCTGACAAGTGTCAACATATAGGATCGAGAAAGCCATTAGTTAACTTTCTCGTGTGTGTGTGTGTGTGTGTGTGTGTGTGTGTGTGTGTGTGTGTGTGTGTGTTCATTCTGGGGTTTAGATGATAATTGAGACGAGTAAAGTCATTTTATTTTCTTCGTTGGTCATTATCATCAAGGGAAGATATCAAAAAGCGAGGAGGCGGGCAGTGTGTGTGTGTGGGGGGGGTGTGTTCTTAATGCACCAGCCTTAAATTCGTTAACTGACTGGGTCTAGGTCTGATCCCCACCAAGTCTAGGACGTTCGGCCCGATTTGTCCTACCCAAGGGACGTTCCGGGATGTACGCCATCTTTCAACAGACTCCGTATCTCGTATGACCCAATAAATATGCCATTAAGGAATATTGAAAAAATTCGCCTGACACAACAAAAGGGGACAAGAAATTATACCGAGGAGGGCGATGGGAATGAAAGGGGCGGATCTTTAGAGCGGATTTCAATTATAAAAAAACAATTATCCCGATCATATTCCGACATCCGAAGCATTGATTTCCATGTCGCCGCCGACGATACTAAATAAAGACTAGAAACGTCTTTTTAAAAAGACGTCAGCCATTGAAGTCCCCTCGCCTCGGTAGAGCGGAATTTCAAATTGCTGAAACATCGAAAGGGAATCGTTCGGGCGTAGGACGGCCTTAACATGTTTATTTGTAGGATTTATATCGGATCTTTGTAATAAGATCGCCCTTCCGGACCGTAATTTTCCACTCCCTAAGGATGCCGATCCGCCGCGTCGCCTGGCCGTGTTAACGAAAGCCGGGCCTTTGATCCGGAGGCCATAAGTCACATGTTCCTTTGTGCACATCGCGGCGCTTTTATGACGTCATCACGTACGATTTGGCGCCGACAACAGGTTATGGCGGACGGGCCGACGTCAAGCCGATGTTGGCTAAAGCCGGATTAATGTTGATAATATCTGCTCAGACCGGCCGTCAGAGGTCCCCCTTCTCACTCACTCACTCACTCACTCACTCACTCACTCACTCACTACCACCACTCACTCACTCACTCACTCACTCACTCACTCACTCACTCACTCACTCACTCACTCACTCACTCACTCACTCAGTCACTCACTCAGTCAGTCAGTCACTCACTCACTCACTCACTCACTCACACAATCACCCACCCCAGCTTTCTCTCAATAATATGACACCCGGTTGGTCAAATATCTACAATTATAGCCCAAAAGGCCAGACCCGTGTTAATTCTCTGTTATATGTCATCTTCCAATCCTAGTCATTGACAGCCTGCCATCTTCTTATTTTTGTTTGGTTATTATGCGACAGTCTGTAAATCTTAGCTGTGTAAGGAAAGGACGTTAGCAGACAAGAACACGGGTATACAATGGAACCTGTCACCACGACCACCTCTCTTAGCCGACCAGGTGTCTAAAAGACCACTTGTAATGATGCCGACAAAGTTCCCCCTCCAATCCATTGACTACTTTGTGGTAAACATACTAGTGCTTAACCACAATCACCACTTACTCTGCCACCAAAGCATGGTCGTTTAAGCGCGGTTCTCCGGTAGTGTTTAGCTTGCTACATTCGGGATTCAGTTTGTAATACGTCTCGTGGGGGCTTGGGGGAGGATGGGGAGGGGGGCTTATAATAGCCGCTTACATGGAGTAAAGCCCGGCCCATGGCTTGTATTATCGCCCAACAGACTGTCCCCAATATTGATATGCTCATAAAAATGTCACATTAAATAATGGTGACTATCTGTGAAATTTGTTCATGTATGTGTGTTAATGTGTGTGTGTGTGTGTTAATGTGTGTATATATGTGTGTGTTAATGTGTGTGTGTGTGTGTCAACGTATGTGTTAATGTGTATATTAATGTGTGTGTGTGTGTGTGTGTGTGTGTGTGTGTCGGTATATGCGTGCCCAGTCGCACCATAATCTAATTACTTAGCCTTTGCTTTTCGGCTTCATAAATTACGTTGACCACCCACAGACTTATCTCACTGTGTATGTGTGTATATATGTATGTGTGTGTGTGTGTGTGGCGTGTGTATGGGTGTGTGAGAGGTGTGTGTGTGTGTTGGGGACGGGGGTTGTATGTGTGTTTGGGTGTGGGGGGTTGTATGTGTGTGTATGTGTATGTGTTTGTTTATATATATATATATATATATATATATATATATATATATATGTGTGTGTGTGTGTGTATGTGTGTGTGTGTGTGTGTGCAAAATTACGACTTATATATCCGGCCGTCCGTTTGTCTGTCTGTCTGTCTGATCGTCAATCCCCGGCTTTCAATCCCTCCCCACCACTTAGGTCGATTGCTGACGTCTCCAGTCACGTGACTAGTTTCGGGTCGTGACACTGGCTTTATATCACGTGTTATGACAAGCCGACAAACGCATAATTTACCCATATATATAACGGTATTATAGCTGTCATCCGGCTGACACGTGTCATATGTCACAATCACTTATCGGCCACTTTACCTGGCCTAATCTCATTACGCCATAGACGATGGGTCGCTATAACGAGATGGTCGTATATCACGGGTCGTAACTAATATAGTTTCAACTGTAATTACGTCATGGTCGTGATGTGATATATAAACATCTGCCGTGATATTACAGTATATTACTTAGTGTTTCTGTCAGTGTTTTTGTTCTGTGGTAGGTATAGAAAAGACGGTGTTGTACTTGGGGGGGGAGGGGTGATGAGGTCAGCTTATTATGGCGAAGCTAATACTTTAATCTGTCGGTAAAATGGAGATTTTTATCCGGTTTGTTTTTGTTTTATGACCAACATAATTCTCTCCCTCTCTCTCTCTCTCTCTCGTGTGTGTGTGTGTGTGTGTATGTGTGTGTGTGAAAGAACGAGGTAACAATTCCCCATAACAATATCTGGATGATTCATCAGGGGACTAAACAAGCGTTGTACCAGTTCAGATGTGCACTGCCTCATCGATTCGTAGCCATGTGGTGCGAACATAGTCATTACGACAACTGGATGATTTATCAGGCCACTCATTCCATATAACGTCAAACGATGTATCTGTTTTACTTGTCTGTCTGTCTGTCTGTCTGTCTGTCTGTCTGTCTGTCTGTCTGTATGTATGTATGTATGTCTTTCAGTCTTTCAGTCTGTCTGTTTAGCGAGCGAGCGAGTGCGTGCGTGCGTGTGTGTGTGTGTGTGTGTATGTGCGCGGGCTGGCTGTATGTTCCAAGCACTGGCACAGAGTATGATAAAATAGATATCTTGAATCACAAATGACCTTAATCCCAAACATTTAGTTTTCGTCGTTACATCAAATCTGTGAGGAGAGCTTTTTGAACAAGGTTAGAAATGACACTAGGGCGTTAAATTATTATTTGTTAATTTGGATGATTCATCAGTGGGCTACTTTAGAATTTACATCGATTCACTTTAACACATGCACAATTAATTGTCTGTACGTATATTAGTGTGTGTATGTTGCGGGAGGGAAGACCCCCCCCACACACACACACCTTTTTCAGTGTGTACGTCTATGACTCTATCAGATAAATGAACTGAGATAACCACGTGATCACCGTCGAACTGACGTCAGTCTATGATGATTGCCGTTGCTATGATAAACAGCCAATTATCGGCGTCGACGAATTGTCATAGATAAAAGAAATCTGACTAAAATCGACCGCTTATCATATCTCCCCACATTTATTCCGTCTTGGTGTCTTTTATTGTCTGACATATCGTATCATATTCTCAGGAAAATCCCCATGGAAACCTTGCCACACGACAACATATTAGTCACTGTCACGTGTCGGGTATGATATGAAAACAATATATAAATATGAGTTAATAAACTTTGAAAGGAGGAAGATAATCTGCTGTGCTAGTTTTTAGTCTTTTCATTGCTGTTGATTTTCTTTAATTTTAACTTTGACGCTTTTTTCGTCGTCATTTCGCATTTGCTTTGATGTGCCCTTTTTCTGGGCGGAGCTTGGCCACGTCACATATATGGCAACGCCCACATGCTGTGAGTACACCACCAATATATTAGTACCCCGCACACGTACGGGGCTATTCTTCCACTTGTGTCCCGGGTCACATTTCTCACTTCCATTCCTCCATACACACGCATACACTGATCTGCATATTTTCATGCATCTGCATAAATAATCCCGTTGCACATAAATCCTACCATATCCACACCCACTATGTCACTTTCCCACATTCCCACGCAAACCCTTCACATATTCATATCTACATACTCGTCACATAGCATTTCCACATTTTCACACAAGCTCACAAATAATGCAGACACACAGACATAGAGACAGACAGGCATACATACATACATACACGCGCGCACGCACGCACGCAGGCACGCACATTCATTTATTCATTCACAAACACATACTCCAGCAACCAGCCGCACCAGCACACCGCCCTGCTCCGTTCATATTCCCCCAATGACATCCCCCACATGTATCCATCCATTTCCCACATCTCCACCGTAAAACTGATCAGTGATACTTAATCAAATCTGATGACGTCAGCGGTTTTGTTGCTATTCGTCACAGCTAGGTGTGTTATATGTCAGATCACCTGATCTCTCTCTGCCTGTCGACACCTTTAGATGATAACATAGAAATGGTGCTAACACACACACACACACACATACACACACACACACACACACACACACACACACACACACACACACACACACACACACACACACAGAGGACCCTTGCAGTCTCTATAGCACTGAGATAGCACAGCAGTTGCAGCCCTGCGCTGTAAACTTCCAAGTCAGAGTTCGAATCCGAGCCGTATATTGTTTTGTGTGATGGCTTGTTCCTCAACGTGACTAGTGCCGAGGTTAGACAAACCACTCACTCACTCACTCACTCACTCACTCACTCACTCACTCACTCACTCACTCACTCACTCACTCACTCACTCACTCACTCACTCACTCACTCACTCACTCACTCACTCACTCACTCACTCGTTCGCTCTTTCTATCTCCTTATCTATCCATTCGTATTGTTAATTTGCTATACATATATGCTTGTACACTGAGTAAGTGGGTGAGTAAGTAAGTGAGTGAGTGAGTAGCATTTACCCCTACACTCACACACTTAGCGATACAGGTTTGACAAACAGTCGTGGCACAATTCATGGCATAGATGATAGTTTTGAGAAAGGTCTATGGTTCGAAACCATCAACTGTCTACTGGTGCTTGATCTAGATCCGACTCATTGGACGGTGACCGATTTTCATAATTCCCTTAGAGAAGCAGGATTTGTTGCTGAAGATTGCCGTGAGAGTGCTGAATTAGCAATGATCGGCCTAAATTTTAGGGTTTAATATTAGATAGTGCCCCGATGAAGTGTTTTTCAGCCACTGCCAACACATACGCCTGCGCGCACTCACACGCACGCACACACGCACACACACGCATACGCACACACACACAACAAATGTCCAAATATATATCTCTTATACCTGCAAAAGCCCAGAATAGTATAGTCATGAAGGTAGTGATTAAATACCATTATTGAGTACACTATATACCACACTGACCGAGTGTCGGCCATTACCGGCCACACTATATACCACACTGACCGAGTGTCGGCCATTACCGGCCACACTATATATCACACTTACCAAGTGTCAGCCATTACCGGCCATACTATATACCACACTAACCGAGTGTCTTCCATTGCCGGCCACACTATATACCACACTTACCAAGTGTCTGCCATTACCGGCCACACTATATACCACACTAACTGAGTGTCGGCCATTACCGGATACACTATATACTACACTGACCGAGTGTCGGCCATTACCGGCCACACTATATACTACACTGACCGAGTGTCGGCCATTACTGACTCCGCGTAGCATCCCAGCCAGGCAGCTATCTTTACACGTGTTTGATCACGTGTAAACCCTGTTGTGACGTCATCATACCGGTGCAGACACGATGCGACAAGCCGGTCGTCTGACATTCGTTCGAACTGGCAGTAAATTGTAATTGGTTTCCCCTCGACGGAGCACGTGTTGTAACGCTTTTGTAATTTTGTTGTAATGTTGTTCTTGTAATGTCGTTCATAAGATGGCCGACCTGGTGGTGTTTGGTATACGAGCGAGAAATTGAAATGCGGACTGGGACTTGCGGATTTGTCACCGTCCAATGCTCTCTTTAGCGGGACGTGCTTACGGACTAAATAAACCCCTCTGGCTGTGGACACGTACATGTAGACGTATATGGAGGGCGTGCACTCGCGCATTCGTGCATGCTCGTGTGATACCAATTCGGACATAAGTTTGTATAAAGCTCGTAGAATGATCCAAATGACGTCTTTTTAAATTCATATTATCTGTGACGGTGCCTACACACACACACACACACACACACACACAGGGAGAGAGAGATATCCCATATATATGCTGGCACTGATTCCGTTTAGATTTTTTCGAGGTCCTAACCCGATCCAGGATGGCCTCCTTGGCATTTGGCATATAAATACCCCCCCCCCCCCAACACCGTAAACAATCGGTCACCGCAATCAAAATGATTCGTCATCTAGCAATTAGCTATTGGTTCATTAATAAGTTTATTTCCGGACTGATGTGCCTCGTGTTATCTGTGTTACCTTATCCCGTTTGTATGTAGGCCTGGGCACATGTACCGGATCTAAGTCTATCTGGATCATCTATTCGATATGGATCTATGTCGATCTGGATCTAGTTCCAACTTTATCTCTCACTCTTAACCCGTATACTTCGTTAATCTGACTTATCTCTGGTGTAGAGTGGATCCTGAAATAGATTCCTGGAGTCTGTGTATGGATCATATAGAGTGAGAGAGATTGATTGACTGGATAATTGATTGAATATATATATTTGATTGGTTGATTTTGATTTGATTGATTGATTGATTGTTTAGTTGATTTGGTTGATTCATTGATTGATTCATTCATTATTGCATAAATGGTTAAGTCGATTTAAAAATATAAGGAGCTTACCTGGTGAGATATTATTACTATATATTAGAGTCGCTCTTCTATGTTCAATCCCTGCTGAATCGTCCAGATATTGTAATCTGGATTTGTGATTCTCCGTGCCACTCACTGGTAGCACACACACACACACCAACACACACACACACACACATTCTTTGAGTTTTTATCAAAAGTCATTCGGGAGTTTTGTGATAAAAGATCCCGGATCAGTAGATCACAAGATCACAGACCTGTTTTAAATAACCCGCATTCTGGATCCAATAAAGAAGTAGCTCCCTGACTGCGTTCCATACCGATCGGGATTTGTCCAGTTGCCTATAAGGTCTGGTGGGATCTGTTAACCATCTGGACACAGTTTAGTGGCGTATAATTCTCTCTGGATCACGGGCCATATAGCTAACAAACAAACCGTACAAATAATTGGTAACCGATGCCACCCCCTCTCGCTCATCTGAAGTGGGGTCATCTCTTTGTCCTGTCACTCACTGACTCACTGGCCGACCGACGGACTGACTCACGAACTCACGAACTTGGCTTACTCAGTTATTAAATGACTAATCCAATGAATGAATAAATGAATGAAAACATTTATGAATGAATATATAAATGACTGATATAACAATGACAGCATCCACAGAGGACCACCCTGGTCCACAGAAGACCACCCTGGTCCACAGAAGACCACCCTGGTCCACAGAAGACCACCCTGGTCCACAGAAGACCACATTTGTCCACATAAGACCACCCTGGTTCACAGAAGACCACCCTGGTCCACAATAGATCACCATGGACCACACACATAGATCCAATCGTGTCCAACATAAACAAGCAACAACCTTGACCTAAATTATCGACATATAAAAGTCATTTCTCTAGACCCTGCTATTGGTCTACCCATATAGTGGGTCAACTATTGTGTATATATTTGATATATAGTATGATTATAGAAGTTAAATACACAACCCTGCGCATAACAAAATATATAGAACACACACACACACACAACATAAGTGTTTGTGTGTGTGTGTGTGTGTGTTTTAGCCCCACAGGCTGATGAGCAGCATAATTACATGTATAGGTCTACATATGTATATATATGTGTGTGTGTGTGTGTGTGTGTGTGTGTGTTCAGTACAGACATGAATGTTTTAATTTGATCTGATCACGGTTTTGTCATTACTGTCATATATATATATATATATATATATATATATATATATAAAATCAGTCAACAAACCCATTTTGGTCCCGCAATTGTGTGCTGAACACTCCATTAACAAGTACCCGACAGGTCGATTCGAACTTCGCACCACCAGATTTATGCTGTACCGCATTACGACCGAGCCAACCACAATACCTTTCACACAGGTGGCGCTCACATTTCTCCTTCCTTTCGGTTACCCGGGCTTAGAAAATGGAAATGCTCTTTCCGCGGTGACGTCACTTCCGCCCGCTGAAATCGGCGATTTGTTTGTCGAAATATTGGCCGAATTAAAAACAATATTTACGCGATGACGTCATATCCGCCTGTTGTATTGGAGCTGCGCACAGATTTGTTCCAGAAGCTAACCGAGTTGTGTTTGAGCCGAGAGAAAGCAGATATTTAGGTTTATTGTAAGTACTCGTCTCTCGGTTTTCGTACACCACAATGGTGTTTGTATTGTCAAAGAAAACAGCCTAAATACACGTACTAGCACGTGTTTGTGTTAGAAATGTTGATGATGTTGATGCTGTTGTTGTTGTTGTTGTTGTTCTCTGTATTTTTTCCCAAGAACATTTTAACAACAAACAGACACAAACAGTTCACCAAATACAATGACGAACACAACGATGAGTGCAAAAAAACAACATAAATAAACAAGACGAAATAACAAATAGAATAACAAACAAAATAGCAATCAATACATTAGCAAACATAATAACAATCAATACATTGACAAACATAATAGCAATCAATAGATTGACAAACACAATAACAATCAATACATTAACAAACATAATAACAATCACTATATTGACAAACATAATAACAATCAATACATTGACAAACACAATAACAATCAATACATTGACAAACGTAATAACCAAGAACATTTTACAACAAACAACAAAACAGTTCACAAATACAATGACAACAAACGATGAGTGCAAAAAAAACAACATAAATAAACAAACAAATAACAAATAGAATAACAAACAAAATAGCAATCAATACATTAGCAAACATAATAACAATCAATACATTGACAAACATAATAGCAATCAATAGATTGACAAACACAATAACAATCAATACATTAACAAACATAATAACAATCACTATATTGACAAACATAATAACAATCAATACATTGACAAACACAATAACAATCAATACATTGACAAACGTAATAACAATCAATACATTGACAAACATAATAACAATCAATAGATTGACAAACACAATAACAATCAATACATTAACAAACATAATAACAATCACTATATTGACAAACATAATAACAATCAATACATTGACAAACACAATAACAATCAATAGATTGACAAACACAATAACAATCAATACATTAACAAACATAATAACAATCACTACATTGACAAACACAATAACAATCACTACATTGACAAACATAATAACAATCAATACATTAACAAACATAATAACAATCACTATATTGACAAACATAATAACAATCAATACATTGACAAACACAATAACAATCAATAGATTGACAAACACAATAACAATCAATACATTGACAAACACAATAACAATCAATACATTGACAAACACAATAACAATCAATACATTGACAAACACAATAACAATCAATACATTGACAAACACAATAACAATCAATACATTGACAAACACAATAACAATCACTACATTGACAAACATAATAACAATCAATACATTGACAAACACAATAACAATCAATACATTGACAAACACAATAACAATCAATACATTGACAAACACAATAACAATCAATACATTGACAAACACAATAACAATCAATACATTGACAAACACAATAACAATCAATACATTGACAAACACAATAACAATCAATACATTGACAAACACAATAACAATCACTACATTGACAAACATAATAGCAATCAATACATTGACAAACACAATAACAATCAATACATTGACAAACACAATAACAATCAATAGATTAACAAACATAAGTGTATGGGTAGAGCTTAACTTGTTAGAACAAACAGTTATAATAAGTTGTGTTCTATTAACTGATTATAATGGTCAAGGTTGTAAATAATGGTTTAGTGAGAGTAAATGTGAGTGTATTCGTGATTGATTGATTGATTGGTCGATCGATCGCTTGATCGATCCAGTGAGTGAGTTAGTGTACATGGCATAACAACGTAAAAGGTCCTTAACTTTAGCCTCGTTTTCGTCGCCTTACTTGACATGTAGGCTTACTCACAGAGGACCTATTCTAAACACGTGCGTGCGTGCGTGCACACACACATACGTGAGCGCGCGCTCTCTCTCTCTCTCACACACACACACACACACAGAGTAACACGTGTACTAATTCCGTACATTTCTATTCGCATCAATTATTTTACGTATCAGAGCTATCTAACACTATCTACTATGTGTTTTTCTTTATTTGTTTATTTTAACAGGTAGTTTTATTTACGAGAGAGAATCTTTAGTTGTTATAAATCTCGGACTCACATTTTACCCAATGCTGACTAACTTAGCTCCCGACAACACACCCATAAATGACTTAATTTGTGACTTATGCCATCATAAGGGGTCTATAAAGTTCTTTCCACCACAAAGGGTTTAAGAATATGTATATTTTTTGCGGAATCTTGTTCCAGAATTCGGGAGAATAAAAAATATTGATAAATAGAGACGTCCAAAAAAGTCATCATTATAATACGATATCTCCCTAGTTATTAAACAACTAAACATATCTGTCTCTTATAATTATAAGGAAGTGTAATAATAAGATTCTTTGTGTTAGTTGACTCGCTGTAAAAGACCACATCAACTCTAATAACTTATTTTACGACATTGGCTCGTTATGATGATTTTTGACGTCCGCGCACGAGGCCACTCGACAGATGGCAGCACTATCGTCGCCTCGGTCTATTTACTATCGGGATGGTCGGGTGGGCGATAATCGATATAATTCGCGCAGTGGCCCCAGCGCGGGACTCGGGATATCAATCGACTGAAGCCACCTGGTTGTCGGGATCGATAGCTTACTGCCGATTGGTGAACTTCGATCGAATCCGGTGAATCTTTGTGTGGTTTCTCTCTCGCTCTCTCTGGTATTTAGTTGGTTATATGGAGAGCGTACACTGGTCTCTGTATTTGGTGACCTTCAGGCGTTAGCGTCAGGATGCTGATGACACGTAGTGTTTATTGTCGTGTACCGACCGACGCTCGTACACGTCATGCGTGTAGATATATACGAGCGCGTGGTCACAGTGGCACACACACACACACACACACAAGTATATGGTGTACGTGAAGGCGCACGCACGTATGCACACATAAACAAATATACGTACATACCAAGACAACAGCAATAACAACACAAAAGACAAAGATACGTGTGCGCATGTACACACGTCCACCCCCCATATATATATATATATATATATATAGAGAGAGAGAGAGAGAGAGAGAGAAGAATACACTTGATCTGACAGCTCACTGAATATAAACCATAATCATTAACCTACTATTGCGGTGCATATGATCATTATCAGAATAAAAGTTTAATAACTCGACACACACACACACACAAACACTACATATATATATATATATATATATATATAATAGTTAACATACTATCACATTACATACTATATAGACAACATACTATGATGGTAAGATGATGACAAAGATAAACTCTCCAAAGTAGATACTAACGTATGTACACATTCCAATACTTCTAAATATGATTAAACATCAAATGTATATAAATAACTATGACAGTCATCGGACGAGGGGGGGGGGGTGAAGACAAGAAGAGAAAGATGAAGATAGAGAGAAAAATTATAAAAATATGCATTGTTTTATTTTCCCCCAAAAATGACTCGTACACAATCTCATCAGACGTTGGTCACGAAACTGAAACCAGGAAATATTTGTTCATCTACCTGAAGACCGCGATTCTTTAATATTTACTCTTAAACAAAGACGCTCAATCAAACGCCAAATCCCTCACCCGTCCAACCACCCACTTACTCCACAGCTCACTCAATCTCACTTAAATCCAATCTCTTTCACTCAAAGCTAATCCTCCCGCCCTCGTCCCATATACTGTGGACCGACAAAAGGTCTATAGACTTTTCTCGACAAATTGCTTTCAACGAACTTCAAACCCGACATCACCGTCTTAAACAATGACACGGACTGCGAGAGGAACGTGGCAGCGGTTCTTCTGGATCGAACCGGAACTGCCAGGATCATTCGACGGAACAAACAGTACTTGATTTCAATCAGAAGTGGGTTCCAGTGATTTTTTCTTCCTCGTCTGGATGTCGGAGACAAAATTAAGGCTGCCACAAATGTAGCCTTAATACTGGATTTCTGAATTAGAAACAAAATCTGTTATTGACGAACTGACTAACGGGTACTATATGGGACTGGACTTCGTCGGGATAATGTGGTTCATTTATTATATTTTTTAATTTAGAGGTCTTTGAATATAGGTGTACGTGTTCATGTGTGGGTGCGTGCACGTGCCTGTCTGGCTATCTGTCTCTCTCTCTCTCTCTCTCCGTGTGTGTGTGTGTGTGTAATGGGAAATTCAAACATTTAGGTCCCATTTAAAGGTACTTCATATTAAATCTAACTACCATATTCCATAAGATAAAGCTGTTATCTGTCCGATAAATGATATACGTCAGAGTCAATTAGTTCGTCAAATTCGTGCTTACGGGATATAAACGTTTATCATTTGATCAACGTCACCATCCATAAATCACGCCACCCCCCACCCCCCTCACCACTCCCCCCTTCCACGCCAGCATATAAACAACTGGATAACATAATTTATGAACTAATCACAACTCTAGATCCAGGTTTATTGGCCAAAGATGGATATCTTCGAGTTACAATTTAACCGAATCGATCCCGATTGCGTGACGTCACCAGACCCGGTACGATGACGTTATCGAAGCACGTGTTTACGTAACATAATCACGCACGTTTAGCGGGATTATTGGCCGTGTCTTGATGTCGGAGAGAGACCTCTGCTTATAATTTGCGCAGCGTTCAGACCTCGTCATAATCACGTGATTAACCACGTTATTTATTCACCGACGGCGTTGACCTACACCAGGTGGCGCGTCGGTGCTGAGGGGCTAGTTCCGGCATAAATGGGAGTTGTCGACGTGCGACGGAAAAAACCGAAAAACCCGAAACCGATTTGTTAACATCGATTCGTGAGCGAGACTTGTGCCATTGGCATTTATTAATGTGGCACGCTGGTTAGGAAATGTCGAGTCCGTACCAATTCCAGCCAAGTAATGCTGTATACAGTCTATTCTGGCAGATTATATGCCATTCTCGTGCCAAGACACGTTTTGGTGCCATTTGTTGTTTGCTTTTTCATCTAATTTTTTTAAATTCCACATCCTGCACTAAACTCGAAGCCGTTGTCATGGTAACAGTTTTGTTGCGATTAGTGATGTAAGCTTCATTGACCCAGTTGGACCTACCCAATCTGTCCATCTAATCACCATGCCCAACCTACCCATCCATCATCAAACCTTGCCTATCGTGTTAGCCCTGCCATCCGTTGTTATCCTTAGACACCCTGCCAACCCTTCCACAGGAATCCCGGTTGACTCTACTCCACGGTGTTAACCCTGCTATTTCAATCACTGCTCACCCTGCCGACCAGACTCTGCCCAACTAAGCTACCACCACTATACACGATATACACTATGCACGCTACAGGTGTTGTCCTGCCATAGGTCACTATATACACTGACCTGCCCTATATTAGTAAACATGCTGCAATTGCCCATGATACTATATACACTACTCTACACCAGGACAACTATATACACTGCCATACCCCAGGACAAATACCATAAATAATATACCCAATGCCCTATGTCAGGACACCCCCATACTTCCTTTCCATGGGACACAATACCATCTGCCCTAAGACACGGTACACACTCCATTGAGTCATGGTACACTCTGCCTTAAGACGCTATATCCATTGCTTTGCCTCGAAAATCCTCCCCGACAGACAATACATCCTTCCCAAGGCACTATTTACCCTGCCTTACGACACCACATACTTCCTATTGCTCAAAAATACCGTATAGACACTACCCTGCCCCGTAACACTTTTACACCCTGCCCTAAGACGCCATTCACCCTGCCCTAAGACACTATATGTATTGCCCTGCCCCGAATACATTCTAGAGACTGGCCTGCCATATGACGTTATAAATCCTACCCTAAGACGCCATTCACCCTGCCCTAGGACACTATATGTATTGCCCTGCCCCGAATACATTCTAGAGACTGGCCTGCCATATGACGTTATAAATCCTACCTAAGACGCCATTCACCCTGCCCTAGGACACTATATGTATTGCCCTGCCCCGGAATACATTCTATAGCCTGGCCTGCCATATGACGTTATAAACCCTACCCTAAGACGCCATTCACCCTGCCCTAGGACACTATATGTATTGCCCTGCCCCGAATACATTCTAGAGACTGGCCTGCCATATGACGTCAAACCCTACCCTAATACACTGTAAATTATGTCTTGTCCTACAGCACTATAAACCCTACCATAACACTATATTCATCCCCTCCTATGATACTATAGACTCTGTCCTGTCCCATGACATCATGTGCCCTACCATTAGACGCTATACACCCTGTTCTAGGATGTCATAGACGCCTCAATGTCTCATGACACCATACGCCCTCCCCTAAGAAATGACACACCCTGCCCTAGGATACTATTGACGCTACCCTGCCCTAAGATGCTATACACCCTTCCCTAAGACACTATACACCATTCTCTAAGACACTATATGCCCTGCCCTAAGACACTATACACCCTGCCCTAAGACACTATACACCCTGCTCTAAGACACTACATGCCCTGCCCAAGAAGAATATAGACCCTAACCTATCGGTATAGACGTTATAAACCCTGCCCTAGGACACTATTGACACTACCCTGCCCCATGATACCATATACCCTGCCATATCTTAAGACCCTACCCGTTAAGTGACATAGAGTTACCATTGACTATTTAACTGACAAATTGCTACATCGACTTAAACGAAGTGAGATTGGACACGAATCTAATAGACGAGATGTTTACTGATTGATTCTGGGCACACGGCTAAACCACCCACTCACCCATCCTCTCACCCAGCCATGGTACCGACCCTTGATCCACCCATCCCGCCGCGGTGCTGACCCCTACAGCCACCCATCCAGTCGGAGAGCCGACCCCTTGACCCGTGTCACGCGACCAAATCTCGCTAACACTTAACCGCGGGAGAGCCCAGCAATTGGGACCTCCCCCTCTCTCGCACACTTTCTATCTCACTATGCTATCTGTCTATGGATGTTACTCACTCACTCACTCACTGATTTATTCACCACACACACACACACACACACACACCTCTCTCTCTCTCTCTCTCTATATATATATATATATATATATATATCCTCCGTTCCTCAATCCTTTCCCATGCCAACCTCTTCTTCTAATCACTCCCCCCCCCACACACACACACACACACACACACAATATCTAAGATTTCTCTCGTAAATCAGTTTAATTTACTACAGTCCGGTTTGTTATCATATTTACTGTCAGTTTGTGTCGTTTTCTTGTTGGTATCTAATTTGCGCCATCCATTAAATATATTCATGGCTAATTAAATGATCCATGATCAATATCGATCTCGTCTTGTCATTCTCTCTGATCCTCTTCCCAATTTCAGGATCTCTCCCCCCCCCAGCCGTTGTACCGCCCCTCAATCCGATAACCGCATCACGTCGATCCTCAAATTTGAGCCTTGCCCTGGACCTTATCTAGCCTCAATACGACCGCCACCCTGGCGTGAACGCCCCCCCCCCCCAACCGCACCGACCCAATATCTATAGATATGTCGATAGTTTGTTGTAAGAAGCTGTCACCATCACCACCCCTTTTTGACCCGACCCTATTCCCTAAGGTCAGCCCTGCACTGACCTTGATCTATCCTCGTTCCAGAATTCTGACTATCTATCTTGTATCAGTCTATGCCCTTATATTATATATTACAAAACCTATCTCTACGACCATCTATCTTAAGGCAGAATCTTTCTAGAAAAGCATTAAGACATTGGCTCCTCCAATTAAATATGCTACTTTGATAAAAATAGGTAAATAGATAAATAAATACTTTAATTGAAGATAGACAGGTAGATAGATAGATAGATAGATAGATAGATAGATATATAGATAGATCGATTGGTTGCTAGAACAATTGATTGATACATCAATTAATCAACAGATATCTACCTATATACATATATATATATATATATATATATATATAATAAAAGATGGATGGAAGAATAGATGGATAGATAGATAGATAGATAGATAGATAGTGAATGAGAAATAGTTACCCCAACACAAAATTGAGGGTGTAACAACTACGTTCAACCTCAATCCCTGCCTATTCCCTTACTCAATTCAAATCCCACTTTTTGTCTCCTTCTTTCCTGTCCAGTTATTTCTTGCTCAGTTTCAATAATTAACTTTACCCTTACCCAGTTTTCTTACCCATTTCCCCCATGGCCGATATCCCTTTACCCAGATCTACCCAACTCAGCCCCTCTTTACCCAACCTGAAATCCATTCACAGTTTTCCCACCTTCGAGTCGTCAAGTTACCGAGTGAGTGGGTGAGTGAGTTGGGTGACCTACAGAAGCGACCCAGTCCCTACGGTCGAGTATAATGTCCATAAATTGGTGGCCCAGACTGTTTCCTCTCTCGCCTCAAACTGTCCGAAATGACTGATATCCCTCAAACTGATATCCCAAGACACATCATTTAGTTGTGTTACTGATGATAATAGACTCTTATTCCTCAAATAGACTATCATGTCTGGATGCCATCATTTGAACAGTCGTCGGTACAGTCACGGCGTAAACAGTCAATATCGGTCCAGTCATCTCTAAACGGTGGATTTATACGACGTCGTGCCTGCGACTGGTATATACAGTCCTGTTGACAGTCATTTGTACAGTCCTATGACTGTATATAAACAACTCGATGAACTATTGTCTATAGTGCTCTGTGAGTTCCGAATGTTGCAGTCCTATAGACAGTTGTCTATGCAGTCACGTCAACTGCTGTCTATAAGTCATGTCAACAGTTGTATATACAGTCATCTCAACAGTTGTCTATACAGTTAAGTCAACCGTTGTCTATACAGTCATGTCAACAGTTATCTATACAGTCATATCAACCGTTGTCTATACAGTCATGTCATCAGTTGTCTATACAGTCACGTCAACAGTTGTCTATACAGTCATACCAACAGTTGTATGTACAGTCATGTAAACTGTCAGTTATACTGTTATATCAACACCTATTTATATAGGCATATGAAGAGTTATTTATACAATCACACAAATATAGGACTGTATATTGTTACTGCTTACAATTATCTGTACTGTACAGTCCATGCAGTGACCAGTTTTATACAGTCCAATGAGCCGAGACTATATAATCCTGTGTTCACTTATCTATAAAGTCCCGTCAATCGTTTTGATACAGTCCTATCAACGGAGTCCATAAAGTCCTGCATATAATTATCGGTTCAGTCCTCTGAATAGTGTTTGTTTATTAAGTCCCATTAACATATGTTTATACAGTCATGTAAACAATGTTAAATTCAGTCCCCCATTGATGATTTTACCCTTAGAGTGAATTGTTGTCCTCTAAACTTGAATGGTCATCTACCCAACCAAGCACAGAAAATCACACACACACACACACACACACCCAGAGAGAGAGAGAGAGAGAGAGAGGGAGAGAGCGAAAGAGAGAGATAAAGAGATAGACAAATACTGACAGCCACAACCGAACACCCACAGACACACCCGACAACCCCCAGACACACCCAAACAACACCCATATCATCTTGATGTTTACATTTCTTCAGATAAAATGGCTATAAATCTTCATTAAGTACACTTTTACGATTGTCGGTAAAAATAAATCTGATTATTGGATAGTAGACTGAGAGACCTAATACGGATATGTTATTGTAGAGGTGCTGGACGAGACAACGGTGTTATAATGGCTAGAGCCCACTGGGGCACACACTTAGTGGTGGGACGACGGCCCATTGGGGCACTCACTTAGTGATGGTACGACAGCCCACTCGGGCGCGCACTTTGTAATGAGGACGGCCCACTCGTGGGCACTCACTCACAGCCGATGAGGATGGCCCACTCGGGCTGACGCTTAGTGGCTGAGAAATAACCATCTGGTAGAGTGAGCCCCTTAGGGTTAACATTTAGTGATAGAGACATCATAAACCATCTTCTTTAATCATCCCATTGGGTGACGTATTTGAGGCGATGAAGAGACACAACTAGCTTCTGTAACTCAACACACTGGGTAGCATCCCTAGTGACCGAGATATGGTCTATGAATTATCGCTGGTATCATCATCATCATCATCATTATGATGACCTTTATCATGATAATTATGATAATGATAAAGATCATGATCATTATGATAATGATAAAGATCATCAGCATTATTATGATAATAACGATACAAATTATCATCATCATTTAATCATCGATTTATTCATCATTTCTATCATAATAATGACCTACTTTAATCATGCTTATGGGGTCAAGTTCTGAAATCAATGTCCTTTTATACAAGCATCAGTTAATTACTTTGTTTATTAGTTAATTAATTAATTGGTTAGTTAATTAATAATAGTTTCAGACAGATCCCACATCTAATGGCGTTTAATAAAAACATTATTACAATAACAGCATCAACAACAACAGGTCAATAAACAGAACTATTTATGGTTAAGATATTATTTCATCTAAGTATACATATATGTGTGTCTGTGTGTGTGTGTGTGTGTGTGTGCGTGCGTGTGTGTACGCGCGCGCTCCCGTAATTATTTGTGCACAGGCGCACGTACGCACATCCCAACCATCGTGTGTCAGGCGGTATCTTCTTTCCACATACATGTATGTGTTTCCGTGTGCGTGTACGAGTATCTAACAATTACATTAAGTCGTTAATCAATACACCCCCTTCCCGCCCCCCTGATAACAATGTGAACCCAATTAACGGCATTGCATGAAGTGACGTCTAGTGATTGCATCGGGGCCAGCAGATACCACTTCCGGCACAACAATAGCGGCGTCCTTGGTTACGGTATAACGCCAAAATGTCCTCCGCTTAGGTGACTGTCCGCTGCCTATAAATATACAAGTTGATCTACGTTAACATATCATTGTTATATAAAAAGGTTAATTGTATGGGATGTTGTTATGTCTTTAGTGTTCTTGCTTTTCTTATTGTTGTTGTTGTTGTTTTGTGTGTGTGTATGTGTGTGTGTGTGTGTGTTTGTTTGTATTTTAGTAGTGTGGAATAAGGCACTAGCACAGAGAATCTAGAATCGTAAATTCAAACTGTAGACGATTCATCAGGGTAATGAATCCTGAGTTGTTACTTTTCATGCTGAGATTAAGCTGTAAGTCATCAAGCAATAACGTATAAAAAGGCATTGACGTACAGTCGTGTGCATCGGAGTAAAACAATTAGGTCAGGTCAGGTCAGGTCACGGGAGTTGTGGGAATGTTTACGGTAAATGTTTAACAAAACCTATCTTTAGCTATTTAAAAAAATTGTTTTATCTTTCTTCAAAGCAACAATATAAACTTTATACATTAACTGTCTCTGTTTTAGAAGATAAGTTTGTAGAAGGGCCTGCTATCACAAAGCGGCTATAATATGACTAATAACTTCATTGCTATTAGAATGCTGACATATGTGTTAAATCAGACAATTATGGCTTCATAACTCTCTTATTTTTAACATCGTATCTAATAATATTGTAAAACGTCAATGCGTTCAGAATTATTTCGCTAGGGTCTCATTCTGTGCCACTCCTGAACTCGCTTTATTCGTTGTCTGTTCAACTTCACATCATTTTCAGACTCTGTCCCATTGCCTATCAAACTCTTTCTTCCGGAGAAGTTTAGACTGGATCCGATCATTTATTGATGAATTTTGCGTTTTACCTCGACTATAATATTGCCCAAACCCTATCTATGTTAAGTGCGCCACTAAGCTATATTCTTTACGAGGATTTTGTTGCTCTAGAAGTTTATTATTATTAATATTAATATTATTATTATTATTATTATTATAATAGTTGAATTGAAATTTACCCTAGAAAAGTGACGTGAAGGAAAATCCACTTAATCCATAATGACGGTAAAGCGAGGTATTACTGTATTAACGTTCTCAAGTCAGGCCTAAATATCTTCTAAATGATTTATATACACTCGTCACGTCCGGGTGTAACATATCTAGGTCAGGTTACGGCAGTCGTGAGAATGTTTATGTCAAATGACAGAACAACTTTATTTTTGGATAATCTCTTTAATATCTGTGTCTTTCTTCAAAACAACAAAGTTCTTATATCGTTAACACATGACAGCTACCTTTATGGAAAGTATCTATGTCTTCGTGATGTTGTTTTAGTTTTTGTTGTCTCTGTGTGGGGTGTGTGTGTGTGTGAATAGACACAAGCACAGATAATTATATATCTTGAATATAACTTATGGACGATTCATCAAGACACTGAAGACATAGCAGTTACTTTTCATGATGAGACTAGTGATGTTTAACCAATCCACAAGTCGATGTCAAGGCCCCCCCCCCCCCAACAAAAGGTAAATTACAGTTCTGATGTCTGAGAGTCAAGGTCAGAACAAGACAGCTGTAAAATGGCTTATTTCACTAACAAATTGTATTTAAATTATTTATAGAAAATAGATTATTCAATAGGAACTTGTAATAGAACGACACTTCTTATAAACGAACACTTTTAATTAATTTGAACTTTAATTAATAGATTTAATACAAGCAAACATACGTGTATATATGTGTGAATATTTGTGTATTTGTACACACACACACACACACACACATATATATATATATATATATATATATATATGGTTCTATATCTCTAAGTATGTTTATAATTGACTGTTAACATAACCGTCTGTCTGTAGGTGTGTTTCCCAGTTATCCCTAAAACCGCGGACAATTGATATCCAGTTCGTAGCTTTCTGACAGATGGGAGGGGGTGAGATTACGGGAAGAGGGGTGGGAGTGAGCCTTGTCTCGCGGCTAAAAACCACCCACCCATACCAAGGTACTTCCAACATAAAGGATCCGCCATTGTATATACCGATCTCCCAACAGCATGTCCCGAACACATCAATCTTATTAATGTTTATAACCACATTCGACCACATCATAGAGTGCTCTATCTCCCGCCATTATAGAGTCTGTTAATATTTAAAGACCGACCACGTGCGACCTCTTTAAATATCACGATGTAAATAGTGGTGGCCTCGTTTATGAATATTCAACGGCTGAGTCTAAAGGGGGTATTAAGTGTGGGGGGAAGGGTTGTGTGCTGCGTTGGTGGTCAAGTTGAGTGTTCCACGTGCCGTTTGTGTGATGATGATGATGATGATGATGATAATGATGATGCTGATGTTTATTAGTGATAGCATGCTAATTTTTCTGCCATTTCGGAGTCACCAAATCCTTTAGGCGAAACCGGAAACCGGATACAAGCTATCTGGATAGGGTTAGTTGATCGCGTACTATTATTCGTGCTAGAATGTTCGTCTAATCAAAATATATATATATATATATTTTATATATATATATATATATATATATATATATATCGAAAAACGGCCATTCAGATGTTATAAATATTGGTGTTTTACGGTCGCGTTTGTGCACATGGTAGGCTAAATGAGCCGAGCGTCCTCCAAAGGTAATGATGCGAAGTGAAAGATGAAACACTCGTTTGACATAGCCCGAACGGGGTTTGAACCCAAGTGTTATAGATCTGTGGCCAGCTGCGGTACCAATTAGGCCGTGAAGGTATCCAAAATCGATGTACAAATAATATGTAACATAATAATATCCCAAATCACGCACACACAGATATATATATATATATATATATATATATGGGGTGGAGTGTGTGTGTCGTGTGTGTCAGTGCGTGTGTGTGTGTGTGTGTGTGTGCGTGCGTGCGTGCGTGCACCCTTTATAAGTGCATACAAAATAATTGGCTCAGAGAATACAAAATCTTGACTATGACGTATATATAATTGATCAAAAGGTTAATTCCAGGATAGGAATTGTTTTTAATACAAAGATATGTAACATATACGCGTGCGTGCGTGTGTGTATGCGTACGTGCCGTGTGTGCGTGTTTGTGTGCACCAGTGATAGTATGCAAGTTCCTAGGAATATGAGACAATATGCGTCATTCAAAACTACTATAAAGTCATTATCCGAACATTATCCTAATTATGCTCATCTTTATTATCTATTCTAATCCATCATCAACCTACAGCCAAATTTACGTCACAGAATAATATATCTCGGTTCTCATCACTAACAATGAGGATTTTGACGCCAATCCGTGAGGATTGTTCGGGATCAAACGGTGGTTGAGTGTGGATTATCTGGGCTGTTATCCTCTGCAATCCCGCCTAACCGTATCCAGAGATACTAGACCCGGAGACTGTAGATTGTTTAATGTGATACAGATTATGAAGTTTTATATTGATCCAGATTAGCTCCAAGGTTCCCATCTGACCTATATCGACATTTGTGGCACACGTTCAGGGGTCAGGTGCACGTAGCTGCTTTACCTAATGAGTAATTAAGACCAGCCGCTAAGACCAGCTGGCAAAGACCAGCTAGTAAAAAAACACAGATTTTGAGCCGATTATGAAGTTGTTATCTAATATAAATCTAGCATCTACTGGTCAGAGTTAAGACCACCTGATACGAACATTTATTAAGACCATCTTTAAGACTTAGCTATTAAATTGGACAGATTTACGACCCGTTTGTCTATAATGAAGTTTAGCCATTCAACATAAGTTTTAAGACCAATTTAATGTCGATCTGTTCCCATTAATTATTGATATAAATCTGACATTAAATCCGTGACAGTGGCACAGTAACTCAGTGACACGTCGACACATTTAATACGTTGCCAACCAATAGGTTGTGTGCTGTGGCCAACCATCTGATGACGTCATATGTGAGGAATAAAACCAACAAAAAAGACGCAAAAGAAAGTTTATGAAATAATTAATAAGTTAAGAGTTATCTATGCTATAATATACTGTATTGAATTATTATTTATTTGTAACAGCACATCATCTCTTTCTCTCTCTCTCTCTCTCTCTCTCTCTCTCTCTCTTATATATATATATATATATATATATATATATATTAGCGAAGGAGATACTCAAACTACAACGAAGGACTATTTCTAAAACAAATAAACCAAACCAAGGAAAGAAAGAAAATAAGAAACAAACAGACAGACAGACTGACTCACTGACTCACTCACTGATTACCTAACATATACGTCATCTCTACCCATCTTTACGACTATCAATCAACCTACACAACACAGACAGACAGACAGACAAGCAGGTACACTACCTAAGTTCTGCGTTGTAGGGTGTTACAGCCCGACCGTGTTACAGGTCGATCGTACAGGGCGTAACATACCAAGAGTGTTACAGGATGTTACAGGCCGACCGAGATGCCTCGTCGAGTGCGAAACTAATTTCTCAAAATTTGGCTACCGCACGGAGCTTCGGCTATAAGATGACATGACAGTATTATCTATTTTGGCATTATTATCACCATAACGATCTGTTACATAAATTACAATCTCCTGATCCGACGTGAGGAGGTCGTGTCTCCAGAGAATTTACATTTATTAATTTCATAAAAGATTAATTAGATAATGTTTTTGGTCCAACAACTTGGCACGGATTGAACATCCTACGAGTCTAATAAGTCGACATTGTTCGTTTGTGTGTGTGTGTGTGTGTGTGTTTGTGTGAGAGAGAGTGTGTGTGTGTTTGTGTGTTTCTCTTTTTTAGTAAGTGAGACGTGTAAAATCGCAAAACTCCATTCGTCCATCTGTCGCTTTAACTCTCTGTCTATCTATATGCGTATCTATCTACACATCTAATTATCTATGTATCTATCTATCAGTGTATCTATCTATCGATATATGTATCTGTATTTCAAGTTAGCTAGATAATTAGTCATCGGTCAGTCAACTGATCTATTAATTGATTGACTGATCGATTCATAAATCCATCCATCTATCTATCTATCTATCTATCTATCTATCTATCTATCTATCTATCTATCTATATCTATCTATCTATCTATCTATCTATTTCTTCTGTAATACTTCCTCTCCGTAAATGGTTGTCTGTACATCCTTCTCCAAGCACCCCCCCCCTCAATTTCTCGACATTGTATCGATATTTTAGCGAGCGATATTATCAGAATCTGACATTGCTCAAAACGACTTCTACCTCACAAAGAATCATTCCTCAAATCGACTTCGACCTCACAAATCGACGAACAATCCAACTCCACATTAATCTCACGGAGCCAGAGATGTCTATCCGACAATCTTCTCACAATTTCTTTCCGGATTATTAAGCAATATTCGGCGATACTATGATATGAGAGATCCATATCCAGGTAACCTTCCAGAAGTTATCTTTACAGATCTGATTGATTTACTTTCTCTTGTAAACACGATGTTTGTATAAATGGCAGTTTGGTGGTGGGGTGGGCAGGGGGGATTTCCGGATATTAACATATCACTGTCAGTTGTAGAAGACGTGGTGGTGACTTATATTAATGGGTGGTGGTGGAACAGTTGTGAGTGAATGAGAGAGTGAGTGAGTGAGGGGGAGAAGGGTGGTAGATTGTTTTATATATATAATATATATATATATATATATATATATATATATATATATATATAGAGAGAGAGAGAGAGAGGGGGGGAATTCACACTTACACACACTCAGACAGACAGACAGACAGACATACATGTCATCTTACATATTTATATTGTACACCGAGAGATGAATCGATTACCAATTTAGGTGCCGGAATGATGTTAATCAATAGACGACAGATCGATGATTGATTAACGGGAGCCAGAGCTTATATTGCCAGGGATAGATAGCGGGATGAGGTGGGAGGGGGGGGGCATATGGTGTTGATACACGGTGTCAGTTGACTGTCAGATCAATAAACACTAAGGTATGACGGGATATCATTATCATAAGTTTACACTAGTATATAGGTTATTGTCTGCACGCGCGCGCGTGTAATATACGCTCAAATATACCAAATAAGTATATATATATATATATATATATATATATATATATATAACATTAAGAATTTCGGGTAAGAGGTTTATTACAAAACTAAGTTTTTGATGTAATACATATATTACCTCAAAATTTCAGATAATATTATATCTGATTATACAGATTAACTGTAACATACACACACGCGCGCGCGCGCACGCACGCACGCACACACACACACACACATCCGCGCCAAATCCTCCCCTCTGTTTCTCACACATACCCACCGCCGCCATATCCTTCCCCTCTGATTGGCCACATATACTATATAGCCTTAGGTAGACTAACTATCATCTAGAGCTCACAATCTACTATTGTATGATTGGTCACTCTCATCATGCTACATGATGTACACATTGATGGTTCTATAGCTCTAAGGTCGTTATATGGGAAAGGGTGTGGTAGAGTTGGGTGGGAGGGGGTCTTCTTGTCCGCCATCGGCACACCGCTCGATTACTCTTCCAGATCCGGCCAAACACCCCACCGAACTGTTACCCTGAAAATCAGTGCCACGCATGCGGTGGCAGTTTTCCCTCGCTATTCTCTATAACTGAGTAATCTTTGGCAATCGGGCGCTACGCTCTATGACGGAGTAATCTTTAGCAATTTGTCAAGACACAACAGACGCACCATATATGTGTGTGTGCTTGTGTGTGTGTGTGTGTCACCCCCCTCTCTCTCTCTCTGTGTGTGTGTGTGTGTGTGTTATCCGGGTCCTAATTGTAGCAAAGCGGCCAGTTGTCTTAATGAGTTATGTAATAAATGGTTAGTTAGACCGGGATTGTATTATCGGAGCTGGCTTAAACACCCCCCATATATATATATATATATATATATATATATATATACGGTGTATAGGCTATATATATATATATATATATATATATATATATATACGGTGTATATGTGGGGGATAGATGTTATGTCACAACGTATCTAAGATGATCCAGAAATAGGCGGAGATCGTTAAACTGATGTTATTAGTCATAACAATAATTTAATAACAATAGGTAGCCAATGTTCATTGTTTTATAACATTTGACATGTGACATACCTCCAAATTTTTCCCCCTGCCCCCTCTCAACTGACAAACTTTCTAGGGTAGTAGTCTAGCACGTCCTTTATGTCGATAAACAAGTTTTTTATCGTTTTATCTGAGGATAAATAAAAGTTAGAGATTTAGCTGAAGTTTATCTGGAAGACAATTATTTCTCACTATTAATAACAGCCCATGGCACATTCATGGCTTAACTGGTACTACGCTAGGCCACATATCTAACACCTGGGTTCAAAACCAGGCAATATTTAGGATTTAGATTGTTTTTAAATAATGGCATTTGTATCTTTGTGCATGTCTGTGTTTTAAGATAGATACATATCGTGGCACTGGCTCAGGACGTCGACATCTAAACATCCTTTAAAAACTTTAATAAATCGATACATATATAAATCTATTCATAAATAAATCTATACATACTTGAATCTAAGGATACAGAAACCAAAACATACACACACACACACACACACACACACACACACACACACACATAGATACAAATAAACCTATAGAACAGAACCTTACTAAACCACAGATGCTGACCTCACATTGATTCTGGGTTCGAATAGCTAAACAAATCCTACTTATATTAACCGTCCAGGTTGACATAGGCTCCTGATGCGTCAACCAACAACATTTTTTACTTGAACACGTGACACAGTTATGTTGCCTACACTACCTACATATGGAAGCAGCGAAAATGAATAAGCTAAAAACAGAGAGCAAAATTGTAGAATGGATTTTTATTGAACTTGAATGAAATACAACTCAGTCCTGAGTAAATACTATGATTTACTCAAACCTTACACCTTGTCGTTTATGTTCATTACTAAGTGAACGTTCACCCACGCCTAATTTAGCGTCCCTAAGTATATGCAGTTAGATGTGGTAGGTTATAAATTCAAACACCTACCCGATCTATATGTGTGTACGCGTGCGTGCGTGCACTCCCGGGTCTGCATGCATACGTGGATGTCTTATGTGGTTGGATCTTTCGGTAGCGCCTTCAGATAATAAGAAAAGTTGACGTTAGTAGTTTGGTTGCCTGATGAATGGTCAAGATGTGATAATTACCATTTTCGATTCTCGAGACACATGCTCCTACGACGCATACGCACACAGTAATGGATTTGTCGGCTTGCAGGCATTGGAGTCTACAGGGACCAGAACATATCTAGGCGTTATAGTCTATAGTCATGGCACTCTATTGGCAGCGGATTTTATAGACATGGAGCATAAAGCGGTCAGAATATAATAGATATTGGTGTCTATTGACATAGAGGTATCTGGGAATCACAGTCTATTGGCACCTTGGTCTATAGGTATCATAGTCTATGGGCACAAGAGTATATGGGCATGACAAGCTATTGGTAGAACTATGCTGAAGCATAAGAACATAGGTATGGGAGTCTATAGCTATCAGAGTCTATAGGTATTAGAGTCTGTAAGCATCACAGTCCATATACTTTAGAGTCTATGGACATATAAATGGAAGTATGTAGGCAATGAAGTCTATAAGCATGATAGTTATATATAGGCATGGCAGTCTATAGGCATGACAACGTATGGACGCCACAATGTTTAGGCATCACAGCCTATAGGCATGGGATCCCCGACAGAAGCGGGGGTCGTTTTACGAGATAATTCCTCTAGACCACCGCCGCGCCCTCGGGCAGATTGCACTGACCGCTCGCTAGGTGGGGCACTACCCCAGTCAGCCGAAACGCGACCGGGGCTATGGCATGGCAGGCAGCCAACCAGCCGTAGACGGTGGGAGAGAGGGAGAGTGAGTGAGTGAGGAGGGGGCTCTTTCAGCCTAGGCCTCTGACACTGTGAGATATCGAGCGACGAACGCGCAGTGCCATCTACCGATCGGGTCGGTGGTAGCCAAGTCACTGTACCCATCTACTAGTGTCTCTCTGTGTGTCTGTGTCTCTCTGTGTGTCTGTGTGTGTCTCTCTGGCCGCGCGCCATACGACGACAAACAGACAGACAGTCGTTCTCCCGGACGGAGTCAGTCGACGAGAGAGAGAGCTTCTCACTAGGCAGCGCGTCGCAATCTTCTGCCGAATGGATAGTTTTGCGCCGAGCGGGAGTACGCCGCCAAGGAGACACTAGGGAATGACGAGGACAAGCGGAGAAGCGCCCACTAGCGGGGATCACACCGGTGACGGGTCTGTTCGGATCTGTGATGACCAGTAAATAAAAACAACATCGAGGCAAACATCGGAACGGCAAGGGATCACCGGGGTTTGGGGGAGGGAACATTACTACAGGACGAGATCGGGTACGGCCACGGAAGGTCAGCTGACTGAGATAAAGAGATAGAGAGATAGATAGAGAGATATAAAGAGAGAGAGAGAGATCCCATCTTGTGAAGTACGATCATGATCTCGTCGTATCCAACACAATGTCAAACCTAGCGTGTCTAGCTCCGACTAACCTACTAGTATTACAGTCCTGTTGTGTTCGGTACTCCGACCCTCGTCACTCGCACCATCGGGCATCGTCGTCAGGAGCACGTGGCTCACTCTCCGGGACACTATGTGGCTCGTCACACACGTACAGACGGGCGCCACATGACACCAGCTCCAGATAGAACAGCAACCGGCTCCTGCTGAGCGCTTCTCGGCGCCGAACCGAGATGTATATCACTTTGTGCTTCGTTCTCGCATACGTCAGTGCCTATGGCACTGCGGTCGGTGCCTATACGTATGGTGACGGTGCCAGCAAATGTGAGTAAATATATAAATATTTGATAAAATTATATAAAATACGCTCACATATATAACCATATATATATATATATATATATATATACACACACCTGTTCATGATTTAGTTTTATCATCGATTGATATGGGATTTTACAAAAACAAATTACGTATGCAATAATAACTGAATGTTTATATTTATGTGTGAGCATACACACACACATAATTGTAACCATACCTGTTTTGCATTTATCATTGCTTAGTATAGGATGTTGCGTCTTTATTTCATATATATATATATATATATATATATATATGTGTGTGTGTGTGTGTATAACGTTTTTACAATATTAACGGTGCATACACTGAAGGGGAAAGTGTGTGCAGACACTGTTACGGATACGTGCAATCACATGATCAAAGTACTATTTACGATGGATGGTGCTAAAGATAGACCGGAGATATGCTATGATATTATTGATAATTAGAAGATGCGCTTACTGATCGATACAACTATCTAATGGCTGAAGGCTAGTTTGGTGAATATTATTATATTGGTGTCTAAAACATATCTCGTCATAAGTGGCTTGAAATATTCACCGTTTGTGGTCCCTTATATATATATATATATATATATATATATGTGTGTGTGTGTGTGTGTGTGTGCTTGCGTTTTAGCGATGAGACAATCCTTGCTATAAAAGGGGGCCATCTCAATTTATTCCCATTAGTAAGAGTGCAGATTTTTTTTTTTATAGTTCTGATTAATTATTTTTCATTTGTACGGTATCAGTGCCCCTACCCATATTGCACACACATACGCACACACACACGCACACAGCTAACACACACACACACACACACTCACACAACACACACACTATATATATATATATATATATATATATATTAGATTACGCATTTTAGCCAAGCTTTAGAAGGTAGTATGGTCATTAATATTAACCGACACTTATCTCCCACTGGTCGCTGTCTCCGTGTTGTAGTAGTAATAGTAGTAGTAGTTGTTGTTATTGTTGTTGTTTTCTGTAGCCGTCTAACCGTCAGTAGCCACAATAGACTGCCTATGGAGGAGTAAACAACAATAGCCTATCCCTGTCTCCTGGAGCCGAGACTAGCAGTATCAGGACTGACAGACTCATCTCTCTCTCTCTCTCTCTCTGGCTCTCGCTCGCTTTAAACGCAAACAAGAAAACCCGAGACGAAATCCATAAACACGAAACACTCCCAATCTGGCGCTGGTACGATTTATCTCAGAGCCGAATGCCAACGGATCACGATAATCGGGCGTTGGATGCAACCCAGGCGGGACATGGTAGACGAGGACAGCGTGGTCCAGGGGCAGGGGTGTGGGCAGGCCGAGGAGAAATCTGGCAGGCCCAGCCCTGATGAGACAGGACAAACAGTTGGATTCTGATTCCCAAACGTAAAATGATCGCTTGAGATAATTGTGCTTCAAGCCTAGAGCATTTTAAAGAGGCATCGGGCAGGCCAAATATGTTCTGTGGTAGGCCAAGTTAGCTCCAGGGAGGCCGAACAACCTCGAGCAGGCCAATATGCTGCGAGTAGGATGACTATTCTCTGAGCAGGCCGAACATCCTCAAAGCAGCTCAGTCATGTTCTGAGTAAATTTAACATGAACCTACGATGGCCAAATATTAGCATGCAACCAAAACATACCCCAGGCATGCAAGAAGGCCCCATCAGACCAAATATGATGCAGAGATTCGAAGCATAAATTCAATTGGCCTTGCTCATTCGAGGTAGGTTAGACCATGCACCTATAAAGAGTTTGTTGTCAAGGACACAAAATGTAGCTCATATGGGCTCAGTATCACCCTACCGTGCTTAAGACCGTGTCCTATCAGGGTCACTGAAACACAATCAAAGTAGTGTAAGCAGGCTGACATTCTGGACAGAAACCCTATAGACTAAGGACGATACAAGTAGACCAGAGACACGGAACAAGCACTAATTTATTTCAAGCGGATTAACAACACGCAAAAGGGAAATCAAACACGCACGGGGTACATCAAATGCGAACCTGATAAACGAAACACAAATCATGCACAGGTCGGCTAGAAATAGCCAATCCAGACCATTTGAGATTGGCCACCACTGAGGGAAACAAGCTGAGAATAAGTCATTCATGATACAACAAATAAATAGAGTCAATCACAGCTGATTAAATAATTCAGCCAATCGCAACTCGTCAACCAAATTCAGCCAACTACAACTCGTCAACAAATTCCAACTTGACAACTCGTGGCCAACTAACCAACGGAAGTTGAGAGTTGTCGTTGATTGCCTGCCACTATAACAATAGCTATTGTGTGTACTACAGGAGATCGGGGGAATCAACTTAATTAGTACGAGTTGATGGCTGCCATCAATAGTTCGTTGTTCTCCGAAACCGACGCATATTCAACCTCGGAGAACATGTTCGGCACGCTAACGTTCCTGTTCGGTACACGAACGTTTGGGTTAGGTAAGCGAACATTGCCATTCGATTGGCGAACGTCGGCGTTCGGCGGATGTGCGTTAGCGTTCGCCGAACAGCGTTTATTGAATGGGGAATTTTCGCCTTAAGTAGAACGAGTTTGGCATCACGCGAAAACGGTCTAACTCTATACGTAAAGATATCTAGGTTATTGGAGCCACTTTTAATATTATTATTATTATTATCATCTCAATTGCTGTTTTCAGGATACACTTCACATGGTAATTATGGTAACTTTACGAAAATAAACACTTAACAGAACATTACTAATCGGATAGATGCGTGCTGTTTTGTGTTTAGTTGTTACTGGCTGTCAGATGTGTTTATCGCCAGGCGAACCATCTACGTTTCCTTTCGTCAGAGATTACTAAAGTCCATCTACGTGAAAGAGGCTATTGAAGACGGCGAATTTACGAACGTTTATTATCGTTCGCACACCTTTTAGCACCTGTTAATTAGTTGCGGTAGCAACTACATTAACAACAACAAATGCCACGACGACAACAACAACAACAACAACAACAATAATAATAACAACATCAACCAGATTACTTCGATTTAAACAATCATCCCAAAACGTGTGTACTACCAAGTTCTGGATCGGGTTCGAAACGGTAAATCTGACGTCGTAGTCAGACCCTTCACCCTATCCACTGAGCTAACAGGTGTAGGTACGTGTTGTCGTATTGGTGGTTCATCAGGCTTTCCGCCGCCAATCATATTCCGGTAACTGTGTTGTTGGTGTATATAACGACCCATTTAGCTAACGTTTTAATGGCTTTTTAAAACACTCACGTGACCCATAACTGATAACCAATCAGCGACCATAATATTAATCGGCCATGATGTTGGTGGAGCGATTTATATCGATTCGATTTAACCGATGTTATCTCTTCGGATTAGAGAGAGAGAGTGAGAGAGAGTAGTATTGTTACATCGGATATTCTGTTGAGAGAGCGTTTCCGTTGAATCAGCAGATTATGGGAAGACAAGATAGCCAAAGGCATGGTCGTGGTGTACTTGATGAATCTGTATTATAGTGAGTGCGGCGGCGTGTGTGTTATAGGATATATATATATATATATATATATATATATATCCATAAATCAATACATCCAATGCATCCAGAAGAAATCCAAGATTTCACAAATCTATACATTCATAAATATATACATCCATAAGCCTTTAGATGTACTTTCATAAACCTATACATCCATAAGATGTACTTTCATAAACCTATACATTGTTATTACATCAAATATATTTTCATAGTCTGGATGTGTAAGTTTGTCTATTACACTTTTGATACAACAAACAAACATTAATAGAAGCTTATAACATGTACGCTATACGCATGGGAGCTGGACCTCGAACTGAACTGCCCAAAGGCCAATATTCGTTATAGCCGACTTCGAAACGGAAAAAGACTTTGCCTCATCCGTAAAACTATGATTTTCTCTCTCTCTATCCAAGATATCGCTATATTACACGTTATACTGACCGATTGCTGTTACCTTGGGACTACAGTGAGCTGTCATAAATGTAAATAAAACACTTGGAAGATAAAACAAGAAAGAAGCAGCTGCCGGAATATATAACGAAGAATGGTAGACAGAAGATGTTTAATATTGATGGCTCGTTCGACACAGATAGACAGATAGATGGATGAATATAATAGGTAGATAGATATATAGACATATATAGATAGACTGATGGTATAGGCAGATTGATAGAAGATTGCACACGGAGAGAGATGGACGCAGAGACGGACATGTACATAGATAGATAGATAGATAGATAGATAGATGGATAAAGAGTGATAGATGATATATATATATATATATATATATATATATATATAGTCTTGCCATTCTATAAATGTAACATCTTACTTAACGATTTGCTCAGGAATTTAATATAAACCGTAATATGTTGTCATTTTATGGCTGCCAATAGGTGTTACGACGTAATGGCATCCACGGGCTGTCAATAATTGATATGATGTCATAGCATTTGCCAAATGCCAATAGCTCATAAAGTGGAAGCGATGGAGTGCAATATTACTTAAAATAATAATAATTATAATAATAGTAATACTAATAATAAAGCTATTTATTAATGGCGTACCGATCTTAGAGTGTCACGAGTGTTAGCGTTGATGAGTCTAAACGAAGCATTCACTCGTTCGTTCACATACTCACTCAACCAACTAACCACTCACTCACTCAATCACCCACTCACTCATTCACTCACCCACTCACTCACCCATCCATCCACTGGCAGGTCCATCAGGGTGGGAGAGGTGCGAGGTAGGTTGTGAAAACGAGTATTCTTTCCTTAAATGAATGATAACAGACAATGTAGTGTGTGTTTTTTTAAAGAGGATTCCACGATGTTGTTATTGTGTTGTTTGACAGATCCAATACCAAATGTTTGAAGTCTATAACACATAATACTGGTTTTGGAATTGTTTCCTTTCGTGATCCGAGAACATGGATCACCTACAAAAAGGATGGACGTTTATTTCCAGTTTGGTTTCCTTTACTCGGTGACTGTTATTAACTCAATGTCTACCCCACCCCCCACACTGAGTACCACCCAGAAGGGAGCCAGTACTTTCGAGATAGATCTAAAATGCCCCGAGGGTAGGCTATTGTCGGAGCATTTTACGGCCGCGGGGGGTCTTTTTAACGTCGAAACTTTCGAAACTAAATTAATCGAGAAGGCATCCTTTTCACGTTGATATCACGTCACAATGTAGTGATTCTCTGGAAAGGATTCGACCCTTTACGGGATTGAACTCGTGCGCTTTAACATCAATATATATATATATATATATATATATATATATATTATTGGTTCTCTCCCTCTCTGTCTGTCTGTCTAACACACACATACACACACACGCGCGCGCGCCCTCTCTCTCTCGCTATATATATATATATATATATATATATATATGACATTCTCAAGACTCGCTGATTAATTACTAATTATATGGAAGCCCTCATCTTTTTTTAATTCTACTTCCTGTACTCGTCCAAGGGTAGGCATCAAAGATCACGTGACCAAAGATACTATACATTAGCTAGTATGCTATGCGATGTAGTTTAGAAACAATGTAGCGGACAATTTTCATTTCACATTGCATAACTATTATAGCTGTATGGTTTTATTATTATTATCAGTAGTAGTAGTAGTAGTAGTAGAAGTAGTAGTTTTCAGTTTATGAAACATATATGGGAGTGGTTGAGCTCAACTCGTTCATACTATTGACCAGCTACAGCATCTGTTATAGGCTTTTACCCTTTTAATATGGACATTTTTATAGAATACTTTGGGAACTTTCTAAAAATAGGATGCCGTGTTTATAATTAAAAATGTGTTAAGTTATATGAATGACACTGGGCTAAAGACAAATGGAAGCTACAGGACATCAATAGAATATGAACAGCTATAAAGTCTACAGGACTCTAAACACATTGTGTGTGTGTGTGTGTGCGTATATATATATATATATATATATATATATATATATTGTGTGTGTGTGTTGTGTGTGTGTGTGTGTGTGTAACATCATTCATTCTGAATATCAACACTGGTGATAGTTTTAATGTCAATGACATTGTGGCAAACTACCCTATTTTCTTATATAGTCCTTGTCTTGTGCCGTATAAGTCACGTGACAGGATTGGACAATTCCATGCCCGTCCTTCGTGTATTGTTTTGATCTTCCATCTCAAATCGATGATGACTTCGAAACAGAAACGAACCATTCTAAGGACTTAGCTTTGCATAAGTCTATTTTAGATAGCCACACCCTCAGACTAAGACCTTTACATATCATCACCTTCCCTCTTGGTGTTCTGTTTTCAGATGACAATTACAAAGACATAATCCATCACAAGAATCCATCACAATAATCCATCGCAATAATCCATCTCAATAATCATCGAGCACAAAGTAGGTATCTACATTCGAATCGGAAATCTTGCAGTTTATGGTATACCAGCTTCATCACTGGGCCATGGGTAGTTTTGACAATTTCTCTCAACAACGGAGGCCCAATGGTTGAGAGTTGTAAATATGCCGCGCGCGCGCGCGCGCACACACAATGTATTGTTGATATTTCAGTTAGGTGTTACTGGTCAGGAGTTGGGGTTAAGGACAACACATGAATCACATTTCGAGTGTGGGATATCCATCCTGACCCCACCCCCTGGTTCTGAACTGGATCCGTGTTTGTAGAACAATCCGGCCCAAATCTCGTATCGTCCAGTTCGTGACGTCGCCCTGAAATGGACCGAATTACCGATGTCGTTCTCATATCGATGCCGCCTGCGCGGATAAAGGTCAATAAAATAGTCCGCCCGTGAACGGAACACGTCGGTATTTCTCGTCAATTGTCGTCAATTGTCCACTCTTTCCCGTTTCGTAGAACTCGTTCTCCACCGAATCCCCAAACGCTTCCAAACCCACCTTCCCAAACCCACCCTCCACATCTCGCATTCCAAGGCGAGTTAACTTTGGACAAATTGGCTAATTTCCTCCGTTTCTTTGCCAATATTACTTGGCGCCAGAATACATCTATCAGAGAGGCAAGCGCGATGCTGATTGGCTGAGGCAGCCACGTGTTTGGTCCCGATTTATGTCGTTGAGGCTTCTGGGACCGAAGCCCCGCCACTAAACAACGAAACATGGCTCTCCCTAAATAATTGTTATCCACTTTCCGAGGACGTCAAACCACTAGAAATCTGATCGATTGTTCATCAAAGCTCACCCTGTGGCGTCCATCGCCGTGACTCCCACGTGACTCACACGTGACGATCACCACGGACATATGGGATTGTCGTGTCGGGATACACGATTGACTTCACGTTTGACGCCATATCGTGAACATGGCCAGGTATTTGGGGTCTGTATAGTGTACATGATATAATAAACATGTCCAGATACCGGAGACTCGTTATAATATATGTGATATAGTGAACATAGTTAGATATTGGGCTCACCATGGCATATGTGATATAGTGAACATGGTCAGGTACTGAGTTCATCATGGTATATATGATATAGTGAACATGGTCAGGTATTGAGTTCATCAATGTATATGTGATATAGTAAACATGGTCAGGTATTGAGTTCATCATGGTATATGTGATATAGTGAACACGGTCAGGTATTGAGTTCATCATGGTATATTTGATATAGTGAACACGGTCAGGTATTGAGTTCATCATGGTATATCCAGTCAGCTACTATTGCAGGTGCCAGTGTCTCGGCTCAAGTCATATGGTGATTGTGCGTTTAGTGTTGAGTTGTGGGTCAGGTATTGAGTTCATCAATGTATATGTGATATAGTGAACACGGTCAGGTATTGAGTTCATCATGGTATATGTGATACATTTGAGGTGTTAAGCCTTGGCTCGGATCACACGCGAGACATATGGCAAAGAGGGGTGTGTGTGTGACTGTGGAAACATATCCCACAAACACGGGTGTGAATCGGATTTGAACCCATAACCTGTATGCTTCTGTGTAATCAATCTCTAATGTCATTGAGGTGAAATAAACGATGAAACACCCTTCAGACTTAGATAGACTGGGAATCGAACCCGGATGTGTAACACATTGACCGATCTCAATCTGAGATAAGAGATAGGAGATACGAGAGACACATCATACTTTAAGTTGTTATTTCATAGGTACTCTTACTAATACTATTACAACTACTTCCTGCTGCTGCTACGATTACTATTACTACTACTACTACTACTACTACTATTACTACTACTACTATTACTACTACTACTACTATTACTACTACTACTATTACTACTACTACTACCATGATGAAAGTACTAAGCCTACAGAAACTATGGCAATACCTCTCAGCAATCCTACTAGTAATACTATTATTATTAGTAGTACTACTACTGGTAGCACCAATCTTTCTCCCTAACTATCTCCTCCCATTATCATTATATTACCTCTTCCCATTTTCATTCTATTACATACTCCTATTATCTTTCTATTATATCCTCCCATTATCATTCTATTACATCCTCCGATTTTCATTCTATTACTTCCTCCCATTTTCATTCTATTACCTCCTCCCATTTTCATTCTATTACATCCTCCCATTATCTTTCTATTATATCCTCCCATTATCATTCTATTACCTCCTCCCATTTTCATTCTATTACCTCCTCCTATTATCTTTCTATTATATCCTCCCATTATCATTCTATTACCTCCTCCCATTTTCATTCTATTACCTCCTCCTATTATCTTTCTATTATATCCTCCCATTATCATTCTATTACATCCTCCCATTTTCATTCTATTACATCCTCCCATTATCTTTCTATTATATCCTCCCATTATCATTCCATTGCTTTTTCATATTATCATTTTATTTCTATTACCATGCGTTACTCGAATTATCTCCCACCCGTCGCCATTCCCTCCGTGTTTATATCCAAGGCCGGATATGACGTCGACGCTTCGAGCATACGTCTTTTGCGATAGTCCGACTTCTCGTTGTTGTGGCGCCGCCTGCCGGCGTTGCTCTTCTCCGTCGGCTGTCGCCATCTTTCCGCGCGTCATCTCGTCACGTGGTTGGCTTAAGTGTGATTTGGTGCCCGGAGGAGCGCTAGGTGCGGCTAATGGCGCCCGCGGGGCACCACGCCCGATAACTCGAATCTGAGATAAACGGGCGCTCGGCCGACAAGACTACACGCCAGCGATATTTACCAGGAGACCATATGGCTCTTCTCTGTGTATAGCCAATCTCCTGCCTGGATCAGGATAAGACATGGCCAGATGTGGTCTTCTGCGGGGACACAGGAAGATGCCGTCTTCCTCTAGGACGCAGGAAGACGGGGTCTTCCTATAGGGCCGAAGAAGCTGCTATCTTCTCCTCGGAGAGAACAAAACTAGTCCTCCAAAAATTCAACTAGTACAAGACGCAGGAGGAGTTGTCTAATTCAACGAGAAAGGAAGAAGAAACAGTTTTCTATTACACAGGAAGAGGATACGATTGTCTTCTGAGTCATAAGAGTAGGTGACCATCTTCAAAGATATGAATCAGATGCTAGAAGATGCTGTCGTTTTCCGCGATACAGGAAGAGGGACTCTTCTAAGAAACGGAAAGAGGCGACCTTCTAGAATACGGGAAGACGTAATTATTTTTTTACAAACATCTCCACGACGAGAGACAGGAAGAGGCAGTCATCATCCAGTGACTAAGACAAGCCATAACTACAGACGAGACATTCTTCGCGGACACAGGAAGTGGTGATCTTCGCATCCTCTGTATGACAGATACGACTCGCAGGAAGAAGGCAATCTTTTCTCGAAGCACGACCAGGACAAGACCCGGAAAGATGCGCTCTTCCCCGAGCCTCCATTTCTCGTTTCCATTTTATGAATAATCTAAACAAAGAGGTCAGCCTTAGGCCCGGTTTATCCGGCCGTAGAAAGTCTGTAGGCTAGGGAGCCGCGGCTTGGCGATCTGTCGGCGTGCTAGCCGCGGCTTAGCGAGCTGTCGAGGCTCAGCTGGTATTCTGATATTTTTCTGAGTGGTTATTGTCCGAGATCTGAACGCTTTGATTAATCACCCACGAACACTTGGATAATTCGAAGTCGGCTGCTCGCAAGCCGAACTCGTATTCGTCATCTCCGTGTCCATGAATGTTCGGCCTTCATCTAGTACTGATTGTAAAAATTGGAAATCTGATTAGTGAGTGAGTGAGTCAATCAGTCAATCAGTCAGTCATTCGGACAGTCACACAGTTAGTCAATCTATCAGTCAGTCTATCAGACAGTCAGTCAATTAATCAGTGGGTCACTTACTGACTGAAAAAGTGAAAACGTAAATTACATCTATGATATACGGCCAAATGGTAACACCCTAATTAAAATGAGATTCGAACCTACGACCCAAAAGTCTGCAGCACAACGCACTATCATCTGAGCTATAGCAGGGAGGGACCTGAACAATGATGGCATGAGATAGATCGTTTGATGCCTGTCCGTCTACCTGGTCTCATCCCTGGGTTTTCCCTTTTGTTTGCATTATCTTCTATTATCTGTAAACACTGAGGTATCCTCTGAGTGAAGAACGTCCGATAAGCGGAAATGCTCATTGTCTGGTCGTTATGGAGAAGTTCAAGGTAGTTTATCCGCTCTGTGAGGTGGTCGCCCGCCAGGTTTCCACTCTACTTCGATCTGGTTGTTTCCTGAATTTGGCATAACCAATCGAGGCCAGGTCAAAAGGTTACCCTCGTTGTTGGCGTTATCTCACGGTAGCGCCCTGGTTTAATTCCTAATCACTGGCCATTTAGATGTAAATAACTGAAGCCCTTAGATCTGAGTAGAGTGAAAAGTCCTTAGAAACATTAAGCTAATTCCGGATTATGAACCCCATTTATGAATCCGATATGATCATGTCTTCGGCTTAGCCTAGTACAGGGCCATTATTCTAGAAGACAGTTCCGGATCGTCAACCGGTGAGACGTGCGCCGCGAACTCAATCTTAATGGCTGTGGGAACGGATCCGGTCATCGAATCGTTCGCTGTTCGGGATTATCATAGGCGGCGCGTGGCACCCCGGCTGTCCGCGATCCATAACATTGATCTCCGCTTCCGGATCATCCGGCTTGCCTGGGAAACCACCGACCCAGATGTTAACTATAACCCATCGCGAGCACGTGACCATTATGTCACGTGACATGATTTAAGAAAGTCGACGACTTTCGGATCATACTTCAGGTCGATACTCGCGGTTTCCGTTTCAGAAGTGGGCCATAGTACAGTAGGCCCTCTGGCGTCAGTCGGGCCACAATATCGACAGAAAATTTTTAACAGTTTATATTTATATTTTTTTAATATTTTTGTTGACATCGTTTCTTGGCCGACATCATTTTTCGGGAACCAGTTGTTGACATTTCGAAATCAGTCCAAACACACTTCGAGTTCGAGTTAAACAGATCCCGAAAACGAGATAAACCGAGAAAATGTATCTGAAAGTAGAAAGTTTACCGCTAGTTGTTTTTGTTGTTTTTGTTGTTTTTGTTGTTTTACCGTTTTGTTGTTTTTTGTTGTTTTTGTTGTTTTACCGGTTTCGTTCGTAATTTTTTGCAAATAACGACCAAAAAGCAACGAGCTACAGTTAATTAAATTCCTCTGACGACAGCTATTCAGTGCTGGCGACCATACACCTCCCCGTCCCCGCGGTCAGCTCCCCCACCCCGCGGGTCTAGCACCCACTAAAGTCACCACGTGCGACGACAACTGACCCTATTACTAGGTCGACTACCGGAAATGGGCGGACATTTGTCGTTTTGGTGTTTGTTTGTTTGACAAACAATCTAATTTACGCAGAAAGTAATTATTTTCGTTATTAACAAACGCCAGCGATATTTCTAATTATGCTCTTTATGTCATATTTAACGACGTCAATTATATAATAATTTGTAGCCGAAAATGATGATTCGAGACAAACAGTTCGAAAAAATGATAACTTCGAAAAAGGCGTAATTTGCGGCGTTCAAGCAATTATCATTGTTTGTCGTCGGATGACACATGGTATTTGTGTGTGTGTGTGTGTGTGTGTGTGTGTTTAATAAGACATTGGCTCAAAGAACATCCAATCGTGAATTCATACTCTTTATGATTCATCAGGATACTGGTTCCAGAGCAGCGACTTTTCATCCTCTAACATCTGTATTAACTCACTAGTCCATGTGTCGCTATTTAACAAAAACCTTTAAAAAATTTATTATTTAGTCTTGATGTCTGAGTGTAATAGATCTAGGTCAGGTCACGAGGGTTATGAGAATGTTTATTTTAACTGCGTAAACAACATTAATTATAGATAGTTTTAATAATGTTATTATTCTTCAAAGTAACCTTTTGTACCGGGCAGATGTAACGAAGCGATGTTTACTAAAACTGATAATGTAATTGTTATTTGATAATGTTTATCTGTGCTAAAGTAGACCTTTATCGTGTCATAGCTTCGGTACTGTTAAAACTATATATTAACATTTTCAAACCAGACCTAAATTATGTGATAATAATCTAAGATTTTAGTATTATTAATAACAAACAGATTAAAGCTAGCCATAAATATCATAATACAGACCGGATATGACTGGACTTAGAAAAGATGATTATATTCGCAGATATTACTAAAGTGAAATACAATCATGTATATAGAACTAAAATTGACTGCAAGGGGTCTCTATCCTAAATTTCAAGAAGAGCTGGTCCAAGTGTCACCCCTCGATATATGATGCAGCGTTTCCATTCCTGCCAGGAGTACTTGTAATGCTTTAAGAGCGTGCCGTGCCTGCTACAGTCATTTAAATGCTGGATAACCAGGCCAAACACCTAAACGGCGTGCCTCCAAAGACGCAAATAGTACACGGAACATACAGCTCTAGATCAACTTTTCTTAGAATGCACGGACCTGGAAATATATAGTCTCCACGCACAGAATAGGGAACATCTCAACCGCAACCTAATATGCCATGTGATATTTGTTGGAGGGTCAAATACCCCATAAATATACAAATCCACCAGATACAAAGCCTTCTGCGGTGTTAAATATTACAAGAAGGAAAACACTAAATTACAAAGATGAAATGTGTGTATGTCTGTTTTAACACTGTGCAAACAAGCACTGGCACAGAGAATCACCAAATATGAATATAATCTGTCTACTGATTCCAGAGAAACGACAAGATTGTTTATTAAGCAAAGAGACGCTACCTATCTATACCTCGCCATATTTATTCCCCCCCCCCATCTACACCTTCCCCCAGCATAATACCGCTCAGTGTCCCAGTAATCCAATTCCTTCCCATGCATGTGGCTGTCTTTCAGTCGTAAAGTGGTAAGTCGAAATTTACCAGCTCTCGGTTCGAAAGCCATGGATTGTTTTAGGATACAGCGCCTCTACCGGACATCCGATATGGTATGTCTCCTGTCGTGTTGAAATATCTACGGATTGTAAGGATCCTCAGAACGAGAAGAGGAAGAAAAACAAATAATGAACAAAGTCGTTTTTAAGGCGCTTAAAGCAATTAATACAATTGTACGATAACAACAACAACAGCAGCAGCAACAACAACAACAACATTCACAACAACAAACGTATCCCTTGTAGAACTTTCCGCCAAACTTCCCTAAAGCAATGATCCAGAATGCAGGCCTTAGGATATCATCTCAATGTCATTATCCGGTTGGCCGACGCCGGAACGGGAAGAGTTATTGTCGTAGACTCTGCTCCAGACACCTCCATTTACCCATCCCGAGGGGACACCCGCCTAGTCGGACCAACCCGGTCACAGACCCTACACGTATCCGGAACATTGTGCCATCGTCTTTGTCCAGGTTCTGGAGTATTTGGCGAAACACTCGAGAAACGGTTGGTCGGGATTGTCCGGAATCTGGCGGATACTCATTTTCGGGATCATTGTGTGTGCGCCTTCACTGATGGATGGTTTTGTGTCATCTTTGAGCGACACGTTTCAGAGGACTGATTGCCAAACAATTACCCACAATGTTGGCGAGACATCTGCATAGCGTAGCTGGTACCGCGGTTGTCAATCGACCTCCAGTACCTGTGTTCAAATCCCGGCCTGGTCGTGTGTCAAGGGTGTTTCATCTTTCACTTCACCTCATGAAAACGGTAACGTGTTCGCATTTCATGTCGTAAAAGCGACTATGGCTTAGCTCAGTGATCAGGTAGTCGGTCGGAAACAGACATGTCTTAGCATTCGAATTCATCCACTTGCTGTTGATTGTTCGGCAGGCTCCGACTGGTACATGGCTTTGAACCGTGAAGATTTATTATTGAATAGGCGTAAATAATAGACGACAAGTAACAATATATACTCCCGTCGGTGTTGCCATTTCTTCGAATTGTACGGGCTAATATGGGGGACGGCCAATAGTGAAATGCCAGCAAGTAAGTCCGTTAATCTTAACGGCTATAAATAAGCATAAACAATTATAATATTGTATTATAAGTATTACAGTTTAGAAAATACTTAGAGTTACAGATTAGAAAGTACTTGAGTTTCAGATTACAAAGCTGTTAGACTTATAATGCCGACAAATATGAATTAGAAGGGTTTCGGATTCTGATCTAGATCCAGAAGACCACGACGCCATCGAGGTCAGTGGGTGGTTGTTATTGATCCAGACACCGTCTGTAATAACGAAGCCAATCGGTGAGTCGTCCGGATTGTTGAAGCGCTCACAAAGTGACTTTCTCTTTTATCGTTCTTGGCTTCAAGGATAATATCCTAGAATCTGTCAGAACTCCCTACAAAGAGCCGTCCAGGACACACACACACACACACACACACACACACACATATATATATATATATATATAGAAAGAGAGAGAGAGAGAGAATCGCACACACACACACACACACCACACACAGAGAGAGAAAGAGAGACACACACACATATACATACATAGAAGAGAGAGAGAGAGAGAGATAGAAACACACAGAGAGAGAGACAGAGAGAGAGAGACATACACACACAAAGTCCAAAACCGAGAGAAACAGACAGCGAAAGTCGAATAGAGACACCAACTGTAGATCAATCATTTGGTGTCAGTTGGTGTCACTTGGTGTCAAATACTTCAAAACGTTGTTCTAAGCTACTTCCTTTGTCACAAGTGTCAATCGACTACCGCCAGTTGCCAACAATACACGGACCATCCGTACACCCGGTAGGGGGCGTCCCTATACCAGTAACCCTCGTAACCAACGATACTTTAATACTTTTATTCCAACCCACAATAATCAGTCTATCCCCATCCTCAGTGACTCATCGACCCAAGATCCACAATAGCCCACCTATCCTAGTCCATAAAGCTCATCTATCCTGGTCCATAAAAGGTCACCTATCCTGGTCCATAAAAGCCCACCTATCCTGGTCCACAATGGCCCACCTATCCTGGGCCACGATAGCGCACCTATCCTGGTCCACTAGTGCCCATCTATCCTGGTCCAAAACAGCCCACCTATTCAGGTATATAATAGCCTACCTATCCTCGTCCACGATACCATACCTATCCTGGTCCACAATACCCCACCTATTCAGGTCCACAATAGCCCACTTATCGTCGTCCACGATTGCCCACCTATCATGGGCCACAATAGCCCATCTATCATGGTCCAAAATAGCCCACATATCCTGATCCACAATTGCCCACCTACCACAGTCCATCATGACCGTTAACCAGCTCCTTCACCATCTACAAATGTCCTTGACCACGGTGCCTAATGACCTTGACCCAAGGTGTCCTGTTCGGGATCGCCACCCGGAGGCTGGGGATTCGATTTTACTGTCTCTTTTAGCTTACCGTCGACGTCGTAGAGATCGATTTACCGTCGGTGATAGAGGCCACCGTCAGACTGACAGTCAGCTGACAAAGTTATCGCTTCATTAGACAATAGTCAGTCAGTCCCGGGTTAATCAAGTACACTACTGGCCTTTGATGTTAGTTAAGTCTTCGGTAGACGACGATATTGAGGGAATTGGAGGGGGAAATTTATATATATATATATATATATATATATATATATATATAGAGAGAGAGAGAGAGAGAGAGGTTGCATAGATAGGCTGAGCAAGATATTTAGGTTGCTAGAAAGATATATATCTGGATGTGTCGAAGATGATCAAACAGATAAAAGAGAAAATGGAATCATAATGAGACAAAGATAGATAAAGATAGAGAACGCCCAGTCGATACAGGTGAATGAAGAAATAAATAGATAGACAGGTGAATAGATAGATATATACACACACACATAAGAGAGAGAGAGAGAGAGAAAGAGAGAGACACACATACACAGATATATATATATATATATATATATATATACAGAGAGAGAGATGGGGGAGCCATCCATAATTATATTCAGAAACATAGAGTATATATATATATATATATATATATATATATATATAAGTGTATATATATATATATATATATATATATATAGAGAGAGAGAGAGAGAGATTGTCTTCCTTGAAGGACAAGATCTCACCCTTTTCACGACCAGACCAAATTATGGCCGCTTATTTTATTAACAGCTCTTTGAACTGGTCCCTGCCAACCGGATCAAATTATCGATAGGATTCCGACCCCTCGTCATCCGATTATTGTGTTATAAAATCACCGAATGCCGCATTAGTCACCGTGACGGAGGTCTGAGGGTGATCAAGGCGACCCGCAACTAGTTCTCGGAAGCTAATTCGTTCATTAAGACTGAACGCCACCCACCCGTTACGAGGAGAACACGCAACGCGACTGTCATGGAATAGCAAGGACAACACATCGCCGACACGTTCGCCGCTAGGAGGCAGAGTGGCGCTAGTTTCGTGATCGCCTATGACGCGTTAATAAAATCCGAGCCACTCCTCGATGTAGTTCGTTCCGTGTTTCACTCTACACCGTGTGGTCGTGGTGCTGATGGTGTTGGTTTTTCCCGGTCGGTTGATGTGGAATTATTCTTCGGGCGCGCTGTTCGTCTTCATGTGGGTAGATTGATGGTGGGGGTTGAGGGATTGGACGGGGGGGGGGTTTAAGGGGGACGTTGGCCTCAAGTTATTGGCCGTTCACTTCACGGTTCTTCGGCTACTCCCTCGGAGCGAACCGGACAGATTAAAGCGGAAATGCGAAATGAAGGAATTAAACGAGGCAATTATCATCTGATTGGATGTCAGTTGATTTTCTGTCCGAACTCCGATGACGAATGATGACATAAATACGTGTATAAGGCGAATTAGCCCATCTTTATCTGTCTCCCTCTCTCTTTCTCTGTGTCTGTCTGTCTGTCCGTCCGTCTCTCTCTCTCTCTCTCTCTCTCTCTCGTGTGTGTGTGTGTGTGTGTGTGTGTTTTAGCTGTGTATAATAAGGCACAGGCACAGAGAATCTCGAACCGTGAATTCAAACTCTGGACGTTTCTTCAGGTGACTGAATCCAGAGTGGCGACTTTTCTTGCTGAGACGTTGTGTGTGTGTGTGTGTGTGGTGTGCGTGTGTGTATGTATCACCCTCTTTGTATGTGTGTGTGTTTTGTTTGTTTGTATGTGTGTGTGTGTGTGTGTGTGTGTGTGTGTGTGTGTGTGTGTGGTTCGAGTCCGAGACACGTGACAAAATGTCAATAACAATGTCAGAAAATATGACAATATAATGTTAGTTATCGGAGCTTAATAGAGGGATGTCACAAACCGTGGTCTCTCTCTCTCTCTCTCTCTCTCTCTCTCTCTCTGTCAATATATAGATCTATCTATCTATCTTTTTTGTTTATTTATCTAAACATCTATATGTCTATATGTCTGTTCATTTTTCTATTCTATCTATTATCTATCTATCTATCTATCTATCTATCTATCTATCTATCTATCTATCTATCTATATGCTATCTTTAATTTCTTTATCTTATCTATCTATCATTTATTATAACTATCCACTATCTATCTTCTATATATTCATTATATTATAGTTTTTTTTTTATACTATATTATCATCTATTACATATATCTATTATATCTGTTATATCTATCTAACATTCATAATATATCATTCACTTCCCACATCTCTCTCTCAATATATATATATATATATATATATATATATATATATCAATTACATCATGATGTTTATGACTTATGATGCTCTCAACATCAAATATACTTCATTACATCGCTCTCTGTGTTACTAAGAGCAACACTTGAAATATCTCCTCCCAGTAGCCACAACCCGCCCCGCCCCTCACCACCACATGATAACCGCTCGATAACCACACAACGACCACGCCATAACCGCTCGATCACCACACAACTACTACGCAGATAACCACTTGATGACCACACAATGACCACACGATAACCGCTCCAGATTAGAATACGGAGAAGCGACTGAAAATCTTGTTAGACGAAGCTGCTGTTTATAGGTGGCGCTATGTGTCTGGTGGGCGACGACCGGTAGGTGGAGGAGGGGCGATGCCTGGCCCATCCTCTCGGGTATTGTATCAAGGTGCTGCCACCTGTCAGTAAACTATGAATTAAACATTAAACAACGGCGCCCGGCTGGAACGTCCGGATCTCGGGATCACGTCCACCTCTTGATGTACAGGTGGCGCGTTGGCACGAGATTATGGTCGGCCATCCGGGTCACAATTCACTTAAATCTAGACATTCAAACACACGTAAAATAAGCGACCGATAATTTAATTGATGAACAACAATTTTTTTAATAAAATATTTCCCGTATGTCATAACAGTAAGCAAGAACAATATTGTTGCTAAGGCAAGATATGGCTTACTTTTTCAAATGATGACATTTACTCAGCAACGGCTGATGTTTAGTCACATTGGTTTATTTTCTCCCCATTAAAGTAGTTTATACAAGTCCCTTAAAATAATTATGTATCCGTGTATATAGTTTATCACTTGCTAATGGTTGATTTTTAACGCGTGCTTTATAATAATAATTGGACAAAAATAGACGCGTACAGAATTCAATTAAGACGCGAACATGATTAACATATCGGAGCGGCTAAATATTGAATTATGACCCGGCAGGCCAGCTATACGAGAGAGCCTGATATAGCTTCATTATGGGATGTTCTATGGCGGCCGAACGCGGTACAAATCTCTCCAATCGTCTGCCTACACAAAGACATAATGGCTTAATTATTGGCTCTGTAACAGTACTGAGATAACCTTAATCAAGTTAACATAATGGCGACACACTCATCCCCGTTAGCTGGCTGTTAAAATAGCGAGAAAAATTAACGGAAATTATTTTCTTGAAACGACGCCATAGAAGGATATGACGTCACTTCTCGGAACAAAGACACCAGCAGATGGTTGGCGAGTTACTACAGGGCGTTCGAGTATGATCGGATTTTGACTCGACGCGATGAACTCGAGCTATCGGTCTAGAGATTAGGAAAACAGGGCGAAGTGGGGTGTCCCGGTGTCAGGGAAAATCGTCTGCTTTTCGATGGATTCTAAAACGGGAATGAATCTTATGGCAGGGTGGGAGAGGGCACTGGCACGGAGAATCCCGAATCCTGATTAGACCCTCTGGACCATTCATTACAGGATTGTATGAAGGGAAGCATTTTCGTGTCGAGACTTGTATTGTCACATCACCAGCTTTCCCTCCCCCAATCTCTCTCTCTCTCTCTCTCTCTGTCTGTGTGTGTGTGTGTGTGTATGCCTATGTGTATCTGTATGTGTGTGTGTTTGTACGTGCCTGTGTATATGTATGTATCCGTCCTAGTAACTATGTCTTTCTATTTATGTTTATGTGTGTCTGTACCAGTGTCTGTATATGCATGAACGTGCCATATATATATATATATATATATATATATATATATATATATTGATCATTATCAGCAACATGCCAGAGCACAGACAACTCGACTTATATATCTATAATAGATCCTTTGTTATGACACAACACAACTACTCCTCCCCTCTCCCCATAGATAACAAGTACATTTAGTTCCCTATTAGTAAAGCTGTCCCTTTAACTGGCGTAATTTAGCCCACTCCGATACTGTTACGATGTATTTTATTGACGTAACGTGACTGAAGCGCAAATAGAACCGGTTTCCGACCGCCCCCTAACCACTCGGACCAATCGCCTTCGTCCGTCCCAGATGTATAACAATTATCATTTGGTACTGTTTGGTGTGGGCCGTATAACCACATATGGGGCGCCTATATTTGGGAACGATCCGATCGATCTCTGGAAGGTGGGATGAGACAAAAGATGGAAGCTGTTTATATGGTCGGATGGTCGTTTGTGCTCGCTCTCTCTCTCTCTCTCTCCCTCTCTCTCTCTCTCTCTCTCTCTGTGTCCCGACTGAGATTAATGCCAATAATGGTTTCTTCTCATGATGAAACATCCAGATAAAGTAATCACAATTTCATTTACTGCCAACACACACACACACACACACACAATCGTTCTGATCCTGTTGTTTACTGTGTGCGGGTGTAAGGTAACAGTTTGAGCTGAGTGACGAGTAATGCTGTAATGACTGGAGTGTACTGACGAGGTGTAGATATAGATAGATAGATAGATAGATAGATAGATAGATAGATAGATGCGGACATTCATACATGCATATATGAAATATATATATATATATATATATATATAGAGAGAGAGAGAGAGAGAGAGAGTTGTATATGAACCAGAAGAGAGGAAGATGATTGACAGTTAGAGACATACATATAAAGATAATAAAGAGCTACCTGGTTTAGCTGTTCCAGAAATCTATTGATACGTTTGTTCATCAAGCGATCGATCAAAGCACTAGCGCCACCCACCTCCGCCCCCACTTACCTTGAAGAATGGTAGCAGACGGCGGAGAGGGGGGTTGTTGTTGGGGGGAGAGTGGACGACCTGAGATACGGGAGCGAGTAACATCGACAAAAACATGACGCCGACGCCGAACAACTTAGCAGTTTTCTCTTAAGACTTGATGAATGGAGAGAGAATGTCTCTCTTCGACCATTCACTCCCAGATGTAAATCGTCTGAGGAACCGATGTAAACAGAATGACAACGAAACCGCTCGACGTTAATTTGCGCCGAAGCCGAGTAGACGCGGGGCCGAACGAGAACCCGGTGACGATTTGGCCGGCGGACGAAAGCAAACAGGGCCGTATCGGTGGTGTGTGGGGGCTAATTCGTACCGTATAGGGAAATATGTGTCGGCTGTTTATCGGAACTGATGATAAGCCGGCCAGCATGGTGGCATAACATTACGTTGGCTGAGCGGAAAGGTGTTCGGCTAGAAACCGTGGGGTTCTGCGTTCGATCACAGTAGGTGACTGGCCGGTGGTGTTTGACGTGTTTTAGGCTCCATAATTATAGGTTAATTTCACCTATTCATAGGTAACCAAAATATGAAATCTGAGAATATATATATATATATATATATATATATATATATATATATATCGCTTACATCGTGTGTTTTTCCCATTTAGCCAACCATAGACATAAAGGCGTAGAAAAGACAACAACAGTTACAGTTTTTAACATTTTAATATTGACTTAAGTTTTTACCACTTAAGTTAGACTGAAGTACTCCATCTTGTTTATCGGCAAAGGATTTATAAGGGATTAAAAATACTATGTTTGTTTCGCTGAACTTAATCCTCACTTCATATCCGAGTTTTGTTTAGTTCTAAGGTAGACGATGGAACGGTAGATATTTTTATAGTAATATGACAAATTGCTCTAGTAATTGTAAATATTAGGCTTCTTAGCAGTAGATATAATATTTCTGGTGGTGTATATATATATATATATATATATATATATATATATATATATTTATATAGTTTAATTGTGGAGCATGTTTTGGGTGTGCTTGTAAGTTTAGAAATTGTCCCTGTGACGGTAGATGTTATCCTGGCGACAGTATACAATGTCCTCGTAACAAACGCCATTGGTGACACCATCACCCCCCCCGCCGATTAATCGTGAAAATATAATGTAATAATAATAATAATAACATAACACTTATTATAGCGCCACATATCCTAATACTTAGTTCAAGGGCGCTTAACAATATGAAATAAACACATTTACATTATGTACAAGTTAATATGGTCAACCATATGCTTGTGTGAACAAATGAATCTTTAGCATAGATTTAAATTTGTTTAATTTGTCCGTACTCCTGATATGAAGTGGGATATCGTTCCACAACGTTATCCTCATTTTGCTGTTAATGACCGGTATTGTCTTGGGAACATTCGAATAACAGCTACCACTTTCCTATTAACAGCTACAAATGTACTCACAGTTACTGTTATTCTAGTAGCAGCAAACATTGTCCTGGTAACAGCTGATATATTGTCCAGCTAATAACTATTATTGTTCTATTAACGACTGGCTAATATCGACCCTTTAACGACTACAACAGTACTCATAACAACTACTACAGTGTTCATAACAACTATAACAGTACCCATTACAACTACCATTGTCCTCAAGATAGGTGTTACTGGTTTGACGCTAGATGTCGCTGTCTGTCTAGTTTTATCCCATGTTTTGTTGGCCTCGTTTTATTTTCATGTCCCGAACGCGTCTAACGTATCTAAACCGTCTAAAATCTCCCTCGCACGTCTAATACGATCAATGTGTCTATGTAACACGGCACTAATGTCTCTTTAACACGTGTCTAATATAGTTAACACGTATAAGGTGTATAACAACTCAAAGACGTCTAGACATCTATGGTGTCTAAGCTCTATTTCTTGCTCACTCTTTTGGACTTCTCTAAATACTACAATTTTAGAAGTTTTGCCTCATTCTGTCGCAGACAATATGTCAGAAGATTATTGACACGGAGAGGACAATAACGTAACCTTTCTGGTCACGATCTGACTGATGAATTGTCCAGTCGATCCGGATCAACGGATACGGCATCTGGCAAATTCGGGGAGTCTGTTGACGGGCAGCTAGCTCGCGACCGATTCGAAGACGACGACCGCCGCGATCCGGTGAGGCGCTGCCATTCTGGCGGCCATCTTGTCTCTTTCGGAAGGCACGGTCTCGCTCATTATAGGACAGTCGTTAGGGCGTTGGTCGGCGTTAATGTCACCATTCATCTGGATCTCGTCCCTGAGACGGTGATAATGGACCGGGCGTTACAGATGATGAGCCAGCCAGGATGAAGGACAATCACATGATTGTAGGAGGACAATTGCAGGACAATGACCATTGAGCAGTCATTGTTCATTCGTTTCGGTCTCGTCGCGGATCATTTACAAACATCTGACAAATGAGAAAACGACTCAAGTACGAAATAAACTGTTCTAAGATGGCAACGATGGTTGGGTGTGTGTGTGTGGGGGGGGGGTACCCAACGTCAGTCGGTCGTTAAACGAAGGTGGTCTTTAAGGCAGGATTTATTGCTTACAACCGAAAAGACAGCTAATGAATTGGAGGCAGCGGATTTAGCTGAAACAGGTGGTCTGGACATTGATATCAGTGCGTGTACGTCATCTAAAGATTACCGTAGGTTCCTTTGGATGATCTTTGAACGGAATCTTCCCCGGCAAGTTGTGGCGTGGTGATTGGCAGCTGTTTTCCAACTGTAATCGCAGTTGCACGCCAATTATATTTAGTCATTTCGTAATGTTTTTGTTGTGGTGTTGTTTACAACAATTCGCTTTCGACCTCATTTTAATAACACCCCAATGACGGATATGGCAGCTGTGAGTAGGACACCATGACACCTGTGATTGTAGAAAAACGTGAGCTACGTGTAAAAAAAACTTTCATTTTTGAGTGGGGAAATATGATAGATGTGAGTACAATAATATAACAGCTGTGTGTAAGATGTGTGTGTGGGACAATATGGCAGCTGTGTGTGTGTGTATATGTGTGTGTGTGTGTGGGGGGGGGACATTAAGACAACTTTGTGCGGGGAAATGTGATAGTTATATGTCGGAAAATATGATAGTTATAAGTTTAACAAGATATGTGTGTGTAGAACCGCTGTAGCCTGAACCACGAACAACTTAAGTCCTTAGTATTATTAGCTCATTACTATCAAGTTCTTAGTGTTAAGTCCTTAGCATCAAGTTCTTTAGTATTAAGGTCTTTTGCTGTGGCCGAGACGGTAACGCGTTGAACTCAAAACGATGGCGTTCGCGTACGAGTGGTAAATACCCCCTGTTGTAGAAAGTGGTAAAATACCCCCTGGACAGAAAATATAGTCAGATAGTCAAATTTTCTGTGGACATCACAAATGTCTCAAGATATCGGGGTTAGTTTCTGTGGAGATAAAATGTCCCCTAACGATCCGGGTTACGCTCGTGGTATGTCTCCTTCGATAGGGCCGAGCGTAGTCCTTGGGAAACCCAAGTCCGAAATAAAGGGGTGTGGGGTAATTGGGTGAAAGGGGGAGGGTGGGGAGAGCAGCGTCAATTATGAATAAATCTAATGGAGATCAAACGTATGTCCATTAGTGTTTTGACATCTTTGCTAATGGGTCCGTTAGTTTTTGGTTTATTTTGTTGTCGAATTAGATCATGAAACCAGATCCGGGCTGATCTAAGGACTTAAAATTATATTCACGGTCAAGAGCTTCGATGGACTGCACTCTACCTATTCTCAGTTTATGGACACCTACAATCTGTTTCCATCGTCAACCGACCGGGGTGTATCCCGTACCCAGCATCGCTGACCATCACTATGAAACATCCCAATTTCAGAACGTGGATTTGAAATGAAAAGCCACACTCCGGCTGAGTCATATCCGAGTTACTCAATCAATCAATCAATCAGCTAATCAAAGTGTTTTTACGTGCCAATCGCTGCTCATTTCCAGACGACTTAGAGAGATTCCTCAAATACTGTGATAGTTTAGTCTTCTGATCAGAAACCGTTTCTTTTCTCGTCTGTTTTATTCTATTCTATCGCCATTTTTGATGGAAAACTCCAAAGACGCCATCTTTGATATTCTATGCACCTCGTCCACGACGTTCCTCTTCTGACCTCTGGAGGTCAAATCGTTCTAGTTCCATAAATCAACATCAGGCGGTGTTCTTGCAGCCGTAAATACCGATAGCTAGAGGTTAGAAGTGATCCAGAAAGGTGGATCTTTCTGGAGCTTCCGTCTGGATCTTCGTGCAGTCTGAACTAACAGAACTCGACCTTGTGGTGCTGAATTGTTGTGGAGCTTAACTTTGTGTAACTTTGTCGGGGTACATTTGACCGGATTTGAATCTGATGGGTGTCACCTCGTGGGGCTCAGATTTATTGGAGTATACCTTTGTGGGACTAAGATTTAGTGGAGTGGAGCTTTGTGGAGCATAACTTTGCGGACCTTCACTTTTTGAAGCAGAAATTTTGTGAAGAATAGCTTTATGGAGCTCAGCTTGTGGAGCTAAAGCTATCTCAGCCAAATGAGTGGAGAAAATAATTTGGCCAGCTAGGCTCCGTGGAGCTGAACTTGACGGGAATTAGCTTAGTGGAGCCTGGCTGTGTTAGTCCCGACTTAAATGGGCTGATTTGGTCATTTATTTTGGTTTGACACAAGACAATAAGCTAACATTAGAAGAGAGATGCATAACATCTGTGTCACAGACATCCATCTCTAAGACAAACGTTTCTCAGACAGATGATTTTAAAATAAATGCTTCAAATACAGAGGTTTTTGAATGAAAGTCTGAAAATACAAATGCTTTCAGTAGATACATTTTCAAGGCAGTGCTTTCAAGACAAAGGGTGGATATTAAAAACCTGGCAGATGTTTCAAGACCAGATGTTGTTATACATCAGGTTTAGACAAATCGGGATTAGTATAGTTGTGGCTATTGTTCTTACTGTTCTGATGCTATGTCTGGATCATTCTGGGGTTGGGAATTATTTTAACATGTGGGATCAGTGAGCTGTGATCGATAAGCTGTTATTATTGAACTATGATTGTTGAACTGTAATAGGCTGAGTAGTGATTGGTGAGCAGTGATTAATGAGTTGTGATTCGTGAACTGTGTTTGGTGAGCGGTGAATGTTGGACTGTGGTGACCAATTGTGATTGGTAGAGTGATCCAGATCGCTTATGATTGGTTAGATCCGTAATAATCAACAAAATGAATGGAATGTTTATAATTAAAACAATAACAAAATTGATAGAGATAAAGACAGAAATATCTCAGACACAGATTTATATTGTCAGATGAGACACATAGCTCAGACAGACCTATTAGACGGTCAGATGAGATATACAGCTCAGACAGACAGGTTAGACGGTCAGATGAGATATACAGCTCAGACAGATATATTAGACGGTCAGATGAGACACATACCTAAGACAGACATATTAGACGGTCAGATGAGACAGACAGATTACAGATACTAGTCACGTGATATTATACATGTTTAATGAAGATGTTTCTTTGTTTGTTGACTATTGGTCTCCATCTTGCCGACAGAATACAGGTGTGTCTGTTTGTTAACAGGTGTCGCTAACAGTTGGTGGGGGGGGGATACACAGCTTGAGATAGTACAGGTAGGGGGAAGTCTAGAGGGTAAAGGAAGGTGAGAGTGAGAAGTAATGTATGAGAGTAAATGAGAAAGGAAGACTGTGGTAGAGATATAAATATGAGAGAGAGAGAGAGAGAGAGAGAGAGAGCGTATGTGTGTGTCACACGTCCTGCTCCAGAACTGACCAGTCATTGATCAGTTTTATCCAGAACCACGTTCATCTCGTAAATAATGGTCAATGTTTACTCCTTTACACTACCCCCCCCCCCTTTCCCCCTTCCCGACGTTCTATCCAGAAAACAATTTTATCATCAGTTTATAGACGTCGTATTAACGGCTAGGCACGCCGCTTCCGGATCCGATCCAGGTTTATCGAGCCAATGAGAGAGGGCGGTGATTTATCCCGGAGTTAGCTAACCAGTATCCGGATTAAGGTGCGTGTCACGCATCCGGCTTACGACTGGACGTACTCCGGAGACGATATAAACTGCATCCAGTATGTGGCAGGTATATCTGGATCACAGATCCAGAAATATGGCAAGTAACGGAGAACACGGATCCGGAGACAGACTGTGTGGTGTCACGCAATTGTACGATCCCGATGATTGATTAGATTGACTAACTGCGGATGTGTGGAGGGAGGGGGGGAACTGTATGGGCGATATAAAATGAACGTCTGTCTAGAATGTTTGAAGAAATGTCGTAACATCCTGGGCAATGTTTGGCAGTAACGATACGTTTGACATGGGTACCCTTAACATTGGGGGCAAGGTAAATAACATGGGCAAGGTTAACATCATGGGCGAAGTTAACATCATGGGCAAAGTTAACATCATGGGCGAAGTTAACATCATGGGCAAGGTTAACATCATGCCCAAAGTTAACATCATAGGCAAAGTTAACATCATGAGGGAAGTTAGCATAATATGCAAATTAACATCATGGGCAAATTAACATCATAGGCAAATTAACATCATGGGCAAATTAACATCATGGACAATGTAAGCATTGCGGGCAGATTTAATGTCACTATAGAGCTAAGATCGGTGTAGGATGACTGTTCTAAGCACTTTATGATTGCCTTCCGGTTTATAGACTAACAAGCCGGCTGGTATCTATATAGTTTCTTGCTATATGCACCACAGTAATCCAGAATAATCCAGAATAATCCCCTATAATCTAGCCAGATTGCTATTTTACGACATACTCAGCCAGCGAGCACGTGCTATATGACCTATATTTAATGGGCTATAATATACCATAATATACCACATTTAGTACAATGGGATAGTTAATAGTCTGTAGCTGGCTCAGTGTCCTTCTGTCACTCCAGCATCTCTGGATCTGGCTCATTGGGTTAACTCAACGTCAATGGGTGAGTCCAGCATCTGGGACTAGATCAGTGGGATGCCTGAATATCCCTGGATCAATCCAGCATCCCCGAGACTGGTTCAGTGTGTTGGATCAACGTCCCTGGGTCAATCCGCCATCTCGGGACTAGTTCAGTGTGCTGGCTCAACGTCCCTGGATCAGTCCGGCATCGCTGAGACTGGTTCAGTGTGTTGGCTCAACGTCCCGGGGTCAATCCGGCATCTCGGGACTAGTTCAGTGTGCTGGCTCAACGTCCCTGGATCAGTCCGGCATCCCTGAGACTGGTTCAGTGGGTTGGCTCAACGTCCCTGGATCAGTCCGGCATCTATCAGACTGGTTCAGTGGGCTGGCTCAACGTCCCTGGATCAGTCCGGCATCTCTCAGACTGGTTCAGTGGGCTGGCTCAACGTCCCTGGATTATATCTAAGACTGGCTCAGTGGACTGACTAAATGACCCAGTACTGGTTCAGTTTCAAGGAATCGACTCAATATTCATCCCTTATGGCCAGTGACTCAATATTCAACACTTATGGCCATTGACTCAATATTCAACACTATGGCCAGTGACTCAAAATTCAACACTTATGGCCAGTGACTCAATATTGATTGAACATCCCTGTCATGTCTCAGAAACTTTGACTACCTTACCATCTGACCAATAGCTCTAGGAATATGAACCAACACTGGATACGCCCATCACTAAATATGTCCAGCTTTTCCATGGACTGGCTCAGCATCACTCGACTGATTCAACATCCTTGGGCGAACTCAATTGGGGGGGGGGAGTCATCTGGCTCATTAATGGTAAATCAGTATTAATGGTGAATCAGTATTAACGGTAAATCAGTATTAACGGTTATCTTAACTTTCATTTAACAGCGATTTACTGGCTCAAAATAGGAAGCCAAAACCGACCCAAAATTAGTGGGTGGGTTGACTCAACAACTCTGAGTTCATCTGACCATCGTGGCTGACCTAAACATCCACAAGCATCGTTATTACCGCCCCACAACATCAGTCATAACACGTCAGTTTCAATACTTGAGTTTCGTTTGAGATTTTAGTTGCGAATTAACGACATCGTTACAAACGTCAATCAAATGTTGTTGTTATCATGTCATCTGTCATATTCTGTCTCCGTCATCTGTTTAATGGGCCATTATCAACCGGCAGTCATTAGAAAAGCCATTATAGGGCGTTTCTAAAAATATTTTCAACATTAAGTCATTATTGGAACCTGACAACGAACAAATGTCGTCTGCTTTTTGTTGTTTGTTTCGTCTAAAATATAAAAAAAGCATATGCACTTTTTGCGCTCCTGAATTTTCCCAAAAGCTGTACTATTATTTCACCCAATTAATCACCCAAATGCCACTTAGCCATCCAAAAAATCCACCCAGCTGCATGGCAAGTTATACACAGCTGTACAGATTGGTGCGTACACGAACTACTTGTGTATGCGTATGTATGCTCACACTTTTATGTACTGTTGTACTTGTTAATATATATATATATATATATATATATATATATATATATATATAAATCATACTTAGTCCCAGCTTATTTGCGATGGTGTTTCAATTGCGATCAGGTAAGATTTTATCCACCAGGTTAGAATATATGAAGTCTTTGTAATTCTTCCTGATAACGTTTGTTATCATCGTAATTGCTATATTTGACATTCTAAGTGTAAAAACAATAACAACAATAATAACAACAACAACAACAATGGCCACGATAACAACAAGGACGATGGCAAGAAAACATCATCAATATGTTGTCAAATACAATCTTAAGATGTTGTTCTAAAACGTATTAACTGTTATAATTATTATTATTATTATTGTTGTTGCTGTTATTGTTGTTGTTGTGGCCGTGATGATGGTTGTTCTTGTTCGTAGACCTTCTGAAAATACTTTCCCAGACCATTATAAGTTATTACGACTTCATGTTATTTCTATCCAGTTCTTCGTATTCGCGTTTAGAATCTTTTTGAAGACTTGTACAAAAGTCTGTTATGCCATTTTATGTTCATATTCTGTGAAATGCTTCATCCATATTTTGGTGTTATATTCTCCAATTATCCCAAGCAGTACAATAATGTCACAGCTGTAACCGGTGGCATAATAGTTGTCTATAGGACGGTATTCTACTATTTTCTCTCTCTCCGATCATCGACGAAATGCGAACGGAAGTGTCAGAATTCGGGGAAAAGATCACAAAACGTTTACGCTTCGCTGCCAAGAAATTCCCAGAACCTGCTCACCATTCTGGTCTTTGTCAGAGTAGTCCTTGTGTCGCTGGCTCACGAACGATGGGCTCAGTAAAGCAATAATGTGCCTCCAGAGTAGGGAATGGCCCGTGGGTGTGGATGGGGTGGGGGTAAACGTTACTGGGTATAGGAACACGGGCAAGAGGGGGCGATCCCAGGACACAGACTAAATGGAGCCATCAAGTTCCCAGATTGATGATCCCTTACGCGTGTACATTTTGGCGCATAGATAGATACACAGACAGGCTGATGTACAGGGAGACACAGACACGTACGTACACACGCACGAACCCCCCCCCCCCCAGACTCGACCGAACAGTGAGAGTGATACGGGATGGGAGTGGAGTACTATATACTATGTTACCCAGTGAGTAACCAGTGACGTGTTTAATGAACCCCTGGATATGTACGGATCCCTGTTAACAGGATTTACTGGGGTCTGGATCAATAGCCAGCCGTCCAGTGGCTTATAGTAAGTGAATGTCTCTGATCTGATATTGATTGTTGGACATCAAACAGACAATATAGACATTTATATCAACCCTTCTCTCTCTCTCTCTCTCTCTCTCATTCTCTCTCTCTCTCTCTCTCTCTCTCTCTAACGCTTTATCCCCATTATCTGTCTCCTTCTCATTCTCTCTCAATTTATTTTCTCTCGCTCTCCATATATATATATATATATATATATATATATATATATATCATCATCAATAGTGCAGTGGTCAGTGCACTGCGCTGCGAAACTCTCGGTCGAGTTTCGAATCCGACTTTGTGAGATGTTTCCCTCACGATTCGCCCCTCAGCCCTATGTCAAAGATGTGTTTGTGTAGGTGTGTATGTCCAGATACGGAGAGAGAGAGAGATGTGTGTGTGTGTGTGTGTGTGTGAAATACTTTTAACACGGGGTCAAAAGGGTATGACATAGATAATAAGAAATAGTCACTATAACATATGGATATTTTATCAAGGAACTAATTGACGAATGTTAACTTTCACTATTAAGATTTGGAATTTCTCTCTCTCTCTCTCTCTCTCTCTCTCTCTTGGTGTATCATTATCATCATCACACACCCTCTGGGGTGAAAAATACACACATACTGACACAGAAGATGGCGTGTCTAGTAACAATGACGTCACTGACCCTTGAAGGTTGACTGTCCTATTTAGGAGTATAAGGAAAACGTATAGGATTTTATTACTAGTTCTCCTACGAAAGATGCCATCCAAACTTTGTATTCTTTCCCCTAATGAATCACCCTGAAGTTGTAAATATGTGTTGTTCCTGTAACTCAGGTTTTCAGTTTTATTTGTTGATCTATCATTCTCTCTATCTCTCTATCTATATATCTGTCTATGTCTGTCTGTCTGTATGTCGGTTAAGGTAGAAGGTGCCATAAATTGTACGAACACATAAAAATAATGGGTGAGTTACCAACAGACAGACAGACGGACAGACAAACGGACGGACAGACGGATTTTGCCATATCAGATGTCTTCGTGCGAGAAATCGCTCTTTTATGTTCAGTCTCTCGATGAGCAATTAAAACATTATAACCAGGAACTGTAATTCAGTGCGCCACACACACACATACACACACACACACACACACACATATATATATATATAAACACACATACACACATTAAATCCTCGTTCTTGTACCGAAAGTCGGAGTTGTGATGTCACTATAATGGCTGCTGTTCTGTGTCACAGACTGTTGCATAAATCACTCTCTGTGAGATAATAGACGTGTATGTGTGTGTGTGTGTGTGTGTGTTCCCCTCATCCGCATACTACAAACCCGCAGCTGTTCCACCATTTAAAAATAATTCCGGAAGTTGCAAGTCCTTTTATTAGATAATCCTCAATCCTTTTAATGATATGGTACCCCCTCGGTGTTTCCTCATGGGTTTACTAATAAACCTATACCCGTACTATTCCCCCCTCCTCCAAACCACGCCAACTCACCTCAACTCAAATGAGTCATTTCACTAACGCGAGTCTAACAAACGTAACAACAAAACTTCGTCAAAGAGCGACGTTACCCTATTTTCCGGAACGCCCTATCCGAGACTTATCCTACGCCCGGACTGGACCTGGAATGGATCCAGAACGCGGCGTGTTTGTAATTACTGACGTCAGAAGATGAGCAAATCGCATTATGTCGACCTAACAAGATTATCGTCGGCAGCGAGACCGGAAGCGGAAGGGGCGACCCGGTTCGGGGCGGTGGGGGTATGCGGGCCGCCACTGCGCAGACTCGAACCAATTAACTGGCCGCGGTGAACGCGCGACCAATAGCCGCAGCGATGACGTCCCTCACTTCCGTCGTAAACCGATTTTCCAGCTCGAGCCGAGTCGTCACCGGACGTGGACGGGACACACTCTTAAGCTGCGGCATGATTGGCCATTTCGCCCCCATAAAGAGGTCATTTGGTGTTAAGAGCGCCCTCTCGCCGAAAGAGAGAGAGAGAGAGAGGGAGAAGCCATTTCGTGGCTGGGAAGAAGATGAAAAGAGTATTTGTGGGGCTTTTCGTAAACGACCTTATTTGCCTATTTTATTTATTTATAGTTTTCACGCAATGCGACTACCCTTAGATATTATCCGGTACAACGCCCCACCCCCCTCCCCCCCCCCTCCCTACATTACACACTTCCCCGCCGCTCTGACCGATATCATCCCGACACCTGACGTATATATCCCTATACTCCCGGGGGCCTTCCTCAACTCACCATAGAGTGTAATATGTCTACCTGCCAACGGTGGGCTTCTTGTCAATTATTAACTATCTCATCCAAGTAGACACTCATTTAATGGGTCACTGAACCGAAAAGTACCGGAAAGGGATTCTCCGGATCTCTTAATCCAACTCCGTCATCTATAAGTCCTTAGTATAACTGTACATAGATGATTAATTCCCATTATTTGACGCATTCAATTTATCAGGAATATTATTTGTCTCAGTTATATATATATTCAGTAACAAGGTGAATGATGAAAAAGACTCATCTGATGGACAATCAATAGATAAATGAAGCTTTATGGAGATGATACTGTCATTATTTTGTTGTTTGTTTACTCGTTATTAGATATGATATAATAATTGATGGATATTAGAGTCTATATTCCGAGAAACGAATAAATAAAGCTAATTTATGTCTCGAAGATCTTAAACTAGTTTTTGTTCGTCGATGAAATTATTGAATAGCAACAACAACAACAACAACAACATTAATAATCTGACGTTAGGATTAATATCTTTAACATATGATCTTAAATTATTTACTATAAACAAATATAAAGATTCTCTTAACAATTTTACTTATTCATTGTATGCATAAGGGAAAAAAATACAAATATTTTACTATAATAATAATAATAATAATAATAATACTATTATTATTATTATCATTATCATCATAATCATCATCATCATCATTATTATCATTATCAGTATTTGTTTATATATAGGTTGTTCTGTTGATTGTTTTCAATCGATATCTAGATAGTGATCGATATCGGGACAGGTTATACATCACACCTGACAGGTAAGGTACTACAGGTGTGTGTCATAGCTAGAGACAGACACACCTACATACAGACATACAGACAGACACTGATAGAAAGAGAGAGAGACACACACAGAGACACATACATATAGACAGACAGACAGACACTGACAGGGAGAGACACACACACAGAGACACATACAGACAGATAGACAGACAGACAAATCATCAACAATCCGATTTATCAGAGCCGAGTCAGGGTTAGGGGTCAGAGGTCATATGGCTGTATGGGACATAGTTTTAGGGTGATTGCTGTAGTTGTTTTGCTGTTGTTCTCTTTGCTGTTCTCTTTGTTGTCGTCATGTTGTTATTGGTTTATCGTCTTTGTAGATCTGTCATTCTGTGATTGAGTTCTGAAGGACAACTGAAGCAATGGTTTAGGGTGAATCAATGAAACAATTATCTTGTGTGTGTGTGTGTGTGTCATCCTTTTGTATATGTATGTGCAGGCTGTACTTTACGCCATTTCCTCCGTCTTAAGAGGTATTTTATAACCAGTATCTTTAAGTATATACCCTTACATACGTACATAGGTCCTGTATAGACATCTATGTGCGAATGGATGTGTAGATGTATCCGAAGGGGTAGGAGTGTGTGTGTGTGTGTGTGTGTGTGTGTGTCTGGTAGAGATGTAAGTGTGTGAACATCTTTTATATTTGTGTAAACCTACAGACTTCAATGAGTGTATACTATACAAATAATCCAGCTCAGGTAGACCATCATAACGTTGATTGTTCTGTTTTATTTGGTTTTTAAAACCGAAATACATACGTTATGATGGCTCTGTACCGGAATTTATCCCACCCATCACGCACTATACTATGACACACACACACACACACACACACAAGCAAACACAAAATATTAGCTAAAATATCATGACTTGTATTATTAGTTTATCTGTATATCTTCAGTAGGAGAACGTTCGCCAACTAAAGTTAGCCATTCACCCCTGTGACATATGTCTTAAGAACCACCACGTAAGAAAACAACCCACAAACACGACCAAGTGTCAGATTCGAACCCACAGTCTGGTCATTCGTAGTGCAGTACAGTTGTATAATCAGTGCGTTATCGGAACAGTCACGACCTCTAGCGGCCGTGAACTGACCGGAAACAAACTTCAACATGATCGAGATGTTTACATACACTGTCCTATCTCAAACAAACGGGGCTTTATTATAAAATGCCATCATCTCAAACCGATAGCCCCCCCCCCCCCAGGGCCCCCGGCATCAGCCCCCCCCCCCCCGCCGATACCACCCTCGACCGCTCAAAAAGAGTTGATATTATCAGTATTTTATCAACTAACCATCGGTAAGTTTACCAACCATGTTTTATCAACTTCTTGTCCAAGAATAACAAATCTGAAAACAGACAAAAGTTCGTTTCTATGATAAACAAAACACTGAAGTCTGGTCGGGGTCACTTTACGACAACTGGCTGTCAGAAGTAAGTCGTACACTTAGCCGCGGCTTGGCACGGCTACTTCCGGTCATATTGGGTAGATTATAGTATATCTTATGAAAAAGAGTCGTGTTTAACGAGTCACGTCGTGAGGGGGGGGCGGTCCATTACCCACCACACCACCTCCTTGTGTGTCTGTGTGTGTGTGTGTATCTGTCTGTCTCTGTGTGTTCTTGTGTGTGTGTGTGTGTGTGTCTGTCTATCTGTCTGTCTGTCTGTTTCTGTGTGTGCTTGTGTGTGTGTGTGTGTGTGTGTGTGTGTTGGTGTTTGTATATGTATGTATTTACTGTAAATGTTAATATGAATGAGTGAGTGAGTGAGTGAGTGCTACCTGACCTGTTCCATATCACACCTTTTGCCATTTTGCCCCATCCCGATTCTGTGACACCCATCCATCAAACCGACCTCTCCACTTTGTGTCCCTCTCGCCCCCTCTGTATCAGGATTATAATCCCTGTATTCACCATTCTCCCGACCCTCCCCTATCCAGAATCCCCCTCCCCCATCAGCAATTTCCGGTTTATTTTCGAAGCCTAAAATTGACAAAATAACGAAGAATGTCGAAGTAAATATTAAATTATTAAATCGATTATTCTAATAGAATGTTTTGTCCACATCCTGGCTCGATTCGTCGACACTTAGTATTCGTCCCGTAATAATGGGTGTGCCCCCAAACCCCCCCCCACCCACCCACAGACAGCCCGGGGTGGACGAACTCTCTCCCCGGGATCACAGCTGCCCGACAACTGTCACAATGCACAAAAGACCAATAACATCCCGTAAAGCGCAACCCCCCCCCTCCCCCCGGCCCCGCCTCGATTACGATATTAGAGTCTCATTGTACGTCACTCAATTATCGCTCACCAGTCACTCGTTGCCAACGACGCGATCGACTTGACTACGGCTGAAGCTTACCGTCTAAAACTTTGTCAGCCATTATTGTCCAAGGACAATAGGACAACAAATAATAACAGGTAATAATTAACCTACATACAGTACACGGCTCCTGTAATTATCGTATTAATATTTAATGCCGGATTTATTTAGCTCCACGTTGGTCGGGATTTGCCATGGTCTTTTCCGCCTGAATCCTATTCATATTTATCCGGTTTTCCCCTTTCCCTTCTTTTTGGCACCTTCCCCCTCCGTTTGTCATGCGTGTCATGATTGTATTGTGGCTTTTACTACGTTACCTCGTTTTTTTTCTGCCTGTGGTATTTACCAGTTGTTTCCTCTCCGTTCCCTTTCCTATTGTCCTCGTAAATGAATTCGTATTTTCCCGGGATTTCTCTTTCTTCTCCCCCTTCTTACGAGAATCTACTCCCCCCATATATATATATATATATATATATATATATATATATATATATATCCAAATAATTAATTATAATTTATATCGTTATCTTTAATAACATTATTGTATACGTTTGATAATAAGACACACCTTTTTAAGTTAGGGTAATTATATGATAACATGCGGGGCCGAGTTACTTTAAGGAGGAGACACTGGTTTGTTTAAGAAAATTTTAATGACTGAATGCAGCAACTGATTAATTTAACCCCCGACCACCACCCCCCTCGAAATATTACTCAGATGGAAGTATACGTATACGTGACTAGAGAGTTGAGTTGAGTCGATTTGGTACTGGTCACACCTGAGACGTGTGACCGACGCGTGACCAGATAAACATCCCTCAAATACAGATATGAACCGGACTCTAAGGTTTGCAGCGCAGCGCTTTGATCATTCCGTTATCAGAAATTCCAGTTTGATTAAAGAGTTACAATCGGCTTTAATGTCTAAAGTTTCTACTGTTAGATTGATATTCCTGATGAATCGCCCCACAAGCAGGTTGCGTCTCTGTGTGAGTGGTTTCCACACGCTGTTAAAGATCACACACACACACACACACACACACCGACCCAAGTACTAACGCATGCGCGCACACACCTATGCCGAGAGAGAGAGAGAGATAGAGAAAGAGAGAAATATAGGAAACCATCTTTCATTCGCCCCATAACTGGATCATGATGGTATGATGGTACCTGTACCCCCCCCCGATGATGATAATGATGATGATAATGATGATGATGATGATGATGACAAGGTTACGGTCACCGACCTTACCCTTAAGCGTACGCCTGTCCCGGTATAAATCCACTTACTTTGATGAGAGTTTTGATCGAGGATATGTTCGCCTGACTGTAATATTACTCCGGAGATAGCCGGGTGTCCGGAAGGCTAGGTGTCCGGAGATAGGCTCAGCTATCCCGAAGGCCGAGATCCCGAATGCCTATAGGCCGTCTTATCGTGCTTAGGTCAGATGGAATATCGTGATAATAGGTCATAAAGTCTCTGACCATCGGACCCGAAACGTCCTAGATGGTTTAAGCTTTAAAAGCCTATTGTTGTTATTATTGTTGTTGTTGTTACTGCTGCTGCCCTTGTTGTTTTTATTGTTGTTATTTAAATGCTGCCACGTTTTGGCTGTGAACGTATTTGAGCTCACTCATGGAACACAAATATGCTTTATTCCTGTACGGTTAAAGCAAACAGACAGCTAAAAACATGCACGCAAACACGCGCAAGCACACACACACATCACGGCACACACACACACATATATATATATATATATATATATATATATAACACACGCGCGCGCACACACACGCACGCACACACACACACACAAAACAAACACTCATAAACACACACACAACACACACAAACACTCACAGACACACTCACACACACATACACACACATACATACAGAGAGAGATAGAGAGAGAAACACACACACACAAACACACACACACACACCGAGCGAGACACACACACACATACATAGAGAGAGAGGGAGAGAGAGAGAGACATACACAGACACGACACACAAACAGAGAGAGAGAGACACACACACCACAAACCACACACACACACACACACACACACCAGACAATCTCCCCTCCTCCCCCATTAACTATAAGCCCAGACTGACTCTATATATTCTGGTATCAGCTTCTAGTCTCAGACTATTCTTCCTGTTTCAACACAACAAGTCCACTTTTATAATCGGCTTTCGTATTGGATTATCGCTCATCACGTCAGTCGAGGAAGTGACGTCATCCAACGAGTACGTTTTCGGCGTCGCTCGTCCGGATGCCGGTCGGATTGTAGACAAACCAGTTGCGGGATATTTATCTGGATCCTTCTGGATATCACGTCGGACGAGGTATGGGTCCGAATGGCCTTAAGTCTTCTTATGCCGGCTCTTCTGGGATTGATGATTATAACCTTGTTTATAGGTAAGTTATCGGCTGTCATAAAGGGATGTCATGTATTAGAAGTGGGGATGTCATAGCTCACGGGGTTCTCGCATGGGGATGATATGTCCCGAAAGGTTGTGGGAGCTTGGACTCATTCATGGTTGTCATACGCGGCTGTCATAGACCATAGAGAGGTATCATATTGGACTGTCATATGACATTTGGATGTCATGCGGGCCCAGGATGTTCCACAAGGCTGTTATATATGATCGTGATATTCATAATCGGCATTATACAAAACACCTAAAGAAATCCGGCTGTCATAAAATAATGACCCTTTTTCATGACGGGATTTCATAAAAAGGGGGTATAGTCACACATACTGGGCTGTCATAGGAGTTGTCACGAACACACCGACACACACACGCGCGCGCGTTCGCGGGCGCAAGCATGACTATCGTTTTCAGGTAGCGATATTTTTAATATATAAATTAAATGCTATTACATATTTCGTTGATTATTCAATAATGACGTCAGATATCATTTGCATATTTGACGCCCAAACTACCAATAATATTACGAATATCCGTCGTCATGGCAACGTTTATATTTTTAATGGCCGCCAAAAACGGCTTTCGTTATAAATTTAATACATGTTATATAACGATTTTACAGTGAGTCCTTGATAGCCCGATCAAGTTTTCGATCACGTGATAGTATTCCGGATTGCAGAGAAGTCTTGTTGATGGTGTAAAAAACGTGTACAGTGAACTTCTGCAAATTGTTGTTGTTGTTGTTGTTGATATCAGCTCGTTGTCTTTTCCGATTGATTAATTGATGACCTGATATAAGTGCTCGAATTGTGACGTCACCAATGACACCACCAAATAACGAACGATTACGTAAGCGGTCTGTCTGTCGCGATGACAAACTTCAGTTAGTTACTGGGAAGCAACAATCACGTGACATCGTATTTCGTCATGAATATGTAGATGAGGACAATTTGGGTAGGAAACATCCAGAAGAGGGAAATATAATTAATGAATAACGAAATAAAATAAATTCCAGCAAATGTATGATATTTTATTTATTTTTAGTGGCAATAATTACTTAGAAATATCAGTCAAGGCTGAATATATATATATATATATATATATGCGTGTGCGTGTGTGTGTGCGTGTGTCATACAGTTAATCTGTATATTACCTGAAATATTCATTGAATACGTGTATTACTAAGTGAGATTTAACACACGTTACCTGAAGATTAACTATATATATATATATATATATATATATATATATATATATATGCGTGTTCGTATGTGTGTGCCTCTATTTGGCTCAATCACCCATTCTTCACCCATTTACTCAGCCATCAACCGACCTTATTTTGGCATAAGTACTAAAACGTGAGTTTGGTGTTTACATTGAAAAGAATGATTCTAAGGGATTGACATTCAGCCTTAAGTTATGACGTATTTGCCAAACACAAACATAATATATATATATATATATATATATATATATATATATATATATTATGTAATGAAAATTTACATACAATGAAGTACATATAATCACATCATGTAACGTTCAGGCAAGTCTAATCATGTTTGTTGTTCAGGTAGATCAAGTAAACAACGATTTAAAATTCTATTCTATTATAATTGTTTACATGATATCAATAAAACAAGTTGTTGGTAGTGATGCTATATTTGCCTTAATACAATATATATATATATATATATATATATATATATATGTTTAGATTTTATTGTTAATCACCTGTTTGACGACTCTGCGGGAGGACTGAAGGTGTCAATTGTACCAAATATTATAGCTATGTTTACATTTACTTAAACGAAAGCCGGTGAAAGCTGAACATTTAGCGATGAATTCGCGTTTTATTGTTACAAGGTCATGGCAAGGTGAAACTCTCTACCCGTACTTCACAATGATTAGTGGACCTAGTTCGAACTTGTGTGAATTTTGAACCTAAGACGTAAATTTCTGGCTTGAGATGGGCTCAGATTGTAAACTTCCACAGACAAAAAGGTTTTTCAGTATATTGAATTTCACCAGTAAACCTTAATGTTTTAGTATCAATAAGATGTAAGGAGTTAGTTCTAGCATAAAGGAAACTCTCTCCGCTTGTGTGTATGTGTGTGTGTGTGTGTGTGTGTGTGTGTATGTGTGTGTGTATGTGTTCATGGGAGAGGAGATGGAGTTATAGCATTAGATGTTGGGTGGCATTTATTTTGGTGGATGAGTGGAGAAATGGATCAAATTAATTCAGGAACAACTCTTCGTTGTCGAAATCTTCTGATGTATTAAAGGAACTTTAATTGTTTTCAACTTTTCCCGATCATTTTGTTCCTATCGTGTAGAATTCGGTGACTGAGAATTAAAGGTGCTGTCTACTCTAGACTTATTCCACTCTGTGTTTCGTTTCGAGACAAAAGTCATTCAACGAATTCGACAATAAATAATTAATTGTCTATGTTTATAATTTGTTTGTCACTGCTCCATAATGACTGACTGACTGAATGAATGACTCACTCACTCACTCACTCACTCACTCACTCACTCACTCACTCACTCACTCACTCACTCACTCACTCACTCACTCACTCACTCACTCACTCACTCACTCACTCACCCGTGAGAGTGAGTAATTGATTGAAGTAATGATTAAAACAGTCATTCTTTCTTTCATTAATTCATTGATTCAGTCAGTCAGTCAGTCAGTCAGTCAGTCAGTCAGTGGGTGAACGTATAATTGAGTTAATGAGTGAGTGCTTGAGTTCTGTAAGTGAATGAGTGGATGAGCGAGTTTTGTGTAGTTACCACAGATCACTACCACCCGTGTTCGAATCTCGGCGTGGGCATATCTGAAGGTTGCTTCGTCTTTGACTTCGCTTCGTTACCTTTGGAGGTCGCTCGGCCCATTTAGCCTACCACGTGCAAGAAAATAAAACATCAATCACAATCATCATCATTATCTATCACATCTGAGACCAAGAGACGATCTTCTTGTGACATGAAATTTATTTTTGTTTTTATCTTCGTTTGATTGTCAAAATTATAGCAAAACAAAAATAGGTAGAACTACCTGAAGGTAATAGAATAATAATATTACTAATATTTTATCTTACTACAACGCCTCTCTATATGTATCCTAAAAACACATATACACACACATATACACACACACACACACACGCGCGCGCGCGCGCACGTAGACAGACTAGGGTAGGTACGTACACCAGACCTGTATTAATCATTATAGACAAGGTTGCTGTCTATTTTTTTAGGCCATTACAAAAAAAATCGCTCCATTTACCTTCATTTCGACAGATGTTGTTATTCGGGGAAAAAAACATCTGAAAAACCCAAATCAATTTCTTAACATCTCAACAACATGTAATCACCATCCCTCTATATACACCTGGTCCTAGCTGTGATTTGATTACAAGAAAATGATTGCTCTCTCTCTCTCTCCACACACACACACACACACACACACGCACACATGTTCTTATCTATTAGATAAGTATTTGTTCCCTCCCCTAACTGTCTATCCATCTATCTATCTATCTATCTATCTATCTATCTATTTTCTCACCTCTATAATATTCTCACTATGTGTGTTCTCATTATTACTAAAATCAGACGAGTAATATATTATCATATTTAAATTAGCATTAATAATGGCATAACAGCTTTGGAAAATAGTTTGGAAAACATTCTGTTTACATAAATAAATTATATTAGTAAATTATCCTTTTTCGTTGATGGAAGTGGGAGTGTTGGCAGTCGGTTAAAAGGCACTGACTCAGAGCGCATATATATATATATATATATATATATATATGTGTGTGTGTGTGTGTGTGTGTAGGTATGTGCTGGATATGTGTTAAACACATGCTCATTAAAGGTCTTCTCCAGATGGTTTTAATTCCGTTGTCTCGTTGTTGCTGATCCAGATAACAGGATTCACATATCTGAGATACAGGGATCCATAGCCCAAGATATATACACGTCAGCTACTCAGTACTCTACTTTAGCGTGTATTCATTATACACCTGATGACGGATAATATCACAGTACAATGCGTCGCCATGTCACTATCACACTTCAGTTAGATTAACCGATACAACGACAGGATTGATTTAAAATATACAATTTGTTTATTTAAATAATACACCCGCATAACTGAAGTAGAAAAACAGCTTTGTACACAATGTAGACTAAATGAACCGAACACATTGATAATGGGTTTGGTATATACTGTTGTAGTCATTAATCTAATATGAATGTCCGTCCTCAAATCTAGCGGGTTGTCCACAGATCACTGCCACGCGTGTTCGAATCTCGGCGTGGGCACATCTGAAGGTTGTTTCATCGTTGACTTCGCTTCATTACCTTCGGAGGTCTCGCTCGGCCCATTTAGCCTACCACCTGCCCCAAAATGGCCGTAAAACATTAACGATCATCCTCAAATCTAACATATTTATTTCCTATTTTCAGACGGTATAGCCATGTCGGACGAGAAGCGGCTGATCAAACATTTGCTGTCTAATTACGAACGTGTCGGTATTGTGGGTCGACCTGTCTATAACACGACAGATACGGTAACGGTTAGATACGGATTGGCCCTTATACAGATTCTGGATCTGGATGAGAAGAATCAAGTCTTGACTACTAATGTCTGGAGTCGATATGTGAGTATCAACAACAGCCACAACACATTTCGATCGTACATCAACCGCGCATGCGTGTCTTTGCGTGTTCTTCATCTCTGTGTACTTAAGATGCCGAAAGTTCCCACTGACCGAAATTGTACCGTTTCGTTTCGGCACCGCCTTTCGTGATATTTCCTCTTATTGGTTGTTTAATTATCGAAATTATGGTTGATTTATTTTCATATATGTTATATTTTATAGTTTTTTCCTGTAATTAGATATAACATCGTCAATCATAAAGTGTTTCTCTCACGCCCCCCCCCCCTCTCCGCCACATATACATGTCTCAAGATAAATTATTGTTTCCCTAATTACTTGTTTAAATGTTCTATTAACGATTTATTAGTCTCTGTCCCAGTTCACATCTATATACCTATCTCCAGGTACTACTACCGGGGGACTATCTTAGGTGGTCTTTTAGGTTAGGTTTGACCAGTGACGACCGTAATAGAGAAGTGACCGTTATTTGGCCGTAATAGACGGGTTGTCGTTGTAGACAATTCCGCTGTTTATTTATTTAATTCAGACCCAAAACGAGCTCCTCGTTAAATGTCGCGTGAGGCGGCTTCGTGGTCGAACCGTAAGCGTGGTTAATTACATGCATCTAACTTCTGGGTTCGCCTCCCGCTTATGTCGAAAGGCTATCACCGCGTTCATCCAGTCTACCACCAGCATAATATTGGCAACAAAAAAAAACATTAATATAATAATTTATAGGAAAAAACAAACATATTTTGTGTTTATTTTAAACTCGTCTACAGAAATATTTTGCTCGGCCTAAAATTCGGCATAATGTCGATATCCACAGACCGAATTTATCGCTAATTTCCTCACAAATAAAATATAGAAATTCGACACCCGCATGTCGGTTATTTTTGCCATCAAAAATGCAAATAAAAGGTTCTTCAGAGAATCTATTAAAAGACCGGAAGCTGTTAGCAGTCACATGAGGTCTGTCGTACAATGGAATGAGATGTTTTCTCAACAGTTTGAGTTTTTTCATCAAATTATACACGAATAATTGATAATTATAAATATCGATTCTTGAAAATATGCCATGTTTAGGAATGTTTTTATGATCAAAGTATTCAGTACATATGTATAGTGTGTGTGTGTTTGTGTGTGTGTTTGATCTATTTTTATATTTATGTGTGTGTGCATGTGTGTGTACATTCGCGAATATATTTGCCTCTGTCTGCATCTATGTTTGTAACTTTTGTCAGTTTATCAATCTGCGTGGTTGTATATATGTATATATGCATGTGTGTGTGTGTGTGTGTGTGTGTGTGTGTGTCTACATATGGATGGCTGGGTGAGTGGAGGTAGGTGTTAGTCTGTCAAACAGACACCGTCTCGATGGTGGCAGCACCTTCCAGCTCGCTGATCCCGTTATTGCTCGAAGTTAAGGTCAGACCCCAGCTGGCCAAATAAGTGATCCAGATATTCTAACAACGAGTTGGCAATCCTCAACGCCAGATCGGGATCTGACCCGGTCACTGCCATCCTAATCAACTATTTAACACGTGTGTACGCGCGAGTACGCGCAGTAGGAGAGTCTTGTATTTTATTGATACCAAACCAAATTAAGTTCGGGATCCTGAACACAGACTTAGAACTCAATTTGACTTTAACCGACTCCGACTTGTGGTCGCTTAATGCTGCTTATTTAGTATAACGACACCATGTAAACACCCCAGGCTGTTGAGTTTGCTTGAGAAGTCACCCACTAATATAATACCCTTTCTGTATATCATATTGGTTTGTGAGCTAGTCGCAGATTATGCCTCGGGTTATTACGTCAGGTTAACTGAATTCCTATCTACGTCCGGATTCCGATGTACGGATCCCACCACAAATACACTTCGTCTCAAAGATCTTAGCTAACACTTCTGGAGTGTCCAGCTGCAATTCCCTTTTGGAATCCCATATCCTGCAGATTGCATGCTGACGTACATCGATCCGTGTCTGTTTCTGCTGAGTGCCGTCCCAGAAATCACGTGTACCAAACAAAATCAACCGTTACCAATGATACGTCATAACGTGACGTCACAAGATTACGTCATAACCGTACCTCGCTGTAACCCAGTTATATTTAACATACTCTCTGGGATGATGAAGATGGCGCCGGATTATACGGATCGACACCAGGGGGGCGGGCGAGCTGAAGTTCGATATGGCACTAGCATGTTGCTAACGCATCACCACAATGACGTCACCGTAGCGTAGACGCCATATTTATATGACGTGCGGACGATGGCCATTTCCAAAGCGCCTCTTTTTCGCTGACCTGGTAGAAGGGTCCCGAAAGTAAATCATACCAACTTTTAAAGCCGTTTTCGTTTCATCCACCAGAGCGTTAGTTTCGGAGCACGCTCAGTGTGCAACTGGCCAGCTAGATCCGGAAGAATGGATCGAGTCGAATCTGGATCGAGCAATTAATGCCGTCTGAGTGATTGGCAGAAGCCAGAAGGTGGCCATATGTCAGAATACATGACATTTCCAGTGTTATGTGACCTTCGTTTCGACTTCACTTCGACGCCATTTTCGTCGTATTTGTGTAAGATATCGTGCCGCGAAATGCAGTTACATGGGCGATATCCTGATGTCCGGAATGCAGTGTCTGGGTCTGTGGCTGATAGAAGGGGAGGTGATTTATTGATGATTTAATGTGGTCAGTTTAACGGGATGTAACTTGTTTAACGAGTTCAGAATACAGGCTTCGGTACCGGGAACATGACAACTTTGATGGATTTATTTATGTGTTTTATAATTACCACTTTTTCCCTCTCCCTCTCTCACTCTCTCTCACTCTTTCTTTCTCCTTGTCTCTCCCACCCTTCTCTCTCTCTCTCTCTCTCTCTCTCCTCTCTCTCTCTCTCTCTCTCTCTATATATATATATATATATATATATATATATATTAAATGTGCATGTGAGTGTGCGCTCGCTCACATTCACTTGTCGGTGTGCTTGTGTTGGTGAGTGAGTGAGTTACTGACTGACTTGAGTGAGTGAGTGAGTGAGTGAATGAGACTGTGAGTAAGTCAGACTGGTAGTGTATTAGACCGATTATCTATTAGTCAGTTAATCAGTGTGTAAAACGCGCACAGCAGCGAAATCAGAATCGTATATACCCAGCTGACTGCGGCAGCTGTAAGACGACCAACTGTTTATATCGTCCCAGATCAAACACCAAGCATGTGATCTCTGCCGCTGTGCAAACACCAAATCAAACAAAGACGGGTCTATTTGGAAATAAAGACCTTGATGAAACACACACACACACACACACACACATATATATATATATATATATATATATTGGGTGATAATAAGGCACGTGTAACAACGATATCATGTGACCTATAAGACGATTCGCTCCCAGAGTTATTCGTACTGAGAGTCGATTGTGTTCCTTGTTTAAACATCATGTAACATTAAACGACTATAGTGGGTAATAGTGCTTACAAGGAAAGGTTATACTGGCTTGCCAGGTTTTCCATCTTATATATATATATATATATATATATATATAATACTACGTATTTTGGACATGTTTCTCAACTCTAATACTGTCTACGTTTTTTAACCATATTTCTTAGATACGTTATTGGTCGTGTATTTAACAATGTTCGGACCAAATTCCGGTTTTTGAGTATCTTTCTCACCAAACCCCTAACCATGTTCCGGATCGTGTTTTGGGCCACATTTTCTGGCGGCCATGTTTTCCGGGCCATTTCACCACTGTTGCCGGACAGAAGCCTCGCCAATTTATCCCACCTATGTGGAGTTTTTGCCGGTTTTGAGCTCGTTTTTGCCATGGCCGAGGAGAGGGAATTCCGGCTCCCGACGCAACTCGCCTCAGGTAAGTTCTCTTCGTATTTATTTCATAAACATGCCTCACTAGGGGGTAAACTAAAAAAACATGAAACCGACATTTTGGTTGAAATCTGTGCGTGTGTGTGTGTGTGTGTGTGTGTGTGATGTTAGACATAAACGTACCAACAGTGTTTCATTATAATTTAAAAGCACGCTATCTAGTGATTATCTGTCGTAATACTTCTAATATATTTTGAGAAATTGTCTTCAGAAATATTTATTTTTTGTTATAATTATTTTCTGTTTCCTTTGTCTTTCTTTTTCAATTTACGATATTTGACTACTTTCACGTGACGTAGAAATAGACCTACAGACAGACAGACGGACGGACAAACACATCGAACCCCGTACACATACCCATACTAATCAACACAGAAATCACAGATGATGTGTTATCTTCTGTGCCAGTGCATTTTCACACATTACCAGAACCTACACCCGTGTTTAACCGTCTATATATATATATATATATATATATATATAATTAACAACATTATTAGCTTAACATAATAGGATAACGTTATACTTTCATGTTAGGTGAATTTGTTTAAATATGTGTGTGTTTGTGTGTGTGTGTGTGTGTGTGTGTTTGTGCTTGTGTGTGTGTGTGTAGGTGCGCCTTCGCATATACCGGTGTGCATGTACGTGACAGATGACCATATACGAACATAAGAGTGCTAGAAACAATACACGTGCGCACGGACGCATACATACGCGCGCTCACTCATGCACTTATGCAAGCATGCACATTCATGCACGCACATACATACATGCATACATACACACATGCAAACTGGTCCCAATTTCCATATCCCTCCTGCGACACACACACACACACACACACACGTCACCTCAGTCGGCCAACTGACACGAATGAAGACCCTCGACATAATGAGCAATTAACACCCGACATCTGTAAGTGTTTGTCACACTTAACAGGGCTCCTCCCCCCACACACACATACACACACACACACATAGGGGGACACAATCAGTACAACTCATACATCTAATGTTCTCTTTACTTGATGCACTGAAGTGTCGATTATTATAGAACACATTAGTATTTTGTCTTGTCTCAGTTTCCAAACCAAGTAAGATCCTTTCTGAAGATTGAGATATCTGTTATCAAAAGTTAGCGTTTAGACGAATAAATGTTTCTGAACCGAAAGATTCACTGGCTGTAAAAAGTTTGAGTCATGTGAATAGCTGAATTTATATATATATATATATATATATATATATATATATATGGGCAAAGATCTTTAAGTTATTGGTGCAGCTTTTAGTGCTGTATGTTTTTAAATGTTTCTACAATTTATTTCTCTAAAAATAATAATTCCATGTAATTCAGTTTACAAGAACAAGACAATCCCTTTTTGAAATTGTAAATATCGCTCACCACCTGTAACTCGATTTATTATTACCAGTCGAGATTTTTGTTCGCGCACCCCTTTTGTTTCGGATACATCAAATTTAGTTTTACATAAGTCGCCACCAAACGGCAATTGATCGCGAACGTTTGGCAACATTCGCGCTGTTGAAGTCACCCCATCTGATCACGGGCACGTACCGTCAACGCATAGAATAATATCGCACAGGTTTCAGCCATCCCAAAATGGATAGTCCTATCTCTCTGTCGTTCGCTCAGACTCTAAACAAGCCGACAAACGATGCGCCCATTTCTCTCTCACTCTCTCTATCTCTCTGCCTTTATATGACATAACGACTAAATTCGAGTTTCGTTTCTATTTTCCAGATGCATGTTTCGATGAGGTCGGAGTGCCTGTAGTATAATAACAGCATTCACTTCCCCCGAATTGGGCCCGTAGAATAGCGAATTTGGTCAGAATCGGTAACAAACATGCCAAAATGTATCCTTACCTTTGAGCAAATAAAGCTTTTTATGAAACTCTGGTGCGATATTTTTCTATTGCATGACAACGTGACACTTGCATGTGCATACACCTATTTCTACGCTATTTCACACTAATATATATATATATATATATATATATATATATCTCACTCTCTTAGAATTTATATTTTGTATACGTACAAACTGAATTATTTTAACTCAAACAAAGTTCTAATATTTATTAAGACATATTATACTGACAGTTTGTACACAGTTATCACAGTATGTGTTTACTTTTCAATATAATCATTCTGTTTTTGTTTTTCTATGCTACAAACTAAGCACACTAATTAACTAAAATTAACATGTTCTTGTTGTTGTAGTTTGTGTTGTTCTTGTTGTTGTAGTTTGTGTTATTCTTGTTGTTGCTATGTTAACCGTACGTTGTGTTGGTGTCTATTTTCAGCAATGGAACGACATCCTTTTGAAGTGGAACCCTCAAGACTTTAGTGGAGTGAATCATGTTAGAGTACCGGCAGCTCTAATATGGACCCCGGATATTGTGTTATATAACTAGTGAGTATATGAATAGTGATCCACGTAACAACAACAACAATAATGATAATAACAACAACAATAATAATAACAATAATAATCATAACGATAAAAATAACAACATATGTCAGTGGTTTAGTACCCAGCAGGGATGTGAAATTAAACACAGGATCTGACCACTCCTGGGCGAAACTAAGCAAAAACATTCGTTTCAAGGCTCCTACTGGACAGCGGAATATAAACACATCTTTGATGATTACAAAATATACTCTTACATGGGGTTTCCCCCAAGACTGTCATCTACCACTTGATATGATCATATACCTCTTTAGCTAAAAGCACCTTGTGGTTAGGCTTGCGCTAATTTTACCACTTTAACACTTACATGTGTTGTTACCAATATACTGGAACCAAATTGATCCAGAAATATATATATACAGAGAGAATCCGTTATTTCGTAAATTTTGTATTTAGCCATGAATGATTATGATTGGCTATGAGATAGCCAGAGGTAATGGAAGCATCGTGTGTCGGTGTATGTGGTCAAGGACGGTTTTAATTGGTTACGATATAGCAATTATCGCGGGTGGGCTGTTAATTAACTATTACTGACAACATGTCGGTGTGTATATATACTTTTATAAACTTGTTTTCTGTTTATTTTGTATAAACTTACATCAATTCAATCATTAGAAGAAGACTGTGTGTACTAAATAAATCTAAATATAACTCTTAGTCAATATTTGGTTTAGTAATTATGATGAGTATTTTTGTGTAATATGTAAATTTGATCTATGTCTTATTTAAATATTTAAATGTACGTTGTCTATTAGTATTAAGATATTTTACTATGCTGAGTCTTTGACTCCCCCCTCCCGTCTCATTGGCAAGGCCCCATTGCTAAATCGACACTATTATTATTATTATTATTATAATAACCACTGTTTATTTCCCCCACCACCCACACACACACCACCCATCCACCACGTACAGCGCTGATACTCGCCTAAAGGAACACCGTGAAGCCATGGCCGTTGTCTCACACGATGGCACCGTTCTCTGGATACCTCCAGCCATCTTTAAAAGCACCTGCTCCATTGACATCACGCACTTCCCGTTCGACGAGCAGGAGTGTACAATGAAGTTCGGCTCGTGGACGTACGACGGCTTTAGGTTAGATATCGACTTCTTCGACAATCTTCAAGCCGTCGACGTCAACGACTATGTACCGAGTAATGAGTGGAAGCTCATCGCTAATCCGGGTAAGAAGAACACAGCTTACTATCCGTGCTGTGAGGAACCCTATCCGGACTTGACGTTCCGGCTTCGGGTTAAGCGGATAGCGGCATTCTATAACTATATCCTCATATTGCCGTGTGTACTGCTGTCGTCACTGACGCTCGTCATATTCTGGCTACCGCCGGAATCACCAGCTAAAATGATGCTGGGTAAGTGATTTACTTCCATCTGATTGATAAGAGTAGATCTCTCTCTCTCTCTCTCTCTCATATATATATATATATATATATATATATATATATATATATTTCTCTCTACCTGTATATCTATCAATCTATCTATATTATTATCTGGTTCTCTATCTAACCTATTACATTCTATTTGTTATCTGTCGTGTTTATCTGTATGCTCATCTGTATGTATGTATATCGGTATCTGCGTAGGTCTTGGTGTGTGAGTGTGTGTGTGTGTGTGTCTGTGTCGTTGCCTACTTGTTTAGTTTGTGACTATCCACGTGTCTTACCATTGTAGATCAAATTCATTCGGTGACCAGATATATTGACACATAATCGTTTATCCGGGATCTCGATTTCCATTTTGTCATAAATCTACAAGATCCTTGACTAATTTGTAATCGGATTGTAATCATTCCGATCATCACTTTTATTCTTCACTTTGTCCCCGTTAGAACGTATTAACAATAACATAGTATGTCGGTTATATATAATGACCTCAAAAACACGAATTGAAATTCTCTGAAGGAGAACACATTAGCAACTCTCGCTATTTTCATTGTTCGCCAAATTAGTCTGGTCTACAGTATACGACTATTATACCATATTAAATAGGTTATCTTCTGAAAAATGAAAAATACATATTGATATATAATCTTAATCATAATGGCCTGTTATGACATTGATGAGGATTGAAATTGTAAGAAAATAATCCATATAATTCGTCTTTTTGACGTTATTTGGGGTCAGTTTAGTTATAACATTAAGTCATAAATCATTTGTAGATAATTATCAAATGTGTTTTTCATTTAATCGGTTTAAATTGCGGTGTATTGTGATCGATTATTATCTATCATCATCTTCGATATGTTCGTATTATTATTTTTTATCTCCCTCAACCGTCTTCGTGATGTCGTTGCATTGCAGGTCAACAAAACTAACGGCAATGCGGTTAGCTAATAGAATCGAAAGTCTTATTCCGATCGCAGAATTGTTTCTGGCCAACAAAATCAAAACATATCAAATTAGCAATTTCGTTTCCCAAAATGTTCAATTATTTGTAAATCGGATCCTGATCGTTCGGAATTTTCGGTTGTTAATTCTGGGATCAATGATTTGTCACAAAAACGAATCCCGCTATAACATTTTATTTATGTTGAATTTATGAGGGGGGAGCGTTTTTTATTTGTTTCTTGTCATCTCGTTGTGTGATCATTATTAAATATCTAAGAAACATGGGGTCAGCCTATCCCCCCCAGTTCTCCGCTCCCTGACTATTGATTTATTACTTCTCTAGTCGTGGCCTTGAATAGCGAATTGCTTATTGAACAACTGGATCACGGAAATCCTGTCCATAAAAAAGTGAACTTAATACGAATTTCAACCAATCATCGGCAATTACA